>CM072807.1:87571237-87951237 GCA_037013495.1 Hippophae tibetana
AAATAATAATTATTATTATTATTATTACTAAGGAGATGTTAGAGAGAAAATACTTCTCATATTCTTTATTCATCTCATCAATTATTATTATTATTTGGAAAAATACTAATGTGTTATGTTTACAATGAGATATTAGAGAGAAGATATTACTCAAATCTTTTATTCATCTTATCAATGAAGTATATATAGGTATATAAGAGTGAGATCTTAATGTTATATTAATAGGTATTTTGTTAAGGCATCATTGTCAACCTAAACATAATATTTTACAACAATAACCCGTTTAGCAAAGTCCAGTTGTTGTTTAGGTAATTAGGTCGTTGGTATTCATCGGTGTTAGGGCATCACACTAAAGGTGCTCAATACAATAGCTCTTTACAAATGAGTTAATTCAAGTCGTTAGGGTTATGCACCCCTCGACACCTAACATTAACTCACTTATTCCCTAGGCTTTTGGGAAGTTTAGAGAATATCCTAAGGCATTAATTCTAATTTTAACGAAAAATCGTTCATCTTCCATTCTTCTTCTATAAATAGTAAAAAAAAATTAACTTTTTAGTCATTGATGTTCTTTACTTAGCCAAATTTTCTCCAAAGAATCTCAATTAAGTATAACTTTTTACACTATAATTCTACACAGCCAATCCGTTGAGCATACACTTAGTTTGGAATTCAGTTCATTTGGCTAGCTATTTCCTTAGTTAAATCAATCTATTTTACTATTCTTAAGCTATTCGTTAGCAAATCTGCAACTCCATTCACCGGCTAGGTAACTTCTTCATCATTTTCTTCTTCTTTATAATGTCTTTTAATAAAAGGAAAGATATAGTCTGCTCAACGTCATCCAAAGATGTCCACCCAAGCCACACAAAAAGTGTTCCTTTAAGGATAGGAACACTTCGAGAAGGATCTCGAGACTTAGTCCACTTTCCAACTAGCTCAGAACAAGCTAAGTGACTTATTAAAGCTTATGTAGGTTGTGATGAAGGATCAATTAGAACATGTGGTGTTTCAATTAAGGAGATCATCTTAGACCTCCCCGTTTTACCTAGGTCATACATTGTTTTCTCATTGTCTTCGCAAGGATTGATGCCCATCATTCGAATCCCCGCATTTATAGAGGCAAAGGTACCTTGATATAAGAAGAAGCGTGATGAAAAGGGTGAGTCCACCCATCAAACTAAGGACAAACATCAAATAAAAAAAATGTCAAGTGATCTAAGTGTCAATAACTTGGTAGATATTAGGCATAAATACGGCATCCTACCCAGTGTAGGTATAATGTCGGTACCCCATCATTTATGTGACGTCGATGACCCCTTGGCGAGGTTATGGGTAATACACTTAACACCTTTTAAAATAGGACTTCAGTGCTCGTTCCCTAGAATGATGGCTTGTGCCCTTAACAGTTTCGACATCAACCTCATTGAAGTCAATCCCAATGGATGAAGAACTCTTTTATGTCTTTCATTCATCATTAATAAACACGGAGTGGACCTGACAAGTGACAAAATTAGATGTATGTACTATTTGAAGAGAAATGACATGGACAAAGACAGGACGTATAGATTGTGTGTTGTTGGACATGGACTACCCCTAAAATTCCCTCATAGTACCTCGAGATGCAAGGATGAATATTTTTATATCACCAGAGACATTTAAGGTGATGGGGTCGAATTTCCAATCTATTGGACCTGGAATCATAACTTTAGTATGTTCAAACCCGAGCTAATAAATAAGTTTGCTCTAGATGACAGGAACAAAAAAAAGCATTGAACTTTAGAATATTGAAAACGAGAGTTACAAAGATATCTTAATTGTAGCCCATTTGAAAAAATATGAGGTCTAGAGGAACTATATCAACTAGTATACATGTAATCCTTTTGTAAAAAGATAAATACCATTTTTGACAACATGGACTATTAACTAATTTGTTCTTTGTTCTTGCAAGTATGTACTACTTGATAAGATCCTCCTAGAATGATATCATATATTTGGTATAGTCCTTCCCACATTACGGCAAACATTCCATAGGTAACTTCAACTTTATTCCCCAACATTTTCTTTAAGATCGAATGCCCTATTCTGAAGTTCTTGTGATTAACGAATCAATTATTTGACCTTTGAATTGTCCTTTTTTATTACTCGATTTTATTAGGGTATTTTCTCTCTTTTTCATCTACTAACAAGATGTCATTTTTTCTAAGGTTGTTATCATCTTGCATTATTTCCAACCAAAAAGGGTGGGTTCTTACATCTTTGATGAGATTAATGTTTCCATGCCTTTTGCTCTTTCCAAGTACTTTTGCAATATATTGATAAGAGTTTTGTTTGATGAATCTATCTCATTGTTTGCTTGTGATCTATAAGGAGTGGAATATGATAACTTAACACCTATCTCTTTACAAAAAGTCACCGACCACTGATTTGTGAATTGACGGCCATTGTCTATGACCAGTTCCCAAGGTAAACCATACACACATTACATTTCGCCAAATAAATTTTCACACGTCAACTTCTTGAAATCTTGCTAATGGCTCAACCTCTATTCACTTAGAAAAATAATCAGTTTCCACTAATAGTAATTCTCATTATCGTGGGGCAAGAAGTAATGGTCCAAGAATATCCAACCCTCACTTTTGAAACGACCCTGGGCTTACAATGGACTTCAGTTTACTGGCCAGTTAATTTGGAATACTAGCATGTCTTTGTCATCTGTCACATTTTTGACGTGGTTGATGCAATCTTTTAGAAGAGTAGGCCAATAGTAACCTGACTTGATGATTTTTTAAGAAAGGGTTCTACCTCCTGAATGAGTCATGCATCATCTTTCATGTAATTCGCTCAAAAATACTCGTGCTTCTTAATTAGGTAAGCACTTCAGCCATGGTTTGCCATAGATTTTTTGATAAAATGCCCCTTGGATAATGGTGTAATTTCTTAATTTTGTTATAATTTTGCATGCCTTATCCTTGTCGTCGGGAAAAATGTCTGAAATGAGATATTCTAAGTATTAAGCCAGCTAGAAAGTATGTGTTAAGGAGTTGTGCTCATCTAATTTTGTTCCTTATCACATTCCACTATTAAACGCATGACATAAGAATGACTATCATCGTTGATGTCAAAGTAGTCAAAAATCTGTAGATACATTTTCCTTTCTCATTATTTATTTGATCTCTCCCTTGATCTCAAATCAATTCATTAAATTAATAAGCATAAATTGTATGAATGTTCACTCTTTATGTCAATTTTTAAACATTTAATTAAAATGATTATCAAAGTGTAACAAATGAAAGACATTACTTAATAATATTATCAAATATAATTATTTATAAAATATAATACATTGAAACCTTATGTTTTTTTAATATGAATTAGATTTAATTATTTTAATTAAAATTAAATTTGATGATATAATCAATTAAATTAATGTATATTTTATTTTTTAATAGAATAAGTTCAAATTATTTTAAAATTTATTTATGATTTATCATAGTATATAAAATACATTATATATTTTTTAATTCAAATATTATTTAACTATAAAATTTATATTCGAACGGGAGCTAGCGATATAGCGATTTAAATAGATCACCTCTGCCCTGAGGCAACAACAAAATATCACTTTCATCTGATTCAGCTCAAGAAAATCGAGGAAATATGGGTTTGTCTAAAATAGCTATATATTTTGCACTTCTACAAGTCAACGTCAAACACATCTAATGCATTATAGGGATCCACCTAGATAACAGATCAACGTACCCTTAAACTACCTCCGATTATTAATAATAATATGGTTTTTATTAAGATTTATATCATTCCTAGTAAGTTAATAGTTTAAACCAATGGTTAACATTTTCTAAATCGATTTAAATTACAATCTGTGGGTTCAAACCCGAAAGTAAATAAATAAATGGGAAGAGAAAGTCATGTATATTGTAATTTATAAAAATATTTATTTTATTATAATTATGTTTATAATGTATAGATAATGATAAAAATATATGGTGTGTTTAATATTATAAATACTTTAAATATTTTTAAAAATTATCATGAACATAAAATATAATTTATTATAATTATATAAACGTTAAGATTTTATCTTTAATTAATTTCAGGCTCTGCAAATATTTTCCTCACAATAAAAGAAAAATCTGATCGTATATTTTTTAAATTAGTTAAAAATAAAACAGTTCAATAATTATATCATATAAAATAAAAATAAAAATAAAAATTATTGGAATCTAATTTAATGAAGAAGAGCCCACAGAGAAATTAGTTGCTGCATCACATCCGGTTCTCTTTGGTCCCCCACCCTCGCACGAAACCCAAGTGGAGCCCAATTTTAGGTTCCCGATGCTTTGACGTTTCTCGTTAACGGAACGAAACACTGTCCAAAAGCAATTTTAGTTTAACAAAAAAATAAACACAAAAAGTACCATCTTTTATATATTTAATTTATTAATACCGTAAAATTAAATTATATTAATTTAAATATTGTAAATATTTTAATATTTAATTTATCAATACCGTAAAATTAAATTATATTTATTTAAATATTATAAATATTTTAATTAAATTTTTATTATTATAAATTTTATCTAACATTAATTTATGTAATTTTTAATTTTAATTCAAAAAATAAAAATATTTATAAAACTCGTAAGTCGTACAAAATAATTATTATTTATAAGAAATTAACACTCAATTATGGAATATAAAACAATATTTTGTATGAATATATAAAATTGAAAAGTTCACTTATGATATTTATTAAATGAAAACAGTACCATTTCAATCAAAACTCTAATATTTTAAAGATATTTGATAAATAAATAAAAATTAGTACGAATGATACAGTGGAGAGTAATGTTGTATAATATTAATACACTATTTAGAATTAGTTTTTTTCGTTTATGATAAGTTAATTGAATTAACTTTAATTAATACGTAGGATAATGCATATTAAAGTCTTAATAGGTGATGCAAAAAATTCTCATATTCTACTTCCAATACAATAATTGTCATTATATAAGTTTTATCTTTTGAAAAAAAGAAAAGTGGTGTTTTGTCGCATCACTAATGTTCCTCTTTAATTTTCTTTACTTTATCAATTAATTTTAAAATGTAAAGCAGTTAGTTTCATTTTCATTTTCAGTATGAAAGAATGATAATTTCATTCTCATCACAAAAAAATAATAATTATATACAAATTTACATTATGATACATGTTATTATAGTACAGAAAAATAAATAATTTATAAAATATTTTCACACACATAAAAAGCACGTGTGTCTAAAAATTATGTTAAATTAATATTTCTCATTATTACATATTAAAAGGATAAATCTTATATTCTCTACGTAAGTTTTAATTGCTTTTAATTTTAATATCTTAGGTTTTATTTCTTTTAATTTAGTGCTTTATTTCAGCATTTTTATATCAATAAAATAACTTTAATTTAAAGGATTAAGTTACAAATTATCAATTTTTAATCTAAATGTGAGGGGAAAAAACTAGTCTTACATAATAATCTCATAAATCATTTAAATCAAATTTGACGTGAATTTATAAAGTATTAAACTGATAAAAATAAACTTAAAATAATAAATTTAAATCTATAATAAGAAATAAAACGTCAGAATATTACATACAAAAATTATTATTTATTTGCTGAACCTTTTCAACTATTTTCTTCAAAATTTTATAACCTTTTCCAAGTCAAATGAGTATGTAAAAATGGACGTCGTTGGATCACGATACTTCACCACGGTTTAGTTAGATTTGACGCAAAGAAATCGTTACTGAGATAAGAAAAAAAAAAAAGTGGGACCATGAGAAAGTGAGCAAGAGCTGGCTTTTGTCTGTATTACACAAGAGGAACGAATGTTGGAAGCTTGGGAAGCAAAACAAAACGCGTGGCTAGAAATGGCGGCACCACCACACCAACACCATATCAAAACCCACCTCCTCAGCACACCTCAACTACAGTACTAGAAATTTAATTAAAGGTTCGTTTTTTACCTTTTAGGGTTTGTGTTTTGGCTTGGAATTTTTTATAGTGAAAAAGGTAGCTTTTTGATTTCATGGGCAAAAAGAATTGGGTCTGTTTAGTGGTTTCAGAAAAGGGAACATCAAAATTAGTTTAATTGTTGGGTTAGGTTGGATTTAAGTCATCATCATCATCATCATCATCCTCCTCCTCCTCCTCCTCACGAGTCTTTGTTCAGCAACAGTAATGGTGGTTTTGATTTTGAAGAAGGTACCTCAATTGGTAGTGGGTCCTTGTTTTTTAGCACAATAAGCAACCAGTTTGCTTCAATGAGCAATAATATGTACGATGTTGTCGGTGCTGATGTTTCTTCTGTCTTACAGACCAGTTTGTCCTTCGCTTCCTCTGTTGGTAAAAGATTGAAAATTACTTCTTTTGATCTCTGTTTTCTCACTTAAGATGTTAAATTTCTGCTTTATTTCATTTGGGTTTTGAGTTTGATTCAGATTTTTTTTATTTTTAAAATTGGTTTGTTATAGGAGGAATGTCTAATGTGAATATGAGAATTACATTTACTACAGCTCAACGCCAAGAGCTTGAGAGACAGATTACGATCTACAAGTACATTATGTCTTCTGTTCCTGTCCCTCGTCAATTACTTGTGCCCATTTACAGCACTACTACTCCATCAAATCAACCTACTCGTATGAAAAAACTAAACTTTAGTTCTAAATTTTGTTCCGTTATGCTTTACTTTCACAATCTTTTTTTCTTTGTGTTGCTTATTTGTAGACAAGATTGTAAAGAAATTAAAATGGGTTTGTTTGTGTTTGGTTTTCTTAAGAGGTAAAAGGTGGTTCGTTAGAGTTGGGGATTACAAACAGCTGTATGGATCCAGAACCATGGAGGTGTAGAAGAACAGATGGGAAAAAATGGAGATGTTCAAGAGATGTTATTCTTGATCAGAAATACTGTGAACGACACTCTCACAAATGTCGTTTCCGTTCAAGAAAGCCCGTGGAATTGAACCACCATTTCAACAATAACAACAACTCTAGTAATAAGTCACCATATTCCAAGTCTCAATTTTTGAACCATATAGACAGGGACAAGAACTATAACAATAACCATCAATCTTCATCTTCAATTTCTAGTACTGGGGTCTCTGTTTCTGCTACATCACATGACCAACTCAGGTGGGTTAGCATTATATTGTAATTTTCATTGATCTGTTTTTATCCTCAATACCCATTAATTCTTTTTCTATTTCATTGCTTTTCTTTAAATCCGATGTGGGACTTTTTATTCATATGACCACATAGTTTTTGTTGTTTTTATAAAATTAATATTTAAGTCTTATTTTGACTTTTGGCTGAGAAATTTAAGCAGATTTTATCATTTGCTGCTAATCATGTTCCTAAATTTGTGATGATATTGCTAAAATTACAATTTTATTAAAGTTATTAGTGTTATATTCAATTTCCATGACCATCACATAACAAAATGACTTAATTGTTCAGTTAACTGTCAAAATAAGATTTTAGTATTAATTTTCTAATAGTCATATGACGTCGACTTAAAATTTACTAGAATCATACGTTCAGCTTGTTTACGTTAACGGAATTCTGTCGCATTTTACCCTTTTATTTTACTATTCCTTTTGCTTTTGCTTTTGCGTTAAATTAATGTTACTTTTCTTTTTTTGTAATTTTGTTTTTGGTGGTTGACCCGCGAAGGTGTTTGGAGTGGTTCATGAAAGGAGAAAACTTTCCTGTTGCTGGTTCAAACCAAGAGTTGCAGCAAATGATGAATGCCAAACTGGGCTTAAGCAGAGATGTAAATGACTCTGACTCAAACATTGATATTCCAAAGCAACAACAACATGAGAGAGCTTTCTTCAACTTGTGTGGTGATGACCTAAACAGTCTATTTGTTATCCCAAAGTTGACTCCTTTTGAATTAGGAACTCCTAGTACCCATCAGTCTACACAAGATACAAGGCATTTTATTGATGCGTGGTCCACACCAGAGACAGAGAGAGATCATCATCATGTTGGTTTTGATATTGGAAGTGGATGTTGTGGTTCTTCTTCAAATGAGAAGCTCTCATTTTCATCACTTACTCTAGCAATGTGCGGAGGAAATGACTATGAGACTAATAATGATCATGAAAACCAAATTAAAGAGATGAGTTTTGGTCATTTTGGAAATATGGGTTCAGAAGGAGCTGAACAAGTTGGAAATATGAAGTATGATCAATCCCAATGGTTGAACCCTATTTCGTGGACGGGTTCTTCATCGGGTGGACCGTTAGCTGAAGCATTGTGTCCTGGTATTGCTGGATCTACAGGAGAGGCATCTTCTCGTGGCTGCAATAGTAGTGGCACAACAAGCAGTAAAAGTTCTTGCTGATATGATCACTTAAAAGTGCTTATGAGATTTGAATTAATGGGAGTTTAGGGTTGGAGCTCGTGTTGTTTGTTTTGTTGTTGTGGTCATGTTGTCTTAAATTTGTTATCTTAATTACAAACGAAAAGGAGACGAAAATGGTCAAATTATTTTTTGATAGGATTGAAAAGCTTCTTTCATTTTAGAACTTTGTCTCATTTGTCTCTCTTTTAGTTTCTGTGACGTTTTTTACTCGTTTTATTATTTTTTTCTTGTAATTTGATTAATTTATTGTTTAATTTTGGCACTTTAGTTTGTGTAATTTATTGAATATAATAAGATCCAATGTTTTTTCCTTGCGGCAAAGTTAATACAGGGTTAACTTAAAGAGTTGAGGCACCTCATTATTAGGATTTTGGATATTCTGTTATAGGGGTGGATGTGGTTAGATTTTGTTTAATTCCTACTTAAAATATTAATCAGATTATTATATATGTTTTGTTAAATTAAAAACCAAAAAACCACAAACAACTCCTAGGATAATTGTTATAAAATACTTGATTAATTTACTTAATCCGGTTTGATAGATTCAATTTATGGTTTTAATTTACTATTTTTTAAATGAATTTAAATTATTTTAACTTCACGTTAATATTAAATCGATAAATAAAATTTATCTTTTAATCAACAATTTAATTAAATTTTTGTATATTATCGTGTACATTAATTTTAAAGTAGAAGTAGAAAAGAACTTTAAAAATGAATAAATTATTAAGAATTTGATAACAAAAAGTAATATATAATTTTTATTAAATATAGTAAATGTTTAAAAATTAACATAATAAAAAAATAATATAAATTATTTTAAATTCTTAAATAACATAAAAATTTAACTAAAATTATATTATTATAAATATATATGATTTATTATGATAAATATTTAAAATTAAAAAATAAAAGAATATTATTAATATACTTTTATACGTAACAATCAAATTACATATAATAAAATAAATATTTATATTTTATTTTATAGATTAACCTGATTTTAATTTTATTTATTTATTTTCTATTTGTATTAAATTTTACAATTTAATCGATAAAACAAGAAAATAAGATCAATAATCATAAACCAATTATTAATAACAATATGAAAATCAAGAGAGAGAAAAATGTTACATGCAATTGTACTAACTGCAAACATCATATTATTGCATTCCATTTTGCATCATATTCAAATGTGATATCAAAGTTCAAATAGGATTATCTGCAAGTTATGTTTTTTTTTCATCTCTAAATTTTAGTGGGTATAAGCAAGTGTCTACAATTCTAATTTCACCACACAAAAAATATAAAATAGTTAAACCGACCACAGTGGACCGATAGACGTACTTGGGTTACAACATATATAGAACCCAGACAGCTTTTTAATTTAGAAGCCCATTTCGAGGAAAATCTATGATAATCCACAATAAACGAATCTTGACATCCACATTTCTCATACCAATAATTTCATTCATTGAACTCATACCATCAAAAACATCATTTTCAGCACTTCAATTTATTGATGTCCCTAAATTCATTAAAACCTATTATAATATATAAAAGTATTCTTATCCTTTCTATCCTACTAATTTAAATTTTTGTTTTTAGAGATTTACTATTTTTAACAACCTATAATATAATGTCAGAAGTATAAGTTCTGTATTGTAGAAATTCTTTTAATATATATAATTATTGTTAGCCATTATTTATAGCTTAAACTTTTGAGTTACTAAACTTCACAATAAATGGTGACAGATTAAAGAATCCATATATTGGAACTTCGTTTAAGCTAGAAAACCATCGAAAGCAATCTTGGTATGGAGTTAAATTTCCTCAGGAACACAAGCTATAGTATCTGCCTAAAAAACTCAATATAATTACATATAGCAATACTCTATTCAAAAAATTAACACTCTAATTTTTACAACTAGTAATTTTTTTTAATTTTTTTTATATTATATAAAAAATATACATAAACATGAAAAAAATAATATATATATATATATATATTGTATGTTATATTAAAAATTATATTTGCATACACTGTATAAATTATTAAAAATAAATTATGATATGCAGGTAAACCTAAATTTGAAGTATAAAAAGCTCTTACACTTCATTTTGAAAAACAGCAATTTAATTGTCTTCTTTCGAGGGGGAATAAAAAAATGATTTTTTTTCCTAGCAAAGAAAATTACCGAAAGTAATAAAAACAAGCGTGGTAGACAACAATAATACCACGATGAATGTTAAAAGTAAACATAAATTTACACTGATTTTTATATTTATATGTTTCATATGTGTTAGTATTATATATAAAAAATAAATTATTTTTTTAATTTTTAAAATAATTTTAATATGTGATATAATATAAAATATGTGTAATAAAAATAGTGTGTTTAAGAATTACTTTTGATATCATATGTTGGTGGGTCATGATCCTGATTCTCGGATGGCATTTTGTTGGTATTAATCATTTAAATTAAACAGTCAAAAGTTGGTGATCTTTTCAATTCCTTTGTCTTCTTCCTTTATTGGTACATTAGTCGGGTGAAATTTTCTTCATTTGGAACATTATAAGAAACCATCCAGGCCCATGTATCTCAGTCTTTGTCGCCACTACCATAACAAGCATGTGACTAATTCTTTTATAGTTAAACTTCCTTTACAAATAACATAAAATAAAAATAACACTTAATATTATTAAATTAAAAAATATATATATTCAAATTATCATAATTTAACTTGAATAATATTAAATATAAAATAATAAATTGTACATTTTAAATAAAAATATACAAGTTCGACGTATAATTTCTTATTTTTGTAGTTATGAATTTTATTATATGTATGTTTTTTATATATAGTTATTGAAAATCATAATATTTTAGTCATTTTATTTTTACAAAGACATATTAATCGTTTTTCTAAAAGTTTGTGTACCTTAATCACTATACTATTATAAATTAATGCATTTTAGTTATTTTTTACTAATTTTGATTTTTTTATGGAAAAATTTAAATTGAATCAAAATAAACCTTACTAGTAGAGACAACTATATATTTAAAGAAGAAAATGTCTAAAAAAATATAACAAAAATGAAAATAAAGGTAATAAAATTATCCAAATTGACATAAAGTGATTAATATATCATCAAATGTAATAATAAGATGAATAAAATGTATAATTTTAAAATAAAATATTCAATATACCTAATCTATAAAAGTAAAATGATTATGTGTACTTTTTCGATAAACATGTTTTGTTTTGAGTATGATAACTTTAAGTAATAAAAAATATGTAATTTTAAAATTAAATTTTTCTAATATGAAATATTTGTAAAGAAATGTAATTTATTTACATACATTTCGTTGTTATAAAAAAAATATTTTCATCATTTTGTTTAGAAATTGCACTTTATTTTTTATTTTATTTTTACTAAAGAAGATTTTTTTCTTTCAATAATATAAAATTAAACTCACTTATTTGAAGTTATAAACCTGTCCATAACCTTCACTAATTGCCAATATAATTTTTTAAAAAATTAAAAAGGACATTAATTCTTCATTAACATAAATTAACAACAAAAATATCTTGATTTAGTACTCGAAGCAGCTATAGATGTGTTTCTTCTAAGCAAGTATTAAAACCATTACGATTTAGTGCATAACAAGATAAAGAATAGGAAATGTGATTAACCTTTGAAGGATAATAAATACAAGAAAGAGATAGAACATGAGAGGCAAGAGTTCTAATATTCGTTACCATAAGGCCATCTAACGCTAAACTTGAACCTACATTATTGACTAGATGGACATCATGTAAAGAGTGTGACTCCAATATAATGTCTTGACACCTAATATTTTTCCACTTTTTTCTTCAAGTTGTGTACATGTTGAATCTCTTCTAACATGATGGAAGCTTGTGTATAAATGTGACTTACACTCCATCCTTGCTTTTTGAACGTAGCACTTCTCCTTACTTTCCAAATTAATTTCTTAGGCAATCATTATTACCATTTTCAGGTTGCAAATATCTATAAAATCTCATTAAAATGAAACGTCTTGTGATAATATTTGGACCAATTAGTAAAATGTGAGCTTGGTAGACTTCAAATGGGCAGTCGGACTTGGCATGAAAAGAAGTAGAGCGAGGCAGCCACTCATTGGAGACAATATTACCAGTATGTTGGCCATCACCAATGCCCCATCTAAGACCTTTTTCTAAGAGTTGTAGACCCCACACTAAACCGCGCCAAAGGAAACTGGCCCGAGATCAGGTGGTGCAACAGCTATTGCCGATCGATAAGATTTGGAACTCTTACCAATTAATACAACGCTCGCATGTGCCTAATGCTTTTAATTTTTTAGTTATTTTATTTTGGTGTCCTAGCTAGCTCTTTGATTACGTGATCTCTACCAAATCTTATCAACAACAAAGTCAGCGCACTGTCATTATAATTCCTTCTAACAAAAAAGCATTACCATAGCCCATATAGCCTATAGCGCTATTATTATGACTACTTATTACGAGTAGAAATTAAGAGCCAGCATAACATCGTTGTATATATATGCTTTGTTATTATCTCCCATTTGAGTAATGACACAGCAGAAAAATAATATGAAGTTTTAAAACGAGTGTAAAAATAAATTAGTGATTTTAATTGTCCAATAGCACTAACATAACATCTTCATATATATATATATATATATATATAGTAAGACTCGTTTAAAAGTTTGAGTTACCACTCTAAACATAATTAGATTAATCGACTAAAATTTATTTAATTTTTTAATAGTAAAAATATATTTAAATTTAGATTAAAAAATAACATTAAATGGTTGAAAACCCTAAATAAAACAGCTAAATAATTAAATTAAGATGGAAAGTTAGTGTGTATAGAATTGTGTTCAATTAAATATTAACTATAAATTTAATAATTTAAATATATTTACGATTAATTAAAATACATATATGGTATTTTTATAAATTTTATAAAACAATAAAAAAAACAATTAACAATTTGTAATCACCTCTTGAATTCATCAAATCTTACATCCTCCAAAATCAAAATAATATATATTTTTATTAGTATATATCAATAATTTAGATTATACCGACAAGTGGCATAATGGTTCTGAAAAGGATACAGATGCAGACGGTGGTGATGGTTTAGTACTGAAATTCCAAATATCATTTTCAAAACCACCGTAGACTTCATGTACTGTATTTGTTTGATCACTATTATTATTATTATTATTACGCGACCTGCTTCCTGAAGAAGAAATAGTACGTACGTATTCATATGACAAGTGTTCGTCATTGTCTTGTTGAAGAGAGGAACAAAACGACATGTCATTTGGATCTTCACCAAAGAAAGACAGTTGCTTTGACGTTTCAGTGTCTTGTTGACAACTTCCATTTAGCTGGGATGCTACTAGGCGATCAAGGGCAACCCAATCATTTACAGATCTGCTTGGTTTTGGGGCTTCATGATCTCGTTCGATGGGAATCTCATCAAACGACGTCGTTTGGTCATAGCAAGTTTTAAAATTAATTGGGTCTTGATTGAATGATGAAGTAGCATTATTGTTAAGTGTAATAGTACTTGGACTGTCCAGCCTTGGAAGATGCATAAACCTATCAGAGAGCCTCATTACTGATTGATCATTCTCAAGTTTACTCCTTCCCAGCGTCTGATCTAAAACGACATCGTTTCTTGAGCCAAGTATATGATAATGATTATAGAGTTTTGAATCCATGTAAACATTAGAGGAGGCTTTTGGAGTGCTAGGACTCTCCACTGTTTTTTGGTAATTTTTCTTTTTAAACACGCGACAAACCACCCATCCATCCTCACCACAAGACTGATCACCGCCAGTTGTGCTATTAGAAACCTATAAAGAAAATAATACAGTTTAAACATACAAAAATTAAGAGTAATTAACGAGTATATAAGTACAAGTTTGTTATACATTATTAAAAAAATTAATTGTATAATTTTTATATAATTGTATTTTAAACTATTAAATAGAACTTATTGTATAGAATAAATTATAAGTTTGTGTATAAATTTAATATAAATATGGTGAATGTAGATTTAAACGATATTTTATTAACATGTTTAAAATTATATGTCTAGAATTTTATTTTCATATCAAATTTAAAATATTTTTTTATTTTTATAATATAAGAAAAATATAAAATAAATTAAATATTTTTTTATAAGAAATTTATTTTAATATGTAGAAAAAATACATAAAATAAATTAAATATTATTTTAAATATAAATTATTTTATTAAAATAATTATTATCAATTTTATTAGATTATATTATACAATTTGTTACAAAACCTTACATAATAATTATAATATAATTTAATACATTTCATTATAATATAATTATATTTAATTTATTCTATATGTTGTAACAAATATATCTTAATAACCTCTGGCTATTTTATATATTCTATTATTTTAGTTCAAATTTTTCACACTAAAATAACTTGATGAACAGTAATACGTTATGTTTGGTATATTACTGTTCATACAGTGCAACATCGTTTATTATCTTATTTTTTAAAAATATTTAAAAAGAAAATATAAATATATATTTTAAAAAAAATTAACATCCACAAATAAAGAATAAAAAGACTCATATTATAATTTAAAATGTATTAATTTAATATTTTTGAGATAAATTGTAAAATAATATTATACTTTTTATTGTGACATGGGAGATGAAAAAAAGGTGTAAAAGGTGCACTAGAATAATGTAATGGATTGGAGACGGTTTATTTAAAAAAAATGCTTCAGAAACAAAAATAATAATAATAATAATTCCACCCCCAAAAAAATATTTGTAAAATAATGGTGTACTTTGTAATGAAAACAAATTATTATTTTTTAAAACAACTTTTACTTAAATTACTTTTAATAGAAATACAAAAAAAAAAAAAAAAACAATCCACCTTGTAATAAGATGAAATTAGTGAATGTATATATAACAGAGGTACTTACAATGGTGGTGTGATCATTAGAACCCTCATCAAGTCTATATTCATGCATTATCCAATCAGATTTTTGTCCATGAGGAGCTCTTCCTTTATAAAACACTAATGTTTTTCTCAAACCAATTCTACTAACGCCATTGTATATTATCTTATCTCTACCGGTGGCCTTCCAGAATCCGACAGTCGTGGCACGATTAGTTCGAGTTCCGGTCGGATATTTCTTATCTTTGTGACTGAAGAAGTACCAATCATTTTGTGGTGTAGATCCTATCTTACACTTCTCTGTTAGTATAAGCAAAATGTAATCCATTATTATTATTAAAGAAAGTGTATTTTTCAGAATTAATAAATAAAAATTAGTAATTAATTACTAATTAACTAACCTTGAATATCCCAGGGCTCGAGCTTGTTGAGATCCACTTCACGAATTACATCAAGGTCTATTTTGTGAGAAGCCAACTTGTTTCTAAGATAATAGTGAAGGAGTTCTTCTTCAGTTGGATGAAACCTAAATCCTGGAGGTACTTGAGATTGACCATTTACGGATAAATTCATCTTCAAGTTAATATTAACAATTAAAAGAGAAGATTAATTTTCAGTGCTATAAAGATCCAAGTTAAAAGAGGGTAACAGATGAAATGATGCTTAAAGAGAAACGGAGGCATGATGATTTTATAATGGGAGTTTGGCTGTGTATACAGGAGAAGAGGAAAAGTCCAAAAAGGAATTTAAATATTATAAAAAATAATCCTCATCAAAACTTATAACAATCAAAACATAACCCTAATAATAATATTAATTGAAACGATTATAAATTATCACAATTAAATTTAAAAGGTGTTAAATATAAAATTATATGCAATATTTTTTTTTAATAAAAATAACTATACTATTATTATTTATTCAAATATTTTTATTATAAATGCATATATCAATTTACTTATCAAAATTTAATTTATCATCTATTAAACTAAACGCACGAATATTTTGTTATCCTATATATTAAATTTTATATTCAAATATTACTCATTTAAAAATTAATTTAGGTATTGCATAGGGTACTGTATTTAGAAATGGGTCCATGTTTTAGAGAACCAACAAGGCACCAACCTCCTCAAAATAATATCAAGAGGGCTAGAGGGATAGAATTAATAAACTAAAAATGATTATTTTTATGAAAATTAAAAACGAGAAAAAGAGTTAAAAGTGTACATAGAGATTGGTAGACTAAAAGGGACATGGGGTGAATTAAAATGCGTTAGAGAGGAAACAATGTAAAGTGTAAGCGGGGGACACGCCCCCATCTCAATTACGACCTTCGACCTTAACATCTTTCTGAAAACCTCCCCTTCCCCCTCAAACTCCACTATATTACTTTCTTGTTTCAATATTTTCTTTTTATTTTTTTTATTTCGATGTATTAATTATTCATTATTTTTTAAGTAACAAATTTTAAATTTTTTAAAACTGACGACAATAAACTATCACTTTCATAATAACCCACATGTTTTAAAAGGAAAAAAAAAAACATATTCTTGTCCTCCTGATTCCAAAGGGATTTTATTAAAAATTGCAAATGATGATAAATATTTAGGGTTTTTTTCTTCTTCAACAAATTCCATCTTTAAGTTTTTTAAACTCAAATTTTCAAGATGAATGTGGTTTTGTAATTAATTTTTTTTTTGTTTAAAATTAAATTAAAATTTAGTTTTATTTTTATACATATTTTTTCTTCTTTTGAAACTTAAAAAAGAAAATTTAAAACTATATTACAAGTTTAATTTTACTTTCATTGATTAAATTTACATTCTTATTATTATTTAAAAGAGAATGAAACAATGAAGCGTACTCTTTATCAAATGAGTTTTTTTTATTGAAAAAAAACTAGTTTTAAAAAAGATAAAACAAAATTTAAAAATTAATTTAGTTACAAAACAAGCCCTTTATTATCTCCCATAAAACTCACGCTCTAATTACCATTTTTTTAGATAAAGAAGTTATAAAATTATAAAAAAATAATATTCCTAAAATTTATAATTAACAATAAAAATAATATTAAATGAGATTCAATTAGATGATATTTCAATAATAAATAGATCTAAATAATCATAATTCAATTTGAACGATATTTAATTAAATAACATTTAAAATAAAATATTATGTTATATATTTTTTAATAATAAAAATAAATGAGTTTAACATAAAAAGATGTATTTTAATGATTACAAATTTTAAACATATTATTTTTATTATTTTAAAAAAATTAACAACCCATTAATAATTTTAATTTTTGTTTCTCATAAAACTCTTTGGTCACTTTTTCTGCCGCCTCAGTCAGTTATATACACAGATCATTGATTACATATTAATGATGTATAAAAATGAAATCACTTTTTACATTCAGTATGTGTTCAATTATATATGGCAATATATAAAGCTAGAGTGATTATGGGGTCGGAGGCACTAAGCTTTCCCACTTCCACGAGTCAATTTGAATATATTATACATATTTTTAAAATTGATAAATTTTAATTATCTTGTTATAATTTTAAACATTTTAATCATTTCTTATAAAAAAAAAATTTGAATTTTTTGTTTTAAAAATTTAAGTTGAATCCAATTAAACCTTAGCATATATCAAAGGAAATGTTTTTGAAAAAAATAAAAAAATTATTAAAATCATTAAAATTGATTTAAAATAATTTAAAATATTTATAAATAAAATAATTAATGTTTTTTAGAAAGATTTCATCAGCTCCCTCGATACATAATTTGATACTCAAAATATACACATTTCAGTAAATAAACAGTAGCAATCACTTTTTTATTTTTTCTTTTAATGAGTAGTGTCTTATATACTTGCCATCATATTTCACAACCAACCAACAACTTTTCCAAGAATATAATCTCTATGCAACCTTTCAATTATATACGGCGCTTTCTCCCATTTTCAACCTTTGATATAAAATTTAATTATTTTTTCCTAAATTTGTGAAGTAATATTTTTACTATAAATTATGTTATTATTATAATTGATATGATAATTAATTATAAATTAAAAAAATAAATCATATTGTTTTAACTAATAATTTTCGATAACATCGATTGTATTTGTAACACAACCTATGTTATAACAAAATGCTCGTACAATTATTAAGTGTCGAGCTAAAATAGATTATGATATAAAAATGAAAAAATTCTTCACGAATTCGTATAACAATGGATAATAATGAAATGGGTTTGAATTTAGGTAATAAATTTTGGTTCAATTATTCTTTTATTTAAAATTTTGATTCCAGAACTAGTTAATCCAATTTTGATATCCGAAGATATAAATTTATATTTTTAATACATATAGAAATAAAAATATTTATAATTTAATATTTATGAAAAAATATAAAATCAAATATATTAAGTATACATAATTTATTACTATTTTTAATTTATAAATATTTTTTAATTAAAAATTCAAGCTTTGAACAATTTGAAATTATAAAGATGACGAAATTTAATTTTTGAAACTCTAAACGAGTAATCGTTACTTGATTCCAGAACTAGTTAATCCAATTTTGTATTCGGTTGACACTCCTAGTATGGCACGTTTAGACTTTAGAGGTGGATTGCTATAAAATACCAAGACTTTAACTTATTGTATAGTGTTTAAGTTAAACTAATATAATTTTTATATTATATTACTTATAAATATTATTTTAATATAGTATAATATATTTATTAATTAATATGAGACTCTTTTATATATTAACATATTCTTTTAAAATTGATTATTTAATCCAATATTTTATAATTTAACAATTTTGTTATATTTTAATTTTATTTATTTATTCATGTAATATATATATCCTTTGATTTAAATTATTTAAGGTATAAAGGCTAATAATTATAAAAATTTAAATTAATGTGTGATTATTAAAATATAAATATATATAATGTTAAATTATGTTTATTTAAAATTCCATATCATTCGATAAACTTTTATATATATATATATATATATATATATATATAAATTAATGTTGGATGTAATATAACTATAATCAATACATATAACGTTAATAAAAGAAACAAGTAATTTCCATATATTAAATCATGTTTCACTTAGTGCTTGTTTAGTAAAGTGTTTAGTTTTGAAATTTATTTTTTAATTTACATTAAAAAAAACTTTATTTGTATACTCTCAATTTTAATTTTATTTTATTGAAAATGATGATAAAAATGAGTTGTGGCCATAATCTACTTTGAAAGGAACTCAGTTTCAACAAAAAAAAAAGTTTAAACAAAACCAGTTACCAACTAACATTAAACTCAAAAATTTAAGCTTGTTATTATAGAAAAACACAAAATATAACACGTTCAAAATTGACTTATTAGTAATAACTGAGATAATACTTCTTATTCATTTTAATTAAATAGAAGTTTGGAATACAATGTCCTACAATTAATTTGATCTAAGAAGAGATTGTGCCCTTGTATTTATATTTAGAAATAAATGTTAACTAATATCAAATATTTTGTATCCATATTTTTTTATATCATATTATATGTCAAAATATTTTAAAAATTAAAAAAATAATTTATTTTTTAAAAGATTAGCTAATAATTACCACCAATATTGCCCATAGACCACAAACAAAAATTAAGCTGAATTCTTGTAGATATATTATTAATTATTCTTGAAATATATTTCTCATTAATTATTATATATTTATTTTAATTTTTATTTACCTATAATACTACTATTCTAAAAATAATAATAATTTCTGGTTATATGTACATGTATGTACTTTCTCAAACGGCTGATCACCTAACCCAAACCTTATGATCTGATCATGTGTCATCTTGGCTATTTTCTTGCGTAATAAACAAAAAAATATATGTATACTTATTTAAAACATTACATTTCTTCGTAACGAGGAATCATATAACCATATCAATAAATGAAAACACTAATTAATTCATGACCCTAATCCCCACTTTAGTGCGCATACATATGAAAAATTGCATGTAATACTTTATCTGGAATTAATACTTCTTGACTAGTTATATTTTTGTTTTGATATTATTTTTTATATATGTTTTCAATTAATATACATAAAATACATCATTTTGATTATTCATATATTGTTGGATCAAATTCAACAATAATTTTAATAAATTAGGATAATTAATGATATTAATTATTATTAATTGTCATTAAAATTGATCAAAATATTTATTATTAACTTAAATTAAGATATTTATTGTGTTATAGTTGAAAATGTGAATAAAAAAAAATACTAAAATAAGAATAAATTAGTGAAAAATTACCGTTCACACTTCAATTAATGACAACAACAAATTAAATAAGTTTTATTTATTTATTTATATATTGAGCAACAAACTAAGTTAAGCTATCATTTTCACATGTATTTTATGCCTACATCAATAACAAAGTTAAGCATTACACTATTAAAGATAAAATTTTATGTTTTATATTCATCAAGCAACCGAAGTCAATCCACTTTTAACAACCTTAGTCACTAGATGTAACATCCATTATTGAAGCAGGATTTTATTTCTTGCGTTAGAGTTTATTATTGTTTTTGAGTATGTTTTCCTACATGCATTTTTTTAAATAATAAAGATAATATTTTTAAATTTTATAACAATAAATGTAATATAATTTATATCTTGTTTATATATTTTTATTATTAAAAAAAATCAATTACATCATTTCATATTGATTCTGTCTAATTAGATATCGTTTAAGTTAAATTACGATCATCTAGATTTATTTAATATTAATTTTTTTAATTAAATAATTTTTAATATAAATAATTAGGTATTATTTTTGTTATAAATTTTATAATTTCCATTGTATGTAATTTTTATTTTTTTAGAGTTCACATATATAACTAAAAAGAGAAGAAAAAAATGAATATGAAGTGAAGTTTTTAAGAACTTTATGTTCAAAATTTTATTTTTTTAAAATTAGGTCATGGTGCTTAATTATGATTACAAAATTCAATAAATCAAATATAAATATTAACTAATAAGAAAATCACATGTATAGAATATAGATAAAACAGTTTTGATAAAAAAAAAGAGTGGTATTTAAAAAAAAAGACATTATTTAGTCCAATTTATTATCTCATAAAAGTTTTTATGATAATTATTTATTAATTAAAATAATTAAATTTATTTTTTATTTAAAAAATAATTATCATATAAATTATAAATTAAAATAAATAGAATTTTTTATCTACAGATTATATTGTATCTGTTAAGAGCCTATAAGGTCAACCCATGTCTTAACATTAATCATGAGCGTTATTCCCCAAATTCTATGTCTAATGATAATTTCTGGAAGTGGGTGTTCTCGTCACAACTCACAACTCTTATATTTATTTTATATTTAATGTAAATTTTTTAAATTAATAAAAACATCATCTATTATTTTATTTGTATGATAATTAAGATTATTTTTTTAAAATATTTTATTATTTTTAAAATTAACATAAAATATATTATAAAATAAAATAATAAAGAAAAAAACATTATTAAAATTTATAACAATAAAATATTATCTTCTATAATTAATTCATATATTGTATTATTACAAAAATATAATACATAATTTTATATAGAAAGATTTTTAAATTAAAATATTATCATTTATTTATTATTATAAATTTTAAATATATTATTTTTAAATTTTTTTGCAAATAACACTAGTGTTATTTAAAAAAAAAAATCCTACTAGATTGACGGAGCAACCAACTCTTCACTAACTTGAAGTGGGACATCTTATCTCCCTAACCTCTCATTTATGTATAAATTCGTCGATAATAATCGAGTAACGCTCGCACGTATCAATATACATATCATTACCTCCTCCTTTCAATTTTTTTCTTATTTATATATTTTGCCCTTTTACATTATAATAAAAGTAAATTATTAGTGTAAAAGCGTTTACGTTGAATTTTGTTAAGTTAAAATAAAATAATCTTCGGTTAAAATTATAACTTAAATATATTCATATTTTATTATTAAGAATTAAAAATAAAATATGTGTAAACATATCAAAATACATAATTATTAATTAATTTTATAACTGAGTAATTAGTATTCTACGTCTACGCGTTTTATTTTAAAAAAAATAGTTTTTTTCATACTCTCTAAGATCTCAAATAAGAAAAATAAAATACATGTAATCTATAATCATAACCACAATATATATTAACTCATCTTTAAAATATAAATCATTATTAACTCTCTACACATTAAAGTCCCACAACCAATTAGATATATTAAAACACAAATGATTTAAAACTTAACATATCATTTTTAAATAAGCTTAACTATATATGACATTTCACAACACATAATTATTTATATATAAACACAATGTTAGATTAAGGATCCAACATTCTCACACTTGGACTATATGTGTAACATTATAATTATGCATTGCAAAAATAACCATATGAGCTCATTTTTTTTGTCATTATCGAATTATATTTGTATCCAATCTAATCCATCAATTATACCAACATAGGACTAAAGCAACCTTCGTTACATTTTTCATGACTCGACCCATCAATGGTTATGTATATCGATACCATTGAATGACAGATTATTATGTGGGTAATTACTATGAAAATTGTATCCAATATGATCTTAATATACATATTTTTTTATGATATAACCTTAAACCTTAGTCATATCAAAAAATATCAAAATCAAAGTGTTAATAAACCAAAACTTTATTTTTGTATAAAATAATGTTAAAATATTCATAAAATGAAATAACTAAAAGTGTGTCTATATCAAAAAAATAAATAAATTTATAAACTCTCATTAAACTAAATATCCTCAAATGACATGGAAACCATACGAGTAGTATACTCATGAACCATTTTGGGTGACAATCCTTACACACGTACACTTTGAACTCTTTCCTTAATAATCAATAACTTGATCTATATATGCTTTGATTCCATTGAACTCCTATTACCAGTGAAATATAACAATTGTTGTCACAAAATAACTTAAGTGATCTTTTAATACCATCTATGAACTTTGTCGCTATGGTAGAAGACACTATAATAAGAGATTATTTGACACTCTTCTAAGAGATAGCACACCCGACTAGCAGGTAGGTATAACCTAATGTAGATTTCATAATATCTTAACATCCAGCAACATTGGAGTTAGTATACCTAATGACCTCAAGCTGATTTCATGACCGATACGTGACTATGTAGTTTTTTATTCTCTATAAGTACTATAAGACTCGTTTGACTATCTAATTTGAAAACATCAAAAAATTATAGATCAAAAATAAATTTGATTCTTAATGATTCAACATGAAGAGGCTTTGATATTAATTGTTAAAACATAATAATTTTTGGTGAAAACCATCACCTAAGAATATTCATATTATATAACCAATAGTCAAAGATAAAATATGCAAAAGTGCATCTGAATCTATAACTATTAATTAATTATGTAGCTGAGTAGTTAGTATTTATGATCTACACATTTTCTTTAAAAAACCCTTTAATTTTCTTCATGCTTTCTCTAACGATGGGACCTTATATAAGAAAAATTAAAGTACATGTGGTACGGGTACTATAACCACTATATACATAGTTAATAACTATATATATATATATATATATATATATATATTAAATTATCATTAAATAGACATTATCCTCAGGTCTTTACACATTAAATTCTCACACCTTATTAGATACATTAAAGTTCAAATTATTTAAACCTTAACAATTCATTTTTAAATGAATTTAACTCTATTTGACATTGTATAATACATAATTATTCACATATAAATCAAACATTAGATTAAAGATCCAAAAATCTCTCACTTAGGCTATATGTATAACCTTATAATTATATATTGTAAAAATAAATGTATGAGCTAAACTTTGTTGTGACTATTAAAATGTATTTGTATCCAATCTAGTTCATCGTGTTAATGTCGATGATTGATTGTATCTTTATTTGCTATGGAATTGATAGTATCTTTGATCCTCTAATGCTTAAGTAAATTTGGATAATTAATGATAAATTTGGAGATTAATATTTCTCCTTGTGATATGTAGAAATAAAGATATTTCTTATTTGTAATTATTCTCATATATCAATTGATCTTAAGCGAGTATATGGATAAAATATATATAAATGAGATTTTATATGTTGATAACTCTCACCAATTGTAATAGATTTATTTTTATGTTTAAGTTTATCCTAATGTAATTATTTCTTGTGAGATAATTTAGAAATAATTAATAGATGAATTATAGATAAGTATTATAAATATTTACTTAACATATCAACACAGTACTATTACATAGATATTCAACAAAAAAAAAAGTAAATTAACTAGTTACGTGTACATGTAAAATATAATATTAGCTTCGTGTAATTTTCGATGATGTACATACAAATATACAAATAACATGATTCAAAGAGATGTTATGTTTGCAAAAAATCCCACTTGAAAAAAATACTTAATTTATTTAATTGATTTTTCAAATTCAATTTAATAAACCTTGTAAAAAATTCAATAAAATAAAGTGTCATAAGAATATAAAATACTACTTAATTAATAAATTAATTCAAATACTTTTATAATTATCTTTGACTTTTTTTATTGTTAGAAACTCAGGCCTAACTCAACCCAATAAAATCTCATTAATTTAAGGATTGTTCAAGCTTATAAGTAGCTTTACTGTTTTGTTTATAGTCGATGTGGGACAAAGATACTTAATAGTTTCCCTCCACACGGTGGACAAAGGTGGATATTAACGTCACGGTGAGACTGTGGCACTAATGTCCACCGTGTGAAGGGAGGCTGTTAAGTATCCTTGTCTCACATCGACTAGGAACAAAGCAGCAAAGTTTCTTATAAGCTTGGGCAACCCTTAACTTAATGAGATCTTATTGGGTTTAGTTAGACTTGAGTTTCTAACATGGTATCAGAGTTGGGCATAGTCTCTATGTTCTTGGACCTAATTGGGCTCTACCACAGTCTCACAGTGGCGCTAATGTCCATCTTTGTCCTCCGTGTGGAGGGAGGCTGTTAAGTATCCTTGTCCCACATTGATTAGGAACAAAGCATCAAAACTGTTTATAAGCTTGGATAACCCTTAACTTAATCAGATCTTATTGGATTGAGTTAGACCTGAGTTTCTAACATTCATATTTTGAAATTGTTGTAAATTAATTTCATTATATTTTTGTAACTTTTAAGTTTCTTTATAGATATTAGGATAAAAAAAATTGGACTTTTAGATAGGTATTTCATCTTTTATTTTTCATTTTTTTTTGTTAAGACTTCTATTTCTTTTAGAAGTCTATAGGAACACGTCAAATAAAAATTTATTTATCTACTAACAAGTAATTATTATATATTAAATTATTTTTTAAAAATTATATGGTTCAAGTGCCCCAAGTGCCGATAAGTGTCTTCGTATCTAAATATAAACAATATAATTACTTATTTTTTAAACTTAAATAATGATTTTACGATTATAAAAAGCTTATAGCAGTTTCATATAATAGTTTTCATTTTTAATTAAAAAAAAGGTAATAAAGTTTTTTAATAAAATTTAACATTAATTTTTTATAAATACTTTTAGAGTATTGAAAAGTAGTCGATACTAAGAATAGATATACATTCATGACTTTGGATTCAAATGTATATTACCCAATTCTCTCCCTTTATACTCTTATCAATTTTGTTTTTGTTTTTTTATATCTATCTATAAATGGAAGGGATAAATACTCTTGAAGTACCAAAAAATTATCCGTAGACATATACACATAACACTTTTAGTACAAACTTTACACATATATATATATATAATACAGTTTTTTATTCATTCTCTTTTCTAACCCCTTAAAAATAATAGCAAATTAAGTAATGTTTTGAAAAATAATTTACGTGGTTTAAATATATAATTTAAAATGATATAGATTGAGACTTACATCTATATTTTAATAAGTGACTAACCTGTAAAAAATATTAATAATGTTTAATCTTTAAATGTTTTCTTATGTACATGAGAGTTATTGCGTACTTATATGTTAAAAATTGTTTAAAAATATCATTAAATCACTTAATATTATTTATATGTCATATATCTAACAAGTTTTTAAAAATGTAATTATTGATAAATTTATATACACTTCTTAATATGTATATTTCTTTAGTTTTCTTTTATTGATAATATATATCTTTAATTTGATAGTTTTAAGTCTAATTTATCCGATATCATTAAATGAGTTTTATATAACTTAACCCAATTAATAATCAAAATTAATTGATATTTTTTGAGTAAATACATTAGTATGTAATTATTTGAATTTAAATTTTTTATATATTTTATTTAATGTTATAACAACTTGTTTTAAATTAATTAATTACTTTTCATTTGCCTCCATATGACAACCTAAAAGCACAACGAATTGACTCTATAATTGCGATTAGGAAAACTAAATTCATTATTGGATATAAAGATATCGATTAATATTGGGATCTTGGATAAGCATTCAAAATTTTGAAATTCATTTTTAAAATTTAGATAAATTTTAAAATTAAATTTTTATTTCTAATTTCTTAACCTTTGAAACTAATAACTCAGAATGAATCTTATTTAAAATAATTAAAAAAATAAAAATTAATTATCAAACATTTTTCATCTAATTTTTAATTTTTATGTTTTAAAATCGGGACTAAAAATTCGTTATCAAAACTGTTCTTGATAAAAAAAGTTAAAAATTAAAATTTAATTATATAATTAAATAAATTAAAATAATTATCAAAAACATTCATCACATATAAACACGATTCTCAATCAATGTTTTGCTGATCTCAATTATTAATTTTCACAATATTCTCTTAGGAAGATGGGAACCAACTTGTGAAGGTCCCATGTTTACCAGCTACTTACACCAAACAGCCTCATCTTAAACATTAATTTCAAAAATAAGCTGATTGACAGTTTGACACAAGCGTTTACTTTTTCTATGTCTTTGTTTGTCGTATTGTTAGTGCAATTATTAGTGAATTATTAATACAGATGTTAAGATTTTCATTATTTAAATTATCATTCCCATAATAATTTTTAATTAATTCTATTTTTGAAAAATAAATATTTTTATAAGTATATAATTTACTTTGTAATATTATTTATTTTTCTAAAAATATCAATTTTATAAATTTTTATTAAAAAATATTTTACAACAATAATAACAATAAGATATAATAATTAGAAAAATAATATTTTTTTTCAATAAAAAGTAATTTTAAAAATATTTTTACTCTTATTATATCTTTTAATGATTAAAGAGTGTAAAAGAATTATTAAGGACACATCTTATAAATTTGAATTTTTAAGATAATTGATGATGATGCTTTTTATGATATCAAATTAGGAGAAGATGTTGAAATTAAATTATGTAAAAACAATCAAAATTTAATTAAATTTTTAAGTTAATGTGCTTTTAAAAAAAATAAATAAATAAAGAAACTAAATTTTGAGGAAAATTTAACCAATGAGATAAACGAGCATACATTTGACGAAAGTGTTAAACAAGAATATAACTAATTCGTATTCGTAATAATAATTAATTAGAAATCGGAAAGGAGAGAAAGCAAATGTTAAACTTATTCACTTCATTTGTGCTTACTAATAACAGTAAGAAATCATTATAAATATATTAATATATTTAAAAGTGATAATGAAAAATATAAAATAAAAGAAAATTATTTTAAGAAAATTATTAAAAAATTATCTAAAACAGTAAGAAATCATTATAAATATATTAATATATTTAAATGTTATTTTAAAAGTGATAATGAAAAATATAAAATAAAAGAAAATTATTTTAAGAAAATTATTAAAAAATTACCTAAAATAATAATAAAAATAACATCTTTATTTTGAATCAAGAAATACATCAATTATTATTTTTATTATTATAAATTTTGAAAGTATTGATTTTTTTTATTTTTTTTTACTAATTTAAAATTATTTAGCATTGTCTGTAACATCATGTGTACTTCAAAGATGTTTGCTTAAAGAAAAACTGATAAAAAATAGACTCATATCATCATTTATCATTATTTTTATTTTAAATTGAACTTTAAATTTATAATTTTATTATAATTTATATTATATTATTAATAAATATAGAACATATATTAAACTAAAAATAAGAATTTATTTTAATAATATGTGTTCTATTCATTATCGATTATTGAGGTCAATGTTCGATTAAAATTCGATTAATAGAACAAATATTTAATTTAATTGGTGAATATTTTTTTAATTTAATTACATATTATCTAATTTGGTTTCTAATAGTGAATCACCCGTTAATCAAATTTTGATTAATTAAATAATTTGATTAATTAAATAATTATTTAATTTTGATTGATCATCAAATTAAATAACTATCTAGTTAAAATTAAGAATATTTTTATAACTTGTATAAAAAATTCAAGTAAAAATAAAACATATTTAATTTTTAAATAATATAAATTTATCACAAGATATGACTTTTTTTTTTACATTCGGGTTAAGTAAACTTATACTTATTAATTTCATATAAATTTTATTAATTATTATTTTAACAAGTCAGATAATATATATTTAATTGAAAATTCATTACTTATATCAAATTTTATTGGTTTATAGTAACAAAAAAATGGCCATATATCTTAGGGGATTTTTTTTTGAATAAAACTAAAAAAATCAATTCAAGTTAAATTATTTTGTATATTTATTAATTTATATTAAATCTTATTTTTTAATAATCAATTATATTAGTCGGTTCTAATTTTAATCTAAATGAATCCTAGACAGAGACGTTTGCTTTATTGTGTTTCAATAAAATCTGTAAATCACCTTTTCTGCCACGTATATCCTAATTATGATAATTGTATTCTTTCTTTTTTTCGTCCTTTTTTAAAACAAAAAATGGGATCAATTTTGTTAACTTTATTCATTAAGATTTTTAAATTAGTTCTTACCAAGAAAGTTATTACCCTTCAGCTGTCACGTGTTTCTTTTCTTTAAGATCAGGAGATTCTTTCAATAATATTAATATAAAAAATTCTTAAAAATTCTTATATTAGCATAATTAACATAACAATTAATTAAAAATTAAAAATAAATCATATTATTTTAATTAATAATTATTTATTACATCTTATATAAATAAATACTCTATTAATATGCACCCTTCCCTTACATTAATGGGAAAAAAATTACTTACCCTACATAATATTACATGATAGATGAATATATAATTTTTGTTAACCAGATACTTATCACACGTAGTTATAGACTCATTGTCTCGGCTTGTAATTATTCCATAGTTAAGACGTTATCAGAATTCAGAGAGGAAGAGATAAAAAAAATTAATATTAATCAACATGAGAAAAATAAAGAACATGCATGATTTAAACTCTTGTACCAAATAATTCAAACTTTCCTATCAAAAGATAAAATATATATTTAAAAGAATCTTTGAATTAAAAGAGTATTCCCTTTCTTTATAGTCTAGAAGAGTGGTTCTCATTTCAATTCATGCTTTTACCTTTTCTTCTTTTCTTCATAATTTCTACATGGTGTGTTGCGCGAGGTGTTTATTCCGCTGCGGGTTATGGAACGTTTTGTTTCCTCTATTACTGTTGGTTATAGACTTCTCAGTTCTGTAGGCACTTTTTTTATTTCCTAACATAATTTTAAAAAGAAAAATTTGTAATAAAATTTACATTTAATTTATATATATTTATTAATAAAAAAATATAACTCTTTATTTCACGTTTAATAGTGATTAATTTAAAATTAAGATTATTTAAACTCATTTAATATTAAATTATATTAAATTGAATCATGGTTAAAATATTTTACATTAAAAATCTTATATTAAAAATAATTTAAGTTGAATTTCAACAATTTAAATTCATTTAATATTAAAATTTATCAAATTTAACTCGTTTAATATTATTAAAAAAAAAATTTTATTATTATAAGTTCTAAAAATATTATTTTGTGTAATTTTTTAAAACAAATTTCACTAATAATTATCCCAAAACTCTTAAGAAGAAAAATAGTTGTTATTCTAAGTAAGTTTCAAAATTAATTACTTAAATAATCACCCAAAACTCTTAACATTGGGAAAAAAAATCTCTCTTTGTAAACGGTGGAGTGATATAGGGTATTAGAAGTGTTACTTAATAATAATAATAATAATAATGTTAATATTTGTATATGAATTATAATGTCTCAACATCGTGTTAAAACATTCTTAAAAACAAAAAAAAACAAAAAATCATATTAAAATAAAGATTTTATTCTCTACTAATAATTAAAGATGTAAAGTAAAATATTATATCTTATTTCATGTCTTATTTAATATCTTTCTGAGTTTTATGATTCAATATTGTCTCATTTTATTTAAATATTATTTCATCTTATTTATATTATAATCCTAATAAATTTAACATTAAACATATATTTAAACATTTTTCTTATTAAACTTACATTATAAATAATTATCTATCATATTTATTATTATTATTATTATTATATTTTTACTTGTCTTATTTAAGTCTATTAAAAATAATTGAGATATATCAATTAATATTATTTCATTACAATCTGATCTCATTAAAAAATAAGATAAGATAGTTTTTGAAAAATAATAGATTATACAATGAATTTCATTAATATCTCATCTTAACATACAATAAATTAAAAATCCACTTCGGTAGAGTGAGAAGAGCTTAAATTTTTGTATCTTATGTGGAAAACAGCTGAAAATGTTTAATCTTTGAATATATATATATACTCCAAAGCCTCATGGTTCTCTCCAACTCTATATGCTAAAATAAACAGTCACTATACTGTATAATAAAGATACCAAGCAGCAAATTAGAGTATAGGTATATGTCCAACAAACTGGTTGGGGTCACATAAACAACTTTACATGGACGTGCATATTTCATTCTTGGGCGTTAATGAGGATTCAATGCATGGGAATACGAGGACCACGAGAACGAACCGGCGTCTTTGATGGACTTACCCTGATTATAAACACAAAAGGAGACAACTTTTCAATACAATGGCAAACAATGAAAACCAACCCTAGCAGATAATTCAAAAGAAAGGAAAAAAGTAGGTAAAAGTAATGTGCAAATCTAACCTTATGGGCAGTGAACCCAAAACCACACCACTACAATTTAGAGCATTAATTGCACTTTCAGCCTGCATCAAATATGAATATTTCTGTCATTTTGGAGATAATAAAATTCAAAATGTAAGCTGAGTTATGGCATAGCCATGACATGTCAAGGATGTGTCGAGTGCACCCTACCCATACGTGCTAAAAATGGTCCAACCCCAAGTCAGCAAACTAAGTTACCATAGCCAATGTTCCCACGTAATTTTTATGAAAACTAATTAGAAATTTGGCAAAAGAGAGATAAGCTGGTAAAAAATTAAAATTCATATGGTCATTATTCATTTTGAAAGTGTAGCAAGTACCGGGTATTAACATAAAACCATAAATTGCATTATTTGCAGTCGTAACTCTCTCATAGTACCTAGATGTTGAGATATAAAATTAAAGCTACCCCATATTTTATTGTTATAAATTATTATTTAGAGTGTGCATCCGCATACTAAGTTTTTCCAGCCTTTCTGTTATATTTGAAGCACCAAATATCACATGCTCTGGATTTGAAGAAAACTCGAAATAGACTAGTACCAATCATCCAACAAGAAGCAATCTAAGTTTAAACTTACTCTCATCTACCACCCTCCTGATAGCCAAAATGGAAAAGGAAGCACAGGGACAGTGCTTCTGTCATACTCTCTACTTATGTTCGACAACTCAAACATCTAGTACTCATCTAAACGCATGCATGGGAGGACTGCAAGAAATAGCTTCAGGAGTAGGAAAAAAATGCAAATTTTCTTTGAGAAAACTAAAGGCCTCAAGAAGATACCACCAAGCAGGGCATCGACAAGGATGGAGCATGTTAGCATTTTCCATAATCATCCAACTAATAGTCTAATATCACCCACCATAGCAAAAGGAACAAAGAATCTTTTTTTTTTTCCTCCCCCTAATTGAATACACTTTGAATCACTTCAGAGCAGCTTCAAGTAATAGTCATGTGTATTTATTGGATAAGATACTACTAACTTAAATATTAAGCAATTCTTATACTTTCTAAGTTAATATAATCAACCAAACTCTGAATGCAGATTCTCTGCAGTGGTGTAGTTGGCTAGGAAAAGTTCATTGCAACCTATCAGTATATATGTGGTACCAGTTAAGAGAATCTATTAGGGCAAGGATATTCTGCTGGTATGGAAAAAATGATCCAAAAGTTACAGTCAAGGGTTGGAGATTTGCTCATTTATCATAAATGAGATAGTAAACCAATGAAACTACAATCTATTACTCTAGTGCGAATCAAGAGCGAAGCATGAAAACAAGTATTTGAAGTGTTTCCTGCTGACATAAGTCAACATAGTGAATCGAAAATGCTCCATATGCAACCTTACAGACTTATTTTGAATCAAAAGAAGGCCTCAACAAAGATGGCACCTCCACTGCCTGGAAGGTTAAATAGAACTACACGCTTTGTAAGTTATAACAGTTTGAAATGTAGAAGGGACTATAATACTGGGAAAACAATAAACAATATGGGGGTGAACCCATGGGGACAACAGGCAATAGTGAGGATAAAAGAAAAGTACCATTACAAACTCAACAAACGCAATACGAGTATAATGATGACGGTCCCCTAGCAGCCTAAGGCGATAGACCTGCATCACAAAAGATTTTCTTATACACAATGAACCTGCATATGATATGGCATTGCAGATGCCAAATACAAGGAGAATAAAAGGTTTGAAGCTCATGAGCATGACAAACCTCTCCACATACTGATTCAAAAAAGAGTTTAACCTCAGCTTGAGAAACCTGCAGAACATCATACCAAATGAACACATAAAAAGTACTATAAACAGTAGACTGTCCACATATAGAGACATTTCAAAACATTCACCTTTTTGTACAATAAATAGTTCTTGCACACATTTCACATTCACCGTCATTCTGAATTCCAAAAAACAACAACCAAATAATGAGCCATGTGATATGAACTTCATTGCGGAAGACGCAATGGTACTCAAAGACAAGACTTCACCCTAGGCAAAAAATGTTGGGTTAACCGGTGCAATATGTCACGACCTTAATTTTCAAGTAGCTATCGTGCGGCACTTAGCACCGTCCGTTGCACTAAGCCTGTCTTTAAATCCAAATGAAACTCCAAAGAGACTAGAAATAGAGTTTGCAAAGAATGCTTTGTATTGCTCTAGAGAGAGTTTATCTTATAATTTCTCAAGATGAATACAAATGAAGACCAATGGGTCTATTTATAGTGTGGCTCTAAGCTTAAGAATATGCCACTACTTTCTAGAGTCTTCCTAGTCTAGAATGTACAAGAGAGTTCTTGTTTTGTCTACAATATGCCACAAGGTTCTAGGACCTTCTAGCCAACTCTAGAGTTTTCTAGGTTTGTCTAGCTTCTTCATGCACGTTCCGAGATGTTCCGTAAGCTTCCAGCGGCTTCTACATCCTTCATGAACCATCCGGCATGTTCTAGAATATTCCGGTCCATTCTAGCACTCTCCAGCGTGCTCTAGAACATTCTAGGGTCTTCTAGCTTGAGTTGAGTCCATCCAACTCTAGCTCTTTCTAGACATCTTTAGGCAACTCTAGAACTTTCCATGTAGAATAGTCTAGATCCTTTAGGCAACAATCATTTATTTGGATTTTTAGGGACAATTTGAGCGGGACGTGACACCCTCCCCCACTCAAGTTCGCGACGTCCTCATCGCGCCTTCAAGCTTGAACCTCTCTATGTCATCTTTGAATTGCTACAAAGAATCCTCAGGTTCCCAGCTTGCTTCTACATCCGGAGCGTTCTTCCATTTGACCAAGTATTCCCGATAACTTGGTACACCTTTACGCCGGATCAGGCGATCCGCCAAGATTGAGTCCATTTCCCTGTCAAAGGAGGTTACCACTGCGGTAGGCGCCCTCTTGGATTCTCCTCGACTCATGTCTTCCTTGTCTCCATGATAAGGTTTTAGCATGCTTACATGGAAAACAAGATATATTTTAAGCTTCGAAGGAAGTTGCAGTTTGTATGACACCTTACCGACTTGTTTAAGGATTAGAAATGACCCTTCATACTTCCGAACTAACCCCTTATGAACCTTCCGTAGAGATTTGAATTGTTGGGGCAATAGTTTAACCAGGACCAAATCTCCTTCTTTCAATTCCACCATCCTTTTTTTCTTGTCAGCCCATTTCTTCATCTTCTTAGACGCCTTGTTCAAATAGGCTCGGGCCAACTCAGCTTGTTCATGCCACGCCTTGGCAAATTTGAAGGCAGCATGACTCTTCCCTTCATAACTCATGGCCAAGGCATGAGGAGTCATGGGTTGCTGCCCCATGACGATCTCGAAGGAACTCTTAGCGGTAGACTCGCTCCTTTGTAAATTATAAGAAAATTGGGCTACATCTAACAACTTCGCCCAATCATGTTGATCGGCACTAACAAAGTGGCTGAGATACAACTCCAGCAATGCGTTGGCACGCTCTGTTTGTCCATCACTTTGGGGGTGAAAGCTTGTGGAGAAATTCAAGTCTGATCCAAACAACTTGAATAATTTCATCCAAAACTTGCACGTAAATCGTGGGTCTCAGTCACTCACGTTTTTGGATGGAATCCCCCAATGCTTCACAACATTCTTGAGGAACAAACGTGCCGTCTCATCTGCCGTGCAGTCCGTTGAGGCAGGTATGAATGTTGCATATTTGCTGAAGCGGTCGATGACGACAATGATGCTGCCAAAGCCCTCAGATTTTGGCAAGCAAGTGATGAAATCCATAGAGACACTTTCCCATGGTCTCTCTGGAATAGGCAGCGGCTCTAGAAAACCTCCGGGTGCATGCTGCTCTGTCTTGTCATGTTGGCACACAAGACAAGTCCTCACATAGGCTTCAACATCATCCTGTAGTTAAGGCCAGTAGTAGATTGACTATTTCAAAGCAAGGGTGCACCTCATTCCTGGGTGTCCAGCCCATAGCGAATCATGACACTCCTTGATAAGCTCCTTTCTTAAGCTCCCCCACTTCGGCACAAAGATGCGACTTTGCTTGGCATAGAGTAGTCCATCACTCAGCCAAAATCGCCTTGTTTTTCCTTCCTTGATGAGGGCAAGGAGGTTTTGAGCAAGGGCATCATGCTCCAACCCTTCTTTGATCCTTTCCAATAAAGGACTACTTGGCCTACTCAAGGCTGCTAACTCTGCCTTTCGGATTAGCGCATCAGTCACTACGTTGCTTTCGCTGCATCACTCTGATTTTTTCTCCCTGATAAGGGCTCATTGTTGGTGGTCTTGTGTCAAGATCCAACTCAACTTTTTGGTCCACCTCCCTCCTTGGAGGTAACCGTTTGGGTAATGCCTCTGACATCACATCATGGGACTTATCTGAGACAACTTGCACTTCCGTCAGCAAGCTTGGTTTTGGCGACTCCTCCTCCTCGTTGTACTCTTTTGAGATGGTCAAGTAACTCTCTTCTTTTCCCTTTAATCCCTTCTTGAATTGATGTGCCGAGAGAGCTTGGGTCGTGGTTTTGGTGGTCCTCTCTGTCAGTACCACACATGCCTTTGAACCATCCATAATGCACATAGAGTTTGAACATGGCACTAGAAAAGCTCTAACTTCGTCCAAGAATTCCATGTCGAATACTATCAAGTAGTCATCCATAGGCGCCACTAATAAGTCCACTTGGTCAGTCCAAGCACCAAGACTGACCTTAACTCCACGAGCAACTCCATGCAATGGTAGTGCTGTCGAGTTAACTGCTTTGAGAGATCCCCCTCCACGAACTACCTTAAGGCCGAGTCGCTTTGCTTCCTCCACTGAAACAAAGTTATGTGATGCGCCTGTATCGACCAAAGCCTTGGCGACCTTCCCGTTGATGGTTGCATCTACATACATTAAGCTCTTAGGGGTCTTTGGGGGGCTCTGCAATGCACCAAGTAGGCGCAAAGAACCCATCTTTGCACCTTCGTCCGACTCACTTCCATCTTGATCATGTGTGGAGGCAACTAAGGCACTCAATGCCTTTCTTTTCGGACATTCTCGTGCCCAATGCGGTTCGTCGCATATGAAGCACGTCACACGGGGCTTTGAGGCACTACGATCCTCCTTCTCCTTCCCCTTATCTCGTGGCTTGAATGAGGAGCTGTCTTTATGGTTTTTGGAACCATGACTTTTGGCGTGGCCTCCCCCAGTCTTTCCTCCACCAAATTTTTATCTGTGGCCTTTATACTCTCCTTGTTGGTGGAGTAATCAATAAAGCTTTCCGCAGTCGCAATGGCCGAAGATAAGTCTTGGACACCACGTCGCTTAAGCTCGAGATTAGCCCATGATTGGAGACTGTCCATAAACAAGAATAGGGCATCCTTGTCAGATGTGTCAGGGACTTCTAGCAACAAGGTTGTGAACTCCTTCACGTAGTCCCTTATGCTACCCATTTGCTTCAATCGTCGCAATCGGCCTCTTGCCTCCTCCTCAGCATTAACGGGGAAGAACTGCATTTTGAACTCCCTTTTGAAGTCATCAAATGTATCAATTGTGCAAACCCCTCGTTGCACATCACCATGCCTTCGTCTCCACCATAACATCGCAGTGTCGGACAAATACATGGCTGTAGTTCGGATCTTGCTGGCATGGTCCGTTATGCCAGTAGCCTCAAAGTATTGTTCCAGCCCCCATAGGAAGTTCTCAACTTCCCTAGCATTCCTAACACCATTGAAGGTCTTAGGCTTGGGAACATCTACCCTCTTAGTCTCAATGACGGTGGTTGTGCTAGTTCCAGCGGCCATAGCCCGCTTACATAGAGCTAGATCGCCACTCATGTCCTTCACTCTAAGCAAAACATTAGCAAGTTCTCTTTGGACAAGATCCCTTACCTTGGCAAGTTCAGTTTTTAACCCATCGATCTTTTGCCTTAGCCCACCGTCTAGCTCATTAAGGGACATCTTGACCGCTGCATGGATCTCCACGTCCTCAGCCTCCAAGCCATTGCAACGCTCCTCCAAGTTTTCCACTCGGTCGAACAGCTCCCCTAAGCTGTCCTGCGCACTCCCAACACGTGCTTCCAAGCTAGAAAGTATGTCTTTCGACTTGGCTCGAGATTCTTTTGATGGTTTTCGGGTTTCCTCACGACCACGTTCCATAGGTGGAACATCGACGCTTGGTGTAAATGAAGCAACGTTATTCATTATGCCAAAGGTAGAAATGATTCAACCGAAGCTCTGATACCAACTGTCACGACCTTAATTTTCAAGTAGCGATCGTGCGGCACTTAGCACCGTCCGTTGCACTAAGCCTGCCTTTGAATCCAAATGAAACTCAAAAGAGACTAGAAAGAGAGTTTGCAAAGAATGCTTTGTATTGCTCTAGAGAGAGTTTATCTTACAATTTCCCAAGATGAATACAAATGAAGACCAATGGGTCTATTTATAGTGTGGCTCTAAGCTTAAGAATATGCCACCACTTTCTAGAGTCTTCTTAGTCTAGAATGTACAAGAGAGTTCTTGTTTTGTCTACAATATGCCACAAGGTTCTAGGACCTTCTAGCCAACTCTAGAGTCTTCTAGGTTTGTCTAGCTTCTTCATGCACGTTCCGAGATGTTCCGTAAGCTTCCAGCGGCTTCTACATCTTTCATGAACCATCCGGCATGTTCTAGAATATTCCGATCCATTCTAGCACTCTCCAACGTGCTCTAGAACATTCTAGGGTCTTCTAGCTTGAGTTGAGTCCATCCAACTCAAGCTCTTTCTAGACATTTCTAGGCAACTCTAGAACTTTCCATGTAGAATAGTCTAGATCCTTTAGGCAACCATCATTTATTTGGATTTTTAGGGACAATTTGAACGGAACGTGACAAATAGCTGTCTTAGAGGGTAGTACTTTAACAGGATAAAATCCAAGCATTGTCCCTGACAAATTCAAAGCAATCTGTGCACCTTCTGCAAAATCAGAACACCAAGAGGACAATATGTCAGAGAGTTATTACATTTTACAACCACACAAAAGAATTCCTTGGCACTGCACCAAAAAGAGCCAACATAATTTTTAGCAGTACCTTCATCAATGAACTCAATGAAGGCAAAACGAAGTACAGAAGTCGGGTCACCACATATCCGGCAGTCAATAACCTTCAGAAATAAAATGTCGAATACAGTGAACCATATAACACAATAGTCATTTTAGGCGAATCAATCACAGCCCTGTTTCACTGAACAACATTACCTGCCCGCAAGTGACAAAAAGAGCTGCAAGCTGTTCCTCAGTGACCTATGTCTCAATTGAAGGCTCAATTATGTCATCTATTCAGGGAGGTAATAAAAACCTTGAAATCATTTGTTAACGGCATACCTGCTGATTAATGTCAGAGACATACACAGTTCTCCGAATTCTATCTTCTCTCTGAGCCAGGCTTGTCCGGTTGTTCATTCTCCGTTTCCCTTGGCTATTCCTCTGAGGAAACACCCGTCAAAAATTGCTCAATCTGATAATTGTGATACGAGTTCAAAAGGAAGTAGTAAATGAACTAAGAACTTCATTCTTAGACTCTTTTTTCTACTGCACTTTCTGGTATTTTAAGCCTGAACATCTTATACAAACTTTCTTCCCAAACTCCCAGCCCAATTTCAGCATCAGAAGGCTGATGCTGCTCAATTAAAACTAAAACATATACGTCTATCTTTTTCGATAACTTTCTAGACAACCGAACAAATCATGAAGGAAATGAACATAAGCAGCGGATAGAATCAGAGCATTATTAAAGTATTATACCCGACCATTGACATTTTCCTTCGTGTTGCCATTGTTGTTCTTTTCATTGCTATGCAAGAACATGCTGTCAGTGAAAACCCCAGCACTAAATCCATGGTTGTTAAAATGTGAAGAAGGAACAAACTCCTCTGCCATAGGATTAAGCTTAGGGAAAAGCTCACTCAAGTCCTTCATTTCCCGCTTTAAATTCTCTCCCACCATGTGATCCCCATTTCTCTGCAAATCGCCACATTTTGATAGCTGATGATGAGCTGGGCCCACTTGCAGCGTTTGACCACCGACCTTCTCAGAGTGATCTAAACTTCTCTGCATAACAACCTGCGGCGCAGCCATCTGACCACCGTTAACTTGCGCCATGGAGGGCACATAATTTCCGTACAGATTCTGATCATGAGGTTGGGGTCTCCGAATGGAACCATTAATATTCTGGTTCAAACTCGAATGTCGTAATTGGCCGTGCATGGGTTGATCCTTTTCGTTGTGGGCGAACCCATTCGACGGTTCGATCAGTGGAGTCTCAATGTTCTGATTCGATCCAAATTCAGCTCCAGCATTTTCAACCACGGCCATACGATTACGTCTTTGTTAAACAAAATCACAGTTCGGTTCTTCGATGGAGAATTGATCGACAGCGAGATGAAGACAAAGACAAAGACAGATACCCTTAAAACAAAGACAAGCTCTAATTGTCTCCGTCATCGAGAGGAAACAAAAAATTTCGGAGAAAGCGAAATTAAAATTTAACAAAGAGAATAAAGAGTTTTTTAATTAATGTTCAATAAAAATAAGTAATTATTTTATTCCCATGAAAAATCAATGAAAACAAGACTTACCTGAACTTTTTGTTGTTTCTGTGCTAGCAGTGTTTTTGAATGTTGAATGAAGCTTCACAGTAATCAGCCAATATTGCATTTTTGTTTCTTCTTTAGGTGTCGTTTGGTTTGTGGAATGGAATCAGAATCGGAATCGGAATAGAATGGAATGGAAAGGAAACAATTTTGTTTGGTTTGATCACTGGAATCAAGCTCAGAATCAGGATTATAGTATTTGGTTTGCCACTTGAATGGAATGAAAAAAGCTGTAAATGACCTTAATACCCCTACATGTTGTAAAGTTCAAATAATGTCATTTAATTACTATTTTTTCGTCAGATAAAATACATTATTGAAATCATTATTTTTCTAAATAAATATTACTTAATTAAAAAGAAATATATTATTAAAATTATTATTTTTCTAAATAGGGTTTAGGGTTTTGAGGTTTGGGATGTGTGATTTAGGGTTTAGGGATTCAGGATTTGGGTTATATTTGTAGGTTAAGGTTTAGGGTTAAAATTATTATTTTTCTAAAAATAGTTTAGGGTTTTAGAATTTTGGATTTAGGGTTTTAAGGTTTAAGGTTTAGGGTTTATGGTTTTAGGATTTGGAATTTGGGGTTTAGGGTTTTGGGATTTATGTTTTAGGGTTTTGGGTTTTGGGATTTATGTTTTAAGGTTTAGGGTTTAGAGATTTGGAGATTTGGGGTTTAGGGTTTTCGGGTTTAAGGTTTAGGGTTTAGGGATTTGGGGTTTAGGGTTTTAGGATTTGGAATTTGGGGTTTAGGGTTTTGGGATTTATGTTTTAAGGTTTAGGGTTTAGGGTTTTAGGGTTTAGGGATTTGGGGTTTATGGTTTAGAGATTTGGGGTTTAGGGATTTGGGGTTTATGATTTAGGGTTTTAGGATTTGGAATTTGGGATTTAGGGTTTAGGGTTTAGGGATTTGGGATTTATGTTTTAGGGTTTTGGGATTTATGTTTTAAGGTTTAGGGTTTTAGGATTTAGGGATTTGAGGTTTAGGGTTTAAGGTTTAAGGTTTTAGGATTTTAAGATTTTGATTTAGGGTTTTGAAATTTTGGGTTTAGGGTTTAGGGTTTTGGAATTTTGGGTTTGAGAATTTGGGATTTAAATTTAAGGTTATATTTTAGGTGAGGGTAAAATTGAAAAAAAAAATTAGATGGGAATGGAATAATGATTACCAAAGGTGGGAGAAGGAATTGTGATTCCTTCTCTTTTAATAATCAGATTCCATTTCGCCATTCATTCCGTCCAACCAAACACACAAAATGGAATGAATCAATTCTGATTCTATTCTATTCCCTCCAACCAAACGTGGGGTTACTACTTTCCAATGTTTTCATGAATTTTGTTCCACTCTCAGACGTACAAACCAATATGTACTACTATCTAGTGCAACATAGTATTAAAATTTAATATATATATTACCTTAAGAAAGATAGTATTTATTAATATTTAAAAAAATTATATCAATTTGATTATACATGCCCTAACATTTTTGTAATAGAAATAATTGTTTTATTCTACTTTAAAATATTTAAATACATATTTGCAATATTTATTGATTTATTTTATATCTTCTTTATATTTTTTCTTCTTAGTTAATTTGTACTATATTTTTTATTTAACTTTTCAACTTTTATTTTCTTTTCAAAATGAAAAAAAAATCATTCATAATCATTTCTCAAAATATTGGTGGGAAAACAATACCAAACCTTATAAAATATCAATATTTTTAAAAAATATTGATATAAGCAATAATTATTTTTAAGTATAAAAAAGCAAAATTATGTTTATATAAAAATACTAGACAATGAGCGTATAACTTTTTCAATTACATGGATATGTTTATAGGAGAGTGAAACTTTTTTTAAAAAATTAAAACATTAAATTTCATGCTAAACCATGAAAAATAATTCACATCTTAAATATTATTAAGAAACATATCATTAATTTGTAGTTTCACACCAATATTTTGAAAACTGATCATGATAAGATTTGTTTTTTATCTTTACAAGAAAATAAAATTGAAGAAGTGAAGTTCAATAAAAAGTGAAAAATGACTTCAAAGAAGATAAGATGAAAATGAGTAAAATAAAAATAAAATTGATATTTTGTAGGATAATAAGAGACAAAAAATACTAAAAATATTATTTATTTAAAATATATGTGTTAATTATATGTAAAAATTATATAAAATTCATATATTTTTTAAATGTGTGTATCCTTAAAGTATCAAAGATGATACGAAAACAAAATTAAAATACTACCAAAATTTCAAACCCATATTTGACATAACATACATATGAGACTTACGACCCCTCTGTCTTAAAGCTCTTAAAGCTGTACTTAATCACACTAAAATTATAATATTATAATATGTATGTAACCAGTAATTAAAATATTGGATAAAATAACTTGAAAGGTATATATATATTTCATATATTTGTTATTTATTCCTGATGTATGTATACACCAAAGTAGAAAGGGAGATTTGAAATCCAAGGTCAAGTGGGCAAATTTTTTTAAATTTGAGACTTTTTTATATAAAAATAAATCATTTTGTTTGGTATTACGTATTTGTATTACATTCATTTATATGATAAAATGTAATTTGTAAGAGTAATTTTAGGGAATATTTAAATTCATATGTTACATCACTATTCAATCTAATATTCAAATTAAGATAGAAAGTAAAAATAAAATAAAATAATAAAATCAAATATTATGATAAATAATTACATGAAATATTGCTTTAAAAATTATGTTGGATATAGTTTTCTTATTTTTAATGACAATTTTTATTTATATATATAGGTAAATATATGTTAAACAAATTAATTAAGATTTAAAAAGTCAAAATTAAAAGTAGTAGCGTAAATCATATTATATTAGTCATATGTTTTATTATATTCATATATTAGTTAACTCAAAAAAAAATATAGTTAATTTTTTTCAGTGCTTAGAATAATAAGAAAGGATAAGAATATGATAAAATTATTTAAAAAAATTATAAAAAATAACATTTTAAATTTATAATAATAAAAATAATATTATAATAACATTAAACATATTTTTACTAGAATATCTTTAAACATTAAATAACTTAAAATAATAGTAATTTAATTTCAATAGTATTTAATTAAACGATATTTAATATTAAATAGTATAACATATTTTTTTAGATAATAAAAATATATAAATTATATATAAAAAATACTATTTTATAATTATGAATTTAAAAATAATACTTATATTTATATTTATAATGTACTCATATCATACTATGTTAGGATATTTTTAATCCTACTTAAAAGCGAAATCTCGATTAATTTATACTTTTTGTAAAATAAATATTTAACTATCATATTATTATAATTAATATGGTAATTAATTAAAAATTAAAAATAAATTATATTATTTTAATAAATAATTTTCTAAAAAAGTTTTCAATTGCAAGGAGTTGAGAGCCGAGCCGGAACCGAAATGTAGTCAAAGGTAACGCGGACGCCAAAACAATATTGGGAAGCGGAGAAGAAGGCCCGAACCCGAAAATATATCTATTTCAATTCCACCCATTCGTATTCATGCTTGTGTATCGAGATCTCGTCCGTAACGCGGCAAAACCCAGAAGTAGCAAACGCTCACGAATCTAACGCAAAGACTGAGGCAAAGCTTTGTCTCAACAAACACTTTTCGTCGCTTTAAAAAATCCAAACGGCGAAACACATGATCTCAATTTCGTCTATTATAGCAGTTCTCAGGTACCAATCTTTAACCCGTTTGCTCCCTTAGCAAATGCGAAAGTCATGTGTTTTTGGGGAAGAAATTCCGTTGAATTATGTGTTTTTTTTATTCACTTTACTTGCTAGTATCAACAGATGATAATGCCAATTCGACATGCTAGTCTTGGAATTAGAGGTTTGGATTGTTTTTGGATATTAGTAGGGTAATTAGGGTTTTTATATCTTTTGCTGAATAATTAGGGTTTGGTTTTTACAATTTGTGGAAATTGGAAGCCATGAAAGGCCGGTCACACCATCGTCTTCAGAATTCGGATCCTCCTGATGACTGGGTTAATGGCTCTTGGACAGTTGATTGTGTATGCGGTGTAAATTTTGATGATGGGGAAGAGATGGTCAATTGCGATGAATGTGGCGTTTGGGTGCACACTCGATGTTCTAAGTACGTCAAAGGAGATGAAATTTTTGTTTGTGATAAATGTAAGATCAATAACAATAGGAATGAAAGTGAGGAAACTGAGGTTGCTCAGTTGTTGGTTGAACTCCCTACTAAGACTATGAGAATGGAGAGTCCCTATGTGTCAAATGGACCCACCCACGGTCCTTTTAGGCTCTGGACCGATGTGCCAAAGGAGGAGAAGGTACATGTACAGGGAATTCCTGGTGGTGATCCTGCTCTCTTTGGGGGATTGTCATCGGTTTTTACCCCACAACTATGGAAGTGCACTGGATACGTGCCCAAGAAGTTCAATTTTCAATACAAGGAGTTCCCTTGTTGGGATGAGGAAAATGAGAATCCTGTCGACAAGGGTGCTGGTGTTTTGTTCTCTCTGTCTAAGGAGAATGTTTTGGCTGCTTCTATAGCTGCTTTGGTTGGTCTGAGAGGTGAAGATTCCGAAGTTGCTTCTTTGAAAGAGAGAAAGAAGTGGGAGAGTGAGAATATGGATTCTAGGCCTGTACATAATGGCTTAAAAGAAAGAAGCTTACTTAGGCCTGTGGCACTGCACTCTAGTAAGCAAAAGAAAGAAGATTTGGAGACATCGAAAGATCGGAGGTCTAAGAAAAGGTCTAAAGCCACTGAGAAAGAGGTTGATATGAAGAAGAGAGCTGCACATTCTTCTAGAACAGGTGATTTAATATGCTTTGCAGTGCTCTTACTCCTGTCTATATTCAGTTTTATTATTTGCTTAAAGATTCTCTATGTAGTTTTAATATTTATCTAAACAACTGTGACAATAAATTAACCATGGGTTAATTCTTGCTTTAGTTGACATGTGCTTATTGACATTAATTTTTGTGTGTGTCTTTTCTAATGTTATTACTAGTGTTTACATCCACAAGTGATGGAAAAAAATTAGAATTTTATGGAGACAGAGGCTCGAAGTTTTCCAAGGATGAAATTCAAAGTATGAAGGGCAAGTGTTTAAGGGACACTGCTGGTAGACAATCATCATCTGATGGTCATGGAGAGCATGATGATGCTGAAAAGTATTCTTCAGAAGCCTTATCAACTGATGTGTCTAGAAGAGATTTTTCAACTGGTGAAGTTCCAGAGGGAGATAAGGTTGGTCCCCTGCCTTCTGATGCATTACGAACTTCTCCTAAAACCGACGGGGTCATGGGCCTATTGGTTGAAAATGACGATGATAGAGATGTTCATGTGATAAAAGAGGTACACTTAGTATTCCTTTATGTCCAAGCAAGTAGGGGTACTATATTGCATTAATCATTATTTCTTAACTTTAGTTTAAAAAAATTTATTCTACCTAATTTCTCTTGTAATGCAGCAGGCAGGACTAGTGCAATTCTAGATGTTATGTTATCAGCTTACCACTGTTATTCAAACTATGTGGTATTTATATCTTAATGAATGCACAACTACTATGATGTTATTTAGTCATAGCCGTAGCTTCTTAGGTCAATGACTTGTAGATTGTCCACATTATGTTTTGACTTGTTTGCAGGCTAACATGTACATAGTATGTTCCCCCCTACTTTCGTTTTATCCATGATTGTATTTGAAACTCTTAAAATTATTAGTTAGACGTAACATTTCCTACTACTAGTGTTAGCAATGTGTTCTTCTCTGCTGGATTTTAACTACTTATTCTTCTTCTTTTTTTTAGTGGCGACGTTAAACTGAAATGACTATTATTGTTTTACATCAGGGGGATAACATGATGGTTGATAATTTTGATGATAATATTAAAGCCTCAGATAGAACATATATGGAACCTCATGTTGAGGATATGGCATGCAGAATACCTGTACCTGAAATTAAGGACAGACAAGTACATCATTCTAGTTGTGAAATATCGCTGAGGTCTGAAAAGTCTGATTTTGATGTGAAAATTGAAGATAGTGATGCTGGAAAAGACCCTGGCTTATCTTCTATGCACATGTCTACAATTGGGACCAAATCACATTCACGAGATGATGTTGGTTCAAATACAGATGGGGATGATAACTTTCCTAGTAATTCTTCTCAGCATAAACCAGAATCTGAGGGCTTGAAAGGCTCAATGGCTACGCAAAAAAATTCTTCACAACCCAAGTATGATTCTGGGTTTCCCGGAGAGCATTCTAAACCAGGTGGAACTATTTCCAATCTGATGAAAATGGAAGAATGTGCTGGAAAATCTATTTCCTCTTCAACCTCCATGTTGATTCCCGTATCATGTGCTATGGACTTCTCAACATCTGCTGATGCCCTAAATACAAATAAATGTGCAAAACAGCAAATCTTGCCTGACTGCAATGGTATTACCAACAAAGATCGGACCTCATATGATGTTGGGGATGGAGAAAAGGATGACAATCCTAGAAAAAGTGCTAGAGATCTTTCAAAATACACTACAAATTCTACAAGAAAATCCTCCCACCCAAGCAAGATTTCACATGATTATGTCTCCAAGCAGATTATGTTGGAATCAAAAGATTGTGTGCCTTGCATAGCTTCCAAGACGTCTTCAGCTCCAACTTCTGTTGTGTCAGTCTCCTGTGAGCCTACTGGATCTCATCACCATCAAAAATCTATTCATACTCATAGCAAGAGATCGTCTTTAGGTGTGTCACAAAAAGGTGAAAAGCATAACCAGACAATTTTGCAGCCTTCCTCAAAGGTTAACCAAAATCATGCACTGTCTCCATGTCCAGCTGCACCTTCTTCAACAAAGTTGAGTGATGAAGAGGTGAGAACAGAATAATTTTTTTTAATCCTCCTCCTCTCCTCAACAATACTGGCAGAAGTGATATGTGTATGTGTATTATTTTGTTTTTTTGCGTTTTGCAGCTTGCTTTACTTTTACATCAAGAACTTAATAGCTCTCCTCGAGTACCTCGTGTACCACGCATGCGTAATGCTGGTAGCATACCCCAATTGGCTTCATCAAGTGCAGCAAGCATGCTAATGAAGCGTACATCTAATTCTGGAGGAAAGGATCATAGTTTGGTAAGATGGTTTCTTCTTACATAATTTTGAACAGTTTATTTCAATGATACTTGATTCTTTTCCTATTAAGCATGTTCATACCTTGACACACAGACTGGCTAAAAAGTTATGGTTAGTAGAAGTTTCTTATTTGGAGATTTCTTTACAGTAACAAATTCTTACATGCAATATATAGGTTTTTAGAAGAAAAGGCAAGGATGCTTCCAAAGATGTTATCCGCAATTCTCAAGAGAATGCAGATGATGCTAAAAGGATGGATAGATTGCCATCTTCTCATGATCAGAGAAAGCAAGATGTACCACGCGCAGTGGATGCTTCAACCAGGAGGGAGGTGGATGGATCCTCAACAGTGGTAGAGTCTGTTAACATAGCTATCCCTACAACCTCCTCAGCCACTGCAAATAGTGGTCCGTCTTCGTCCACAGAGGCTAATGATCTCAATTTGTCATCTGTGCGTAGTTCACCAAGGAATACATCTGATGATGATACAGGCACAGTTGGTGGCCCTCTTCATCGTACTTTGCCAGGTAGTTACTGGATATTAACCGAATTTTCTCGACTCCCTCGATCTCTACTACAAATTTTCTGATCATTTTTTCACATGTAGGATTGATCAATGAGATAATGAGTAAAGGTAGGAGAATGACATATGAGGAACTCTGTAATGCTGTGCTGCCGGTATGTTGTTCTGTTCAGGCAGCTTGCTTTTTATGTTGTGTGGCTTTTCCCCCTACTTCATTTTTCACATTTTTTATGGTTTCTCTATTTTGCAGCATTGGCATAACCTGAGGAAGCACAATGGGGAGCGTTATGCATACACAAGTCATTCACAAGCTGTTCTTGATTGCCTGAGGAACCGGCATGAATGGGCCCGATTGGTGGATCGTGGCCCCAAGGTATGAGTTGAAATTGAAATCTATATTTGATACTTTCTCGTCGTTATCTACATGCATATATATATATATTTCCAATGAAGCTCATCAAAATGCTCATTTGCGATCATCTTTCACAAAATAAATGGATAAGGTTTAAAATGCTCATTTGCGATCATCTTTCACAAAGTAAATGGATAAGGTTTCTGTGGAAGAGTGCCACTTTGGCTCTCCTCTGTTGCGTCAATGCTGTAACTTTAGTGATTCAAGGATAAAATAAAAAATCGAATTTTTTTATCCATGTTAGTGTGTTACTCAAGGACAATTTGAAATTTGTGTCCACGAGATTTTCCAGTTGACAATACAGCTTAGAAGCATGAGTTGTATAAAAAAGGTTGTGCACTGTAGGTGTTAGGTTGCAGGATGAAAATATTGTAGTTGGACCAAGTGGGTGATGGATGAAATTCGGAGCTTTTAGTAGATTGCGGAAGTTTAGAAGTTCAACAAGATTGTGATTAGGGACTCATTTTTGTAACTTTTGTTTTGTTCAAAGGCATATCGAGAAGCATATAGCTCCCATCTTTTCTCTGTTTTGATTGGTTAATGCTATATGTTCGGTGTATACTGTACCAGTACTCAGTAACGTCTTACCATTAGTTTAAACATTTCTTTACAGACAAATTCAAGTAGGAAAAGGCGCAAGCTTGACGCTGATGAATCAGAGGATACTGACTACGGCAAGAGTAAATTTTCAAATCAGGTTGGAAGTAAAAGCCTTGAATCGCGGAGGGAAGAGTTTCCCAAGGGCAAGCGAAAGGCACGAAAGCGCAGGAGACTGGCCCTTCAAGGAAGAGGAGTGAAGGATATAAGGAGAAGACAGAAAGTGGATGCGGTCTCTGATGATGATATTGGAACATCTGACAACTCCAGTGAAGAAAGCATGTCTAGTGACGGTAAGGTACAGGGAGGGGGACCAGGACCTGGTGGAAGTGAGGCATCAGATAGTTCTGAGGAGATGGTGACCGTGTAATTTTCAATAGTGTAGAGATTTTGACCTAATGTGCTTCAAAGGCTGTGTTTGCTACAGAATCTCTTTGTATAAACTATGTGATTGATATTAGATAGGTCCAATGATCCTCTTGGTTGCATATTTTCATAATTGATAAGTTATCACCTAAGGTCAGATGAAGCCTTTTTATAAATAGATAGTTTAGTGTGTGGAGAGTTTAATGCTTAGGTAGTGATGACTGATGATATTGTATTGTCATAATTTATTAAATTGTTATCGACATAACTATTTTGCATTAATGATAACTTTATATACATTGATGTATAATCATTACGGGGAGAATAAAAAATTTATACATTTTGGTGTGACAATAACAAAAGGGGCTTTGTCAACATTATTAATCTTTAATGATATTAAATTGATATTTGTTCTCTAAATAAAAGTGTTTGTTAAACTTTAGATGTAAAAAAGTTTCGTCCACCGGATATTCCAGTAATTTTATTAAACTGTAAGTCTAAAAAAAATACATACGAATTAATATAGAATCAAAACAAAATGATCACAAAACAAATATTTTGGAAAGTTACGTGGCATGAAGTGAACCTTTGAAAGGAGAAAAAAGTTTCGTTTATTACCAAAAAGAAATTTAAGGTCAAATTTTGTACATGAATCACAATTTAGCGACAAAAATATATGTAATCTTCACAAGTTATGAATACATTATACACATGTTACATTTAAACCATTGATGATTCTACAAAAATAGAGTTATTAGTATATTTTTTACTTAATATTTGCATGTTTTATTCAATAATTATTATTTTTGGGTTACAAATATTAAAATATAATTTTGTTAATAAAATTAGGTTAAAATATAATTTTTGAAATTTTTAGGATTTTTTTTAGGGATTTTTTATAAATTTTTAACACAGACTAATCAAAAACTACCCCGTGGACGCCACACAAGCAAGGGAGTTCATGGGCAAGCCACATGAATGTCATGTCACATGTCAGCACAACATTCGTTTCGAGTTTATCGCTTGGTCAACATCTGATTCATCCATTACTTTCACTCGTGTGCCATTCAATTCATAACAACGAATCACAATGTGCTAGTTGGTGCTGACTCAACATGCATTGATCGTGACCAATCTTCACGTGTCGCACATCGTGTGTTGATTCGCCTAATAAAACTCATATGCCACGTGTCGTGCTCTTATTGGTTAGTACTATTAATTTTTCCTTCATTCATTTCAACTCTTGATTCGAAGTTTATTTAATGGTCTAGATTCCACATGAACTTAATTTAATCCCTAATTACTCCATAAACCATAATGAGCCGAAATTAACATAGTTTTTATCATATTTTGTAGTTAAAAAGAGAGAAAAATACAGAAAATTCAATATGAGATACAATTTTGATAAAGATTCAATAAGAGATTGGTATTACAATTCAAAAGATTGATTATATTTCTTCTTCTTTTATCAATTTTTATGTATTTCTTTATGAAAAATATGAGCTAAAAAAATTATGTCTAGTTAATTTATTAATCTAAGGATCTTATAAACCTAATTTTCAATATGTGATAATTTAATATTTTACCTCAATTATTATTTTAATTTAATTATATTATTTAATGTAATTTTATGCTATTAATTATTGGCCAACAATTGATATATAAAGGTAATTAAATTGATTTAAGGTAATTATTTAATTGTTTGTCATGAATAAATATCATGCATAGTTTTTAGGTAAAAATATATGATTCTTATTTATATGATCCATAATTGATACAATTAATGAGTTATATGCAATTTGACATGAGAGTGTGATTAAGTTAATTAATATATGGTGTGTTGTTTACTTGATAAAGAATTACATGTTACGTTAGATTTAATTGATTATTCAATTGTTTGATAATTATATTGAGAGGATTTTAGTTATTCATATGTTTAAAATTAGTAGATTAAGTATTATTAGATATTTTCTCATATATCTTCTTAATTGTCAAATTTAATTTAATTAATCATTGTTATTTATTTTTAGTTATTTTAATTTTGATTTCTTAAAACATACAAACATAAAAAAATTGATTTTTATTTTTTCATTTTAAAAATTAATTATTAATAACATAATCTACGTAAGAACGATATTTTCTTATCTTTATATTACTTGTTGCGATATATATACTTTCTTATTCATTAAATACAATTCATGTCCGATCAAGTTTTTATCGGCGTTGATAAGGATTATAAATATTAAAAATTAATTTTTTATTTTATTTTAGTTATTTTTCTTTATTTAGTTTTTTTAGTTATTTATTTTATTTAGTTATTTCTTTGTTTATTTGTCATAATTTTAGTTTATTTATTTATTTTAAATTTAGACATATTATTTTGTGCCATTAGAAACACATTTGAGTCTATTGCATTAGTAGAGTTCATAAGGAAGAAATTTTGCCTTTAATTCCTAAAATTGAGCATACTTTGAAATCAATAACAAAACAAGAAGTTGTCAACCAAGTAAAAGAAATGGATTCACTAGAAATAAGCAATAATGAGTTAAACTTGAACAACCAGATACTTTTGATGGATGATAGGAAGAGAGCTATGAATGAATATACAACCTATGTTCGAAGGGTTGAATCCAAGTAATACAAGGCTAAATATTCAAGCCAATGAATTTAAACGAAAGCCAATGATGTTTCAAATGCTACAAATATTAGGACAATTTAGTGGATTATCAACAAATGATCCTTATTTACATCTCAAATTGTTTATTGAATTTGGAGATTTATTTAAATTCAATGGTGTGACCGAAGATGCATTTATGCTTAGATTATTCTCTTACTCTTTAGGAGATCGTGCTCTAGCTTGGCTAAAATCTTTACCACCTGATTCCAACTTGGAATGATTTGGCGAAAAAATTCTTGATGAAATATTTTCCACCAACAAAGAATGCCAAGCTTAGGAATGACATTACCTTCTACCAACAATATGAAGAATTTTTACACGAAGCATGGGAAAGATTCAAAAAATTGTTAAGGAAGTGTCCTCACCGTGATATCCCTCATTGGATCCAAATTGAAACTTTCTACTATGATCTCAATGCTCAAATAATAACCATCATTGATGCATCCTTGATGCATCCACTAATGGGACTCTGGTAGCTAAATCTTACAACCAAGCTTATAATTTACTTGCAAAAATGGCTATAAATAATTACCAATGTCCAATGGATAGAAGACAACTACAAGAAGAGTATCCAGAGTGCATGATGTAAATGATATCATGACACTTACAAGTCATATTTGGTAAATATTTTGAAGGCTCAAAACTCGCCAGTAAGTATAAATCTGGTCCAAGATTCAAGGGTGTCGCGTGTGTCTTGTGAGAAAGCTCATTTATGTGATAATTTTCCAAATAATATTGAATCAACATTCCATGTAAATAATGTGAATCGAAACAATAATCTATACTCAAACACATACAACCTAAGATGGAAACAACATCATAATTTCTCCTCGAGTAATAACTATAATCAAGGTGGTAATCAATTATTTTAACCACCTAGTTTTCAACAATCACAATAATCACAAGCCCAAGAGTGTAAGCCATATACCGAGGACAATACAAATGCTTTAATGGGAATGATGAAAGACTTCATACAATCAGTAAATACAAAAGTGTCAACTCAAGAGGCTTCAATTCAAAATTTAGAGAAAGAAATGCAATAACTTGCCAAAGGCCTCAATGTAACCTTCCAAGTGACACAATTATAAACCCAATAAGATAAGGTAAAAAGCAATGCAATGTCATAGCCTTAAGAAGTGGTAAAATTCTAGGGGAGGAACATGAGACTAAAAAGGATAAAGAAGAACCAGAAATTAACAAGGATGATGATGAATTAATGGTTAAAGAGAGCCAAAAATTTGTGGATAAATAGTGTAATAGAAAGGAAAAAATTTAGCCAAAAAAGAGAAATATTTACAAATCTACTATTCCATTCCCTCAAAGACTACAAAAAAAGTCAGATACACAGAATTCAAAATTCCTTAAAGTCTTCAAGAGACTGCACATAAATATATCATATGCAAATGCATTTGAACATATGTTTTCTTATGGCAAATTTCTGAAAAGCATCTAGTCTAAGAAAATGAGGCTTGTAGATAATGAAATAATAACCTTAACTAAAGGTTGTAGTGTCATCTTTGCTATAAAACTACCCCAAAAACTGAGAGATCTATGTTGATTTGACATCCCTTGCATTATTAGGAACATCCATTTTGACAAAGCACTGTGTGACTTAGGTTCTTGTATTAACCTTATGCCATTATCGATTTTCAAGAGACTAGAGGTTGGTAAAGCCAAACCCATTTCAGTAACATTACAAATAGAATATAAATCAATTAAGAAACCTTAGGGTGTGGTATAAGATGTGTTAATAAAAGTAGACAAGTTCATCTTTTTGATGGATTTCATTGTACTAGATATGAAAGAGGATTGTAAAATTCCTATCGTACTTGGTCTTCTATTCTTAGCAACTAAAAACACACTTATTGATGTACAAAAGCTGAGCTTACAATGAGAGTGCAAGATGAACAAGTAGCATTTAAAGTTTTTAAAGCATTTGAACCATTTGATATTGATAATGTTTATGAATGCTTAATCATTAATTTTACTGATTGTAATGAAAAATTAAAAGAATTTGTTGAGTTGTCCATACTTAAGACTGTTACACATAATGTTGTGAACAATGAAATAAACTCACCAAGAAAAATCTATTTTAATTTTTGAAAGTATAGAATCTATGATTGATATTGTTGATTGTGTGAACTATTATGAGGTTATACCTCAAATATGTATACTTAATATAGTTGTAAAGAGTTTTGAGATAAGATCTAAGCTCAAACCATCTATTTAAGGACTACCAAATGTAGACCTCACACCTTTGTCCTACCATCCCTAATCAAGTGTGTAAGTGGAAGAGTTTAATAGAGAGTTGAAAAAGATGTTGAAAATACATAAATGAGTTGAGCTAGGATGGTGTGCTTATAAGAATGCTAGAAAAAGTAAAAGGAAACAAAAATATGGCATGATAAGAGAATCAAACACCATGTTTTTAAACTAAAATATAAATTATTATTGAACAGATAAAGACTCAAATTGCTTTAGAACAAACTCAAAAATAAATGGACACACATGGACACACATGGATGTACCTTAAGACTTGATATAACCATCTAGTCAAGGATGTTAAAGGTGAAGCTAGTTAGAAGGCAACCCAACGTTATTTTACTTATATTTTTATTGTTTTGTTTTGTAGGTGAATTAATATGGAGAGGAATGAGGTAATAAGACTAAGCATTTTAACGACAGATGGAGTGTGTCAAGAGTAAGAGAGTTTTCTTTTCTTTTACTCTTTCATATTTATATGTGTACATTAGGGACAATGTGCAATTTAAGTTTAGGGAAATGAACTTTATTTTTTACTTTAGTATTTAGTATATATTTTCAATTTTTAGAACTTTTTGTAATTTATAGGATGTTTTTAATCATGATTTGAGTATAAATGGATAAATATATGGGAACTAAATACATGCATTCTTGATATGAAACGTATAAACTTAATGGTAAAAATTGGTTTTCATAACTAGGATAAGGAATATAATATACTCGTTAAGATACTTACATTAATCATATGATATGTTTGTTAGTTTTGATTGAATTGATACAGATACATGCATACTTGATACGAAACATATAAACTTAATAGTAAAAATTGGTTTTCATAACTAGGATAAGGAATATAACATACTCGTTAAGATACTTACATTAATCATATGATATGTTTGTTAGTTTTGATTGAATTGATCCAAATTTTTATACATATATTCATGATTGACTTTGGTGTGTTTATTGAGAGAAAATTTGTAGTGATTATACGAGTTGATGGGATTTACTATGTTTTAGAATCTATTTGATTATCCCTTGAGGTGAAATTTTAAATAGTATTTAGCAAGAGAAATGATATAGGCCTTATTTGAATCGATTAAGCCTTTCAAGCTAACTGTTGTTAATATCTTTAGTCACCTATTTGAGCCTAACAAAAAAATTTACTTTAATCATATGATATGCTTGCTAGTTTTGATTGAATTGATACAAATTTTTATACACGTGTTCATTATTGACTTTGGTGTGCTTATTGAGTGAAAATTTGTAGTGATTATATGAGTTGATGAGATCTATCATGTTTTAGAATCTATTTAATCATCACTTGAGGTGAAATTTTAAATAGTATTTAGCAAGAGAAATAGTATAGGTCTTGTTTGGATCAATTGAGTCTTTCAAGCTAACCGTTATTAATATCTTTAATCACCCATTTGAGCCTAACAAAGAACTTTTCATATTTTTAAGCCACGTTTTATGCCTAACCAATAATCATTAACTTTGTCCTCATACCTTTAGCTTATATGAAAAGAAAAAAAAAATACAATCATGTCTTATGGTATAGAGTAAGGTGAAATATAATGTACCCTATAAAAAAAACTCACAACAAAATTATCCCTCTGAAAAAAAAAATTGAAAATAAGTTTAGGGGTATTGTGAAGTTACAAAAAAAATGTGGAATAAAAGAATACGAAAAGAACGATAAGAGAGTCTACTAAAATATCAAGTAAAAATTCGATTGTAGTTAAAAAGTGCATGATGAATAAAAATAAAGCTAAGATGTCAAAAGAGTTTAAATATCTTCATTTATTGACCCTCACCTAAACCTTACATTATAAGCATGTAAAATCCTTATTGATCTTTAGCTAAGTATATATTTATATTAGTGGAGAGATATGTAACAAAATAGACTTATAAGACTTGTTCTAAGATTGAATTGATTAGCATGTTCATATTGGTTGATTTAATGAGTGCATTGGATGATATCATGTGCCACATACGTACGAATCAATATGTTAAAAACCTTGTATATCTGCCTAATTACCTCATAAACCCTAATGAATTGTAATTAACATAAATTTTATCAGATTTTGAAACAAATAAGAGAAAAAATACAAAAAATTCAAAAGAAGATATAATTTTAGTGAAGATTCAAGAGAATATTGGTATTATAATTTAAGAGATTGATTTCATTTCTTCTTTTTCTCCTTTTCTTTATCCATTTTTGTCTTTATTTATAAATATGAGTTTTATAAACAAAATTATGTCTAGTTAATCTAAGGGTCTTATAAACCTAATTTTCAACATGTGATAATCAAATATTTTACTCCATTTATGATTTTAATTTAATTATGTTATTTAATATGATTTTTATTTTATTAATTGTTTCACTAATAATTGATTTATAGAGGTAATTAAATAGATTTGAGAAAATTATTTAATTGTTTGTCTTAATTAAATAATATGCATAGTTTTCTAAGAATAGATGTATAATTCTTATGTATATGATCTATAATTGATTAACTAAATGATTAGTATGCAATTTAATTAACATGAGAGTTTGATTATGTTAATTACTATATGATGTATAATTTATTTGAGAGAGGAATACATATTACGTTAGATTCAATTGATTATGTAATTGATTAATAATTATATTGGTAAGATTTTTGCGATTCAAATGTTTAAAATCGTGGGATTAAATATTCTTAGATATTTTCTCGTATATCTTTTTAGTTATTAAATCGATTTAATTAATTATTGTTATTTATTTTTAGTTATTTTAATTTTGCTTTCTTAAAACATAAAAACATAAAAAAAATTGATTTTTATTTTTTATTTTAAAAATTAGTTTTTAATAACATAATATCTATAAGAATAATATCTTATTATTATTATTATATTACTTATTACGATATATATACTTGCATATTTATTAAACACAATTCATATCTAATTAGCCACTAAACTTTATAATTTATTTTAACATTTTTCAATATCTTGAAAATAAAAATGGCATATAAATTATTTATAATTCAAATTAAAATAACGTTATAATCTAAAATAAAATATATTTATTATGGTAACAATATAAAATGGATAATTTTGTTTTTCTTTAAAATAAATAAATAAAAAAAGAAATAAATGTCTTTATCTAAAAAAAATAAGGATATTTTTATCTAAAAATTAAATGCGTGATTTAAATTAATATGTATGGTATAAATAAGATGATTTTGAAGAATTTTAAAATAACACTTTTTCTATTTTAAGTTTGAACTCTATACACTTAAATATGTAGGCACACATATGTATATTTGTGGAAAATATAATTAATTAAAAATTTAGAAACATTTATTCCAATTTTTTCAATAACATATAAAAATTTGAATATTTAATTAAAAAAAATTAAAAATTTATATAAATTTAAACCTATTCAATCACTATTTTTTTTATAGAAAGAAGTCTGTAACTAATCATTACTTATGTTACTTGATAGATTTATATTTTTGTTATTTTTGTAACATTCTTATCATTTTGTTAGAAAATAATAGTACAATAATAAATGATCAAATTTTAAATTTAATTTTTTTATTAATTTTATATCATTTTTATCTATTGTTAAAAATAAACTATAAAAATGATCTCTTAATAAGAGTAAGAAAATATAAAGAAAAATGTAAAAAAAAATACTTATTAATCTTTGTATTGTAAAATTTTCAAAACAAATGAACTAAATTACTATAAAAATAATAAAAAGATTAAATTATCTTCTTGATATAACTAAATGACTAATGTTATTAACTTTTTTATAAACATACAAAGTATAGGAGCATTAAAATTTGTAAAATCATCAAAAAATTGGTACCTTATTTAGAATTATTTGTGATATTAAAAAAATGAAAAATAATAATATTTTATATATATTTTTACTATTAAAAAAATATAATATTATTTTATTTTAAATGTTATTTAATTAAATGCAGTTGAAATTAAATTACGATTATTTCAAATTATTTAATATTTTACGTCATTTATTATAGTGTTTATATATATATATATAAATTAAAAAAATATTTTTTATAATTAAAAAAAAAACTTTTACAAATTTAAAATTTAAATCGTGTCCTTTTAAGACAATTCGCCATGACGCTGTGGATCGTTAACTCCTGAGTTTTAAAAGAGAAGGTCATACCGTTGATTTGAAGGCGGTATGAGCTTTCCGGTTACGAGGTCCTCTTGGCTCTGTATAGATCCACGTTCACTGACTGCAATTTAGGGTTTCTTCATCGTACTTTATCCTTTCATTTTCTTCATCTTCTGCATTTTCTCTGGGCTCTCGTATTAGTTGCTCGATCTATTTCGGTCCAATTTTATTCTTCCAGATTGGAATAAGTTCTTGATCCTTTTATGCAATTAGGAAAGGTTACAATATACTGGTTTAATCTGAATTGCTTCATTGTTCTTAAATCTTGAGATCTTTTTCGCCAATTTGTTGAATTTCTTGATCTCTTTGGAAGATTTTTTTTATTACGAATCATGATGAGTCTTGATTCGTGCCATATGATGGAAAACGGATTGAGTTGTTTGCCTCTAAGGCCTGAGGAAGAGAAACGAATAGTCTCTGAACTCGCCAATCGATCAAACGCTAATTTGAGGGAAGGCAATTTATACTACGTCATTTCTAATAGGTATGTTTTTTTTTCCTTTTCTTATTAAAAGGAAAGGGTATTAGTTATTTATTTCTGGACTCATGCAAATTCTTGATGGCAATATCTGACCCCGCATCTGTATTTAGTGTTTCGGTGGCTTACCGCCAAAAAAAAATTATATATAAAGACCACTGCATTGCTACGTTGTAGGTTTTTGGTTTCCTAAGCGTTATAGAAGACAGTAGGAACCATGTATTAATCTACTCCTCTCAATTAAAATTTGTATTCGCACAATCATATCGTTTTTTATTATACTGCATGCGCTAATCCCTTCTCCCTATGATTCTTCGTTTTGTTGGGAAGACAGAGGTTTATATAAAATTGGAATATTAGATAATTTAGCGTAGAAGCAAGTTTCAGATTGAAAAAAACATACACTTCAATCAGGGAATTGAAGCTAAAGCTCAAACCCGGAGATGAAATTTCATTCCTCTGAGTGTCTAGCTCTCGTTTCGTTACAGATTATCCAAAACTTTCAAAACTGCTTTACCTACTCACGCTATTTCCTTACAGGGAATATAGTTACGCAAAACGACAAAACAACTTAGCTGCTTAAGGTTTAAACATTAACCAAATTGTAAATAAAAAGTTTTGAAGCTTATAATGTAACTCACTGCATCAACTGCCTTCTCCTTGGATTGAAGACTCTCCAAAGTCTTCCAAGTAAGAACCCAGTATCTGGTGGAAAATAAGGATGAATATCTGAAATGTTGAATGTAGGTGAGATATGGAGGTGATCTGGTAATTCAACAACGTAGGCATTGTCTCCAGCTTTGTTACAAATCTGAAATGGACCCAACTTCCTATCTTCCTTTACTGATATGAACCATCATCAAGTCTCCCACTGAAAAATTCGTAGCTTTCCTTTTCTTATTAGCCATCTCTTTATACTTAGAATTAGAAAATTCCAAGTGTTGCTTGACTTCCTGTGACATGTTCTGAATTGCAGTAGTTGTTGTAAGTGTTGGCTTGTTTTTAAAAATTGGTAGTGCAATTAGATTTGTTGTGAGGCTTGAGACTTCTGTGTAGACAATTTCAAAAGGTTTTTTTCCGGTGGATCTATTAACCATTCCATTGAATGCAAATTCAGCTTGTGCTAAATGCTAAATCCTATTGTTTTGGTTTACATCTTGATATACATCTCAACATATTTCCTAGGGTCCTATTTACCAACTCTTTTTGTCCATCAGTTTGTGGATGACATGTTATGCTAAACTTTAGCGAGGTATCAAACCTTTTTCACAATGTCCTCTAAAAGTGTCACGTGAATTTATCATTTCTATTTGAAACAATAGATTTTGGTATTCCATGTAAACGTACTACTTCTCGAAAGAAAATGTTGGTCACATAACTCGCATCACCAGACTTCCTACAAGCAATGAAGTGTGACATTTTGGAAAATCTATTTATCCCTATCAAAATAGAGTCCATGTGTCTTTGTGTTTTAGGTAAAGCAAGGAAAAAATCCATGCTTGTCTTCCCATATGTTAGAAGGAATTGGAAAAGGCATATACAAACCTATATTTTGTGCAATTCCTTTGGTAGATTGGCATATAGGATACCTTTTGACCAATTCAGCAATGTCTCTTTTCATGTGTGGCCAGAAATACCTATCCTTCATGCTATTGATTGTCTTGTCTCTTCCACGATGAGTAGCCAAGCTATTTGCGTGATGTTCTCTCATGAGAAACTCCCTAATGCAAAGATAATTCTCTTTAAAAAGAAATCTATCTTGTATCAGGTAATCTGATAATGGTTGTTTGTTCATACATTTCTACCATACTAAACCAAAATCTCCATCAAGTTGGTACAGGTCTTTGATAGTTTTAAAACTAGTGACTTCATTCTTTATAATTATTAGTACATAAATCCTCCTACTAAGTGCTTCTGCAACAATATTTTGTTTTCCACTTTTATTGTGAAAAATAAAGTTAAATTTTTGTAAGAAAAGTATCCACCTTGCATGCATGATGTTCAAATGTTTATGTGAATTCAAAAATTGTACGGATTGATGATCACAGAATAGAACAAATTTTTTGTGCACCAAGTAATGTTCCCAATGTTTAAAAGCTCTAACTATTCCATAGAACTCTTGTTCATAAGTTGTCTAGTTCTTCCTTGCTTAGTTTTTCATTAAAGTATTCTATTACTTTCACCTCTTGTTTAAGAGTCGGACCTAACCTATTCCAATACTAGAAGCATTAGTTTCCACTTCAAACAATATGTCAAAATCAGGAAGGGCCAAGATGGGAGCTGCTGTTAATTTCTCCCTCACCAGCTCAAAACTCTTTTGTTGTTTCTCATCCTAATAGAATTTTCCTTTTTTTACATTTAGTTAGAGGTGTCACCAAAATACTAAAACCTCTAATGAATTTCCTGTAAAAAGAGGCAAAAACATAAAAACTTCTTATTGTATTCACACTTTTAGGAGATGCCAATCCTTGATTGCTTTCACTTTTCTATCATCCATTGCAATCCCTTGAAAACTAATTACAAATCCCAAGAATACTAGATTATTAGTCAAGAATTCACATTTTTTGAGGTTTAAGAACATTTTGTTTTGCCTCAACACTTCAAGAACCTCTCATAAGTGTTTCATATGTTTCACTTCTTTCTTGTTAAATATCAGGATGTCATCAAAATAAACAATTAATTTACTTGTGAAAGATTCAAGAACTTGGTTCATGAGTCTCATGAATGTGTTAGGTGCGTTGCATAATCCAAAAGACATTACTTTCCACTCATAGAGTCCTTCTTTTGTCTTAAATATTGTTTTCCATTCATCTTCTGGTTTGATTCGAATTTGATAATAATCACTCCTCAGATCCAATTTTGAAATAATATTACATCCCACCGATTTATCCAACATGTCCTCCAAAAGTGGAATAGGAAATTTATACTTCACTATAATTTTGTTTATTGCTCTATTGTCAGTGCACATTTTACTACTTCCATCTTTTTTTGACAATAGTAAGGCTGGACTTCACATGGCTAAGACTCTCTGTAACATGTGTTTTCTTCAAGAGATCCTCTACCATTCCTTGAAGGGTGTCATGATCTTTTGGACTCATTTTGTAATGGGGAATGTTAGGTAACTTAGCTCCTGAAATAAACTCTATGTGGTGTTGTGTATTCCTGAGTAAGGGTAGCTCATGTGGTAGTTCCTCAGGGGGGGTTAAATCATTTTACTTTCTCGGTACTTCTTCCAAGTGTGTCGAATGTGGGAGGTTGTAGTTAGAGATTTTTGTGATGAAAAGGGCAAGGGCCAGTTGTTGAGATTTTATACCTTTCTCAATCTCACTATCATTGACTATGAGTAACATAGGTTTGTCTACACCTTTGGCTCCTATATTGATCTGTTTTGTTGAGTGAGGTATTAACACAACTTTCTTGTTATTCCAAGTAAAGGAATAAGTATTGTCTTTCCTTTATGAGTTGTATCCCTTGCAAACTGTTATGGCCTTCTTAATAGTAAGTGACAAGTATTTATTTCCAACACATCACACTCTACTTCTTTCTGATAATGCATATGGACAGTGGTAGTCTACACACTTCAAAGACACTAGTTTCAAGACTTTTCTTAATCCACCCTATTTTATAAGGTCTTGGATGTTTCAAGGCTGTTAAACCCATTGCTTTTACCAAAGCTTTTGACACTACATTTTCACTACTTCGTCCATCAACTATTACATCATAAGCCTTCTTATTTATAGTTTACCTCCTTCTAAATATCTCATGTTCTTGAGTTTGCTCAGGTTCCCGTGGCACCAATAATTTTTTTTTGTAAGATTTCAATGAATCTTTCCCCTTCATCTCTACCTGTGACTTCCACTTCGTCAAATTCTTTCGTATCTGTATATTCAAATACTTCCTCCTTTTCTTCCATGCCTTCCACCAAGTTAACAACCTTTTTCAGTAGACAATCACCGGATGTCTAGCCAAGTTGATTCCCTTTGAAGCATTTGAATAAGTTTGGTTTTGGGTAAGGATTTGGTTTTTGGGTTAAGGTAGGTTTATTGAGGTTTTTCTATGTTGGATCAGTAGGAGGGCCTTTGTAGGTGCTAAATGTGCTTATAGGATAATTATTACCAGAAGAAAATCCTGATGAATAATTTCTTTTGGGGAAATTACTTCTTGTGAACCTTTGTAATTGACTTTCATACCTCAAAGCTTGGGTGATTGTTTCTGAGAAGCTTATTACATTTTTACATCCACTTTTCCACGTAGAGGTTCTCTAAGTTCAGAGACGAACCTTATAACCTCCTGTGATTCATCTTTCTCAAGATCCTTCTAGCTTGAAGCTCTTGAAATTCATTAACATAATCAACCACACTCCTGCTTGGCTGTTGACAATGGTGATATTGCTTGTACATGATCTGTTTGTAATCAGAGGGAAGAAACTGTTCCTGCATAAGACGCCTCCAATTCCAAGAAACAATAGGTAGTTCATCGTGCCTTTTGCTTGTAGTTTGAACTCTGTCCCACCAAGCATTAGCAGCTCCTTTTAGTTTGTATGTCTAGTCAAGGAATTCTATGATATTTAGCTGTCCACTATAAAATGGAATATCATTTTTTGCTCTGTAGTTTGGCAAATTAAGTGTTCGGCAATGATGGGTGTTGGGTGTTTGGGTTTGGGTTTTGAATTTTGGGTTATGGATTATTTGTGGGTTGTGGCAGGGTGTTTTAAGTTCAGTATGGGTGTCGGTAGCTTTTTTCTGGGTATATATTGGGTGTGGTGTCTCTAGGCAATTGGGAAAAGGGGTAGAAGATGAGGGTTATTGGTCTGTGTTTGTGGGTTTTAGCCTTCGAAGCTCAATCACCATCTTTGTTTTCAATTCAAAGTTAGATCGTCGGAGCTGTCGACTAGAACTTTGTGATGAGACTTAAATTCACAAAGAAATTGAAGCAAGGCTTTTGCAAGGGGATCTTTGTCTACCCTGCATGAGTCAACTTCATGGGTGTTTTGCGATTTTGACATCGAAACTCAGGGGAGGACCTCACTGATGCCAATTAGCGTAGAAGCAAGTTTCAGATTGAAGAAAACACACACTTCAATCACTGAATTGAAGCTAAAGCTCACACACAAAGATGAAATTTCATTCTTCTGATAGTCTAGCTTTCGTTTCGTTACAGATTATTCAAAACTCTCAAAACTATTTTACCTCTACTCACGCTACTTCCTTATAGGGAATATAGTTACACAAGACGACAAAACCTCTCAGCTGCTTAAGGGTTAAAACATTAATCTAATTGTAAATTATAAAAATAAAAAAGCTACAATACTATATTCAGATTAATCAATAATCACTTAATTGTTTATCCCGCTTGTCATAAGGTTTTTGCTTCTTCTTTTTTTGGGTCAAGTTTTTTATTGAACTTTGTCATTATTAATGCTACTAATTGCTTCGTTAAAGACTTACAGTCACCAATTAGGTTGCTGCCATTGGGAAAATTGAACTGCATTTTATTTGATGATATTTTAAGCATGAAATGTATAGATGATTGCTTGAATCCTCGACTTACTTTTTGCAAAATTATCTTTCTTTGGATCTTTTGGTGGTATTTGATGGAGTATTTGGTTCATTTTAAAAGTTGTTATGCTGCACATACAGGTGGTATTCAAGCTGGCAGAGATACACTGGCCAAGATGCCGGAGAATGTTTAGTTGATGAGAAGACCTCTAAATCTCAAGATATGGATATGCTGCCTTCAAAGAGGACAGATAGACCTGGACCGATTGATAATTCCAATCTAATTCTCGAAGGGAATGGTAGCAAGTGTGATGGATTAGAACTTCGTAGAATGTTGGAGGAAGGGAAGGACTATGTTCTAGTGTCTCAAGAAGTATGGGAAAGGCTCTTTGAGTGGTTTGTTTCTCTTCACTTTTCTTATTTATACTTACATATATTCTCTTGGACCTGCAGAGTTATGGTTGCTATTGAGTATGGCTATCATTATTGTATGTTTATGTTTCAAGATGTCTTGATGGAAAGTATTTAATGTCTACTTTGGCTCTTGTTTTATATTGTAGCAGATTGAATTACATAAAACATTTGTTTTTCTGAATTGCACACAAACAATTGTTTTTCACATTTTAATTTTCATGGCGTTTTCGTTTGAAATGTTGTCTTCATCCAAATTTCAGGTACAAAGGAGGACCTGCCTTGCCAAGAAAAATGATTTTGCAGGGTATCCATCAGAATAATTTTATGGTGGAAGTTTATCCACTTTTGCTTAATTTGATTGATTCTAGGGAAAGCAGCCAATCAGTTATAACCTTAAGCAAGAAGGTATAATCTTTATTGCCTTCCTATTGTCATCAGTATAAAGTTTGCTTTGGGCTTAAAAGCTTGATACATATTTTATCTGCTTCAGGCTTCCATACATGAACTTTATGAGAGAATATGTTTACTTAAAAGCATAGACCAACAGAAGGTATGGCTTTTCTTTACAATTTTAATTTTTTTAACCTCTATTTTCTTTCAATTAGGTTGAGGCAATTCTTTTTTCATGATGCCAGGTACAAATTTGGGATTATTTCAATAAGCAGAAGCATTCAATATTGAATGTTAACAATAAAACTTTGGAGGAGTCAAACTTGCAGATGGATCAAGAAGTAAGTACTTTCACCACCTGAAAACTGGAAGTTGTGTCCTCTCATACAACTTGAGCAAACGAAGCTCTTTTAAGGATGTTTATAAACTAACTGCTTGGTAAAATCGCGCCTTCTGATGAGAGGTGCTAAATTGATGAGTGATACAGGCTGAGAATTGAAGCACTGGCTTTTTGTATAATTGAATTTGCATTTCAATGAATTTTCGTTCTCTTTGCATATCAGGAAAGAGAGTCTTCACTTTTGGAGTTGATCCCAGTTAATTGCAATACCATACTGATGAATTATTTCCTTTTTAGATCCTTCTCGAGGTGAATTTTGATGGAATGGGTACCTCTCGTCTTGGCCTGAGTTCAATAGAAAATGAGTTAGCTTTGGTACCTGTGGAACCATCAAGGTCTTCTTTGCCGATTGATGAGGGACCTTCTACATCAGATGGTCATTCATTGGATAAAAGCTTTCAGGGGAGTGCTTTAATTTCAGCTATCACTGATATTGATGACAATTCTGATCTTTGTAAGTCAAGAAAAGGAGAAAAGGGAGGTTTGGCAGGGTTGCAAAATCTGGGAAATACTTGCTTTATGAATAGTTCCATCCAATGCTTAGTTCATACACCCCCTCTGGCCGAGTATTTCTTGCAGGACTACACTGATGAGATCAACAAAGAAAATCCCTTAGGAATGCATGTAGGTGGACCTTATTTTTTCTATCGCGTTTTGCTTGATGGACATTTTTTAGAAAAGAGTTATATTGTATATCTGCAGGGTGAACTTGCAATCGCTTTTGGGGACTTGTTGAGGAAACTGTGGTCATCAGGGCAAAATGCTGTTGCACCACGTGTTTTCAAGGGAAAGCTTGCTCGGTTTGCTCCTCAGTTCAGTGGCTATAACCAGCATGATTCCCAAGTTAGTACTTATAAACTAAATATTTCTTTTATATAAAGCTCTCAATCAAAGGTTATTGTAATTATGTTTATGTGGTTATCTTTTTTGTTTTGCATGATGAAATTATCTATTATAGGAACTTCTTGCATTTTTACTTGATGGGCTTCATGAGGATTTGAATCGTGTGAAACGAAAGCCTTATATTGAAGCAAAGGATTTCGATGGCCGTCCTGATGAGGAAGTTGCCGATGAGTGTTGGAAAAATCACAGGGCTCGAAATGATTCATTAGTTGTAGATGTTTGCCAAGTGAGTGATCATTTAATGATTCCATATGTCTTTCCCAGAATGCACAATGTTGCAATTGCAATTTGGTTCGCTAAGGTTATGTAATAGTTGACTCTCCGGTTGCTTGCTGTAGCTACATTCTATAGCTTATAATAGCATATATATATATATTGAGATAGGAGCGCTAGCTAAGATGTTCTTGGATAATGAGGACTCTATTGCAATTGATGTGAATGCTCAATGGGTCTATATATGTAAATATTGAAAAAATTCAAATGGAAAGTGACTTGAGAGAGGAGAACTTGGTAGATAAGCTAAAGTTAATGGAAATTTTTCAAATTGTAGAGGATAACTTGCTCATAATTTGATTTCTTTATTTCTCTTACTCTATAGTATCATCATGTGGGTCCCATCTGTATGGTAATTTGTGAACCGTATATGAATTTGTTCAGAAAACTGGTTCTAACTATTTGATTTATGTAGTACTTGAGTCTGGCTTGGATATTTTACCTTTGCATCTTTTATTTTGTTTTAATATTCCTCTGTTCTTCCTTGGGTATGATTGAATGACAGGGGCAATACAAATCAACGCTAGTTTGTCCAGATTGTGGGAAGATTTCAATCACGTTTGACCCCTTTATGTACTTATCTTTGCCACTACCTTCAATTGCAACTCGTCCTATGACGATTACTATTATCTGTGGTGATGGAAGTAGTCTTCCAATGCCATACACTGTTATCTTGCCAAAGCAAGGTTGTTGCAGAGATCTTAGTGAGGCATTGGCTGCTGCTTGCTGCATGAATAGTGATGAAAGTCTTCTGCTTGCTGAGGTAACGTGTCATTTATTTATTTTTTCTCTCCATATCCTTTAAATTTTCCCATTCAGGCTGATGAAATTATAAATTGAATTAAATAGGTGTATGAACATCGAATTTATCGATATTTAGAGAACCCCTCAGAAACATTGGCCTCTATAAAGGAGGATGATCTTATTGTGGTCTACCGGCTTCCTAAGAGGGTGGGGAGAACCAGGCTTGAAGTAATTCATAGTCAACCTGAAAAGTAAGTTTGCTTCTTTACAATTTAGTAGTAACATCTACCATGTGGCTTATGGTTGGAATATGCTTTAGTTCAATTATTTAGTGGAGCATGTTTGTTGTAACTCTCAGGATGTTGTTTTCTTATACCAAAGTTTGCTTAACAATTGAATCAATTGCTCTTCATAGTTTTCTTTTTCTTTGGGATAAATCTTCTAAAAAAGGATTCCGATATTTCAGTTGTGTATCTGAAAGTTTCAAGGGCCACCAGAAAAAGCTTATGGGTACACCTCTTGTTACATATTTGGGAGATAGTCCTGTGAGTGGAGCTGATATCGATGCAGCTGTTTCAAGACTGCTCTTGCCTATGAGAAGAACATATTCTCCTGCGAAGCTTCATGGAAAGGAAAATGGTGATTTGCGGGGTGCATCTTCAGAAAACACTGAATCAGAGGGCGCAACCAACAGGGAGTCGTCTTTCCAGCTCTATGTAACCAATGGACATAGTTACAGTAGCAACGCCATCGAGAACAACTCCACATATTCAGGTCAAGTTATAAAGGTTTTTCTTGATTGGACCATGAGAGAACATAACTTATATGATATCAGCTACCTCAAGGATCTCCCTGAAGTTCAAAAGACTGGGTTTACTGTAAAAAAAACTCGCCAAGAAGCCATATCATTATTTAATTGCTTGGAAGCATTCTTGAAAGAAGAACCTCTAGGACCTGATGATATGTGGTGGGTAACTTTTTAACTCATTTAAATGGGTCTATACAACATTTTTTTATTTTCAAGTTGTTCATATACTATTATTGTCTTCTAGCTTTAATTTTTTTTTAAACCCTTGTTTCCTAATAGGTACTGCCCCAGGTGCAAGGAACACAGACAAGCTACAAAGAAGCTTGACTTGTGGAAGTTGCCTGAGATTCTTGTTTTTCACCTGAAACGATTTTCATATACTAGATATTATAAAAACAAACTAGACACTTTTGTGAATTTCCCAACTCATAATCTTGATTTGAGTAAATATGTGATAGGCAAGGATGGAAAGCCTCATGTTTACCAACTGTATGCCATTAGCAACCATTATGGAGGTCTAGGTGGAGGGCACTATACTGCATATTCCAAGGTAGTTAGCCTAGTTGGTTCTATTGATGTTTTGCATTCAAGTGGCATCACTAGTTCATAATTGATATAGCTAGTTACTGGTATCATTGTTTGGAGCTTCGTACTTCCCAGTGTTGAATTTTAATTTTATTTCTGTGGTCTTGAATCATGACATTAATTTCATTTGACATCAAGGTTTTGTTCTCTGCAATCATGCAGTTGTTCCATGATAATCAGTGGTACCATTTTGATGACGGTCATGTTTCTCCTGTCAGTGAAGCTGAGATCCAGAGTCAAGCTGCTTATGTGTTATTTTACCAGAGAGTCAAAAATGAGACCGACTCCACACTGGGTGAGTCATCTCAGGGTCATGTAGGGTCATCGAGGACCTAGTTCAAGACTGCATTTCTACTTAATGTCTTGCAAGCCTTCTTCCTTCTTCCTATCAGGTTTAGTTAATTTGTTTGAGCCATTGTACGCCAAAAATGTTATGGATTTGCTTTTGCCAAGTAGTAAATTGTTATGCAAAGCCATATTAGGAGTGGTTGCACTGCAGGTTGGTGCAGCTGAAACTCTGCAATATACTATATTCTTTTTAACCAGAGAAAATTTGGTCAGCTATTATCAGGTTGCACAAAGATGAGTGAAGTTTCAGGATGAATTTAGCCACATATTTCGTTTGCTTTTCTTTTTCGCCCCGTTTAAATTGTAGAGATCTACGTTCACCTCATAACTATCCGATCTTTGATCAGCCATATAGGAGGCAGTAAGTTGTGATACACTACTTGATATAAATGCAGAAACTTTCATTTTGAATATTTTCCAGGTTTATAGAAAGACAATTGGTTATTGATGCTAAAAACTAGTGTTATCTTCATTCCTATGATTATGCTCTGTTTGCAGGAAAAACTAAGACTTTTCCGAAGGAACATTTTGACGAGGACTGTCTTGAATTTAGGTGAATGCCATTGAGGTTGAATACGGAAGCTCTCAGGTTAGGCTGATTCCTTTGAAACGTTAAGATTCAATTCTTATATGAATCATGTGTTGATGCATTGATATTAGAAAGACACAAACCAATGAGTAAGATTCACTACAGCTCGTTTCAATTCACATCAACAACCGTTTAATATGAAAAAAAAGAAGGATATGTGGGTAGTGAGTCTAGTGACAACTACTGCTACTAATTTTATGTTTAAATACAAAGTATCATTCTGCCTTTCCTCAATGAAGACAACGACGGGCAAACAAACTGGAAAGAAAAAAAAAGCAAATAACTAAGCAGTCTCTCTACCTAAGCTCCTGATCGGCACAACTGACGCCCTAGCCCCCAAGTAGTTTTATTATTGAGAATTTGAGATATGGAAAGACATGTCCTGCAAAAAGTGAAAAGAGAAAAGTTAAGATCCGCTAGAAACAAAGTAGCGACGGCTTTGAAATAGTGAAAAAGCAAAACCCGTTGTTTCAGCCACAAAAAAAAAAACCTTTAGTTTTTCACTGAAATATTTCAAATTGCCTCCACACTTTGATCACACCGCAACTATTTTAGGAAAAATTCCACAATAATGAAATATATTTTATATATTTTTATTATTTAAAAAATTAATTCATTATTTTATATTTAATGTTGTTCAAGTTATTTAGACTCATAAAATGTTAAATATTATTTATTTCATTTTATTAAATATTATTATTGTTATAAATTTTATGATTTTAAATGTAATTTTCACATTACAAGCTTTAAGTGATTTTTATATTTTATATTTAATTTTTTTAAAACTATTTTTTAGTTAAAAAAATGACACCACAAGTATATTTTAATAATAATTTAATTAAGGATAAGTATCACTTACCTTTACAAGGTTTGTTTAATTATCAACTTATAAAAAAAATGTTTTTTATCAATTACCTTAAAAATTATTAAAGTAATCACGTAATCATGGATAATATATTATGTTAATATATTATGTTTTGTATTGTTTTATCTCAAAATTAATATTACTTTATCTTTCAATATATTATTTTCAAATTTAAGATTGAATTCATAATTAATTAAAATTTAAGTAAGCAATTGATATTTAACAATATAACTAAAGTTACTTTTACAATTAGTACTACGTTCAAGTTGTGTGCGAGAGACTATGAGATGTGTTTTAAATAAAAATAAAAAGCACCGTAAACGACACCTTTTGTTTGATTTTTTATTCTTATTTTCATGCATCAAATAATCTATTTAAATTGATAGTATACATTTTTAATATATCGACATGTGTGATCCTTTTTCGATCAAATACCGAAAATTTCGTAAACGACAATTGATCTTACGTTATATTAGTCGACATGTGTGATTCTAAAGCAATTAACCAGCACCATAAGAGGGGTAAGGTTAAAACATGTATTTTCAATCCTGACTTTTAATTAAAATAATTATATATTTCAAAAAAATTACGATTCTGAAGTTTAGATCCCAATTTTGTTGTTTTCTCTGATGGTATTAAGTCTCACAGACTAAATCTCAAAAATCAAAGCTAATTTATATAACAACATGGATGACCAAGTAATATAATTTCCTCACCTGTTTTGTGATTCCCAAGCCACCTCTCCTTCGATTATCATCCCTTCACTTGTTCTCTAAATCCAAATTCTTTTTTTTTTAATTGGCCGATCATTCAGTTAAGGTTCAGACTCATTGTCAAAGGAACTTCTTCATGTGAAGCGTGAACAAAACCAACAGCACTACTGCTTCAATCAAACGGTGGCATCTTCCCTGAAAATCCATTCCATATTTACAAATCATTATTTTCAGTTTCCATAAAAATCCAAAAGGTAAACGAAAAATGGGTGTATACGTGTGTATAAATGATTAATTGTGACGCATAATTATCGCTCGTATTTCATTAAACTGATTTGAATTTCATTCGAATCAAATCAAATTTGAAAACTTCCAATTTAAATTCAATCATATAATTAATCTGAATTAAAACGTATTAAATTTCTACTGATAAAATAACGTTAGAATGAGATGAAACTTATTTATTACTTATTATTATATATAAAACATGATATATACACTATTTAAATTAATCAATCTCTAGCAAAATTTATCTATCACAATTAAGAAAATTAAATTAAAAGAATAAGTATGTTTGAATAATTATTATAAAGATTTAATATTTATATTTATTTTTTAAATTATAACGGTAATTTAACGTAACGGAGTTAAGTAAAATATTTAAATATGATAATTATAAAATATATATTTATTTATTATTTTAATAGAAATTATGTTTACATTAAAATGAAATAGATTATAAAATTTATATCCAAAAATTTAATTTAAACAAATCTAAAAAAATTAATAATGATGTGTACTATTTTTTAAAGAATTCTACTCAATATTGAATGAAATTAAATGGAAAAACGCAAGTGACTTTGACATTGGCACTTACCGAGGACGTTGTGGCAGAAGAAATTGACAAGTAGCCATCGCTCGATGAACCAGTAGGGGCCGACGGCGAACCGAAAGTCACTCCCGTCGATCCACCGGAGCTTGGAGTCGTAGTAGTAGTAGTGTTCCGAGCAGCTGTATTCGTACTAATCCCTAGAGAATATGCCGGAGTACCATCGGGCTTAAACAACCCATAGTTCCTCTCCGATGTCGGACCAGGCTTCATATTTTCATTGAACAAAGCAAACACATAAATATTGAGTTCACAATTCGGTTTCAACGGTGTTCCTTTCTTTTGACTGCTCTTTAGTAGATTCAACAAATTCCCATTATACTTCTTGGCATTTTCCAACGTAGCCCCGGTTTCACCCTCGTCACCTTTCGACGGCCACCCTGTCTCCGATATATGTACTGGAAAGTTCTTATAACCCAAAGAACCCAAAGCCGAATGCACAGCATCAATTTGAGCAAACAACATATTATCGTAATGAAGATTATTAGCTGGGTCTACAATCCCCTGATTTTGCTGAAACAGAACGAAGTCCAGAGAAATTTGCTTAGGGTTAGCTTTATAAGCGAAGAAAGGGTAAGCATTAATCAAAAAAGAAGAGCCAATTTTAGTCTGAAAGCTCAAGATCGGAGAAATACAACCGACGAGATCTCGGCGAATAGTTCCGGCAGAAGGTGGGTAAGAAGTTTGTAGAATGGCTAAGGAATGGGTTGTAGTGACGATGATTTGTTTGTCGAGACCAAGATTGATAAGGGCAGTATGGACATTTTGCATAGCCGGAAGGAGACAGCCACTCAACGACGTGTCGTTGAAGGTAAGGACTTCATTGCCGACAAAAATAGAGGTAATTTTTGTGGCTGGTAGATAGGGTTGGACATTTGATTTAATCCAAGCTTGAGCTTGCTTTGGGTCTTGCATTTTGGGTAAGTACTCGTTGCCTAAACCAACCATAAGTTCAATACCAGTGTTAGCAAATGCTTTGAGGACTTTTGGGTCTGCGTCATATAGCTTCAATTTTGTGACACCTAGGGATTTGATTAATGGTACAACTTGATCTGGGCTTGGCAGATTGTTAGCAATTTGGCCGTAATTTATTCCAATCGAAACAACCATTGAAGGTAATGTGGAGAACACTGCAATTAATACCCAGAAAATATTATATATAAAAAAATGATAACCCGGAAAGAAAAATGAGTAAACTGTTTGATACCTGAGAAAGAGAGGAAGAAGAGAAAAAGAAAATGGAGTCTAGTGTAGTCCATTTGGGTAGCTTTTGATTTTGAGACAGAAGTTTTTCAAAATTGGAGGGAAATTTAACGGTGAATTTGAGGAGAGATGTTCTCAAAGTCAGAGAGTTGATGAAGCTTAAGGCAATTAGAAAGGGGAAACTGTTATCAAATTCAAATCCACAGGTTTGTTATCAGAAGGTGAGTGTGACAAAATGACTGAGAGCTTGAGCTTGATGAGATGGGATAGGATTAAGATAGGATATTGTAGTGTAGTGTAGTGTAGTGTAGTGTAGTGTAGTGTTGTGTTGTGTTGTTGTGTGGGGTAGAACTTTGAGTAAATTTTCTAACCACAATGATATTTTTTAGACTTATTGCGGCGTTAGTTTCGAAAAAATTATGAGAGCTGAACTTTTAGGAAGAAACGGGACCAAGAGTTTCAAAAATGCGTTTTATTAAGGGATAATGTTGGAGACACTCTAAATTTTTACATATTTTGAGAATATATTAATTTTATTTTATAATATGTTAATATTATTTAAAAAATTAAATTATTTTTTTAATTTTAAAATAATTATGATATCTTATAGATATAAAATATGTAAGTACAAAAGTGTAAAATTATATTACATGAACATTTATCTTATTACATAATTACATCAATACATGTATTTAATTTAATTAGCTTCATATTATTAGGTAATTTCAAAATTATTTTTAAACATCATCACTTGAAAGAATCTATATTTTATTTAGAATTAATTATTTTTATTATTAAAAAATAAATTTTTTACCATTGTCAACATATAATATGGATAAAATAATTAAATATTTTATAATATTAAAAAATTAGATAATGTGGGCTAAAAAAACATAACAGAAACCCATACAATAAAAAAATACGACATAATACACCAAAAAAATACTACACGATTTATACGCCGGACTATACAGTATCAATCTTATGGTTTCTCAAGGGAAAAATAAAGTCCTATGGTTTGTTACGAGTGATAACAAATTATATCATATTTTATTTTATTTTATTTTGTCAGTGTTGATGCGATATATGGTTTGGTTCTTGTAGCTGGGATCTGAGGTCAGAACTCAGAACAACGTCTTATCCGACTAAACATTTTCTTTAGTTTGAGGCTTTGAGTTTACCCACCTTACTACTGTTTTCGATACCTTTCAATTTTTAAAAATAAATATGGGTAAATAAATTTTGTTGTCATTGTTACAAAAAAAAAATTATTATTGAAATTATATTTGTTATTTATATCATTAAACTTTTATTATTGTTGTTACAAAAATATCTTTAATTTTTTTTTTAAAATTATAAAAGATAATACCCTTAAAATTTATAACAGAAATAACATCTCGATAATATTGAACAAATTTTAATAAAATAATATTTAATATTAAACGGATTTAAATAATCGTATTTCAAAAATAAAATAATGTTATAAAAAAAATTTAATAATAAAAATGTATAAAAAGAATATAAAAAGTTATTTTTATAATTATAAATAATGTGATATTTTTATTGTTTTTCTAACTTTTTTTTATTAATTCTAAACTTTATAAAATCTTTAAAAAAATACGAGATCGGTGTTGGTTCTGACATTGAAGACATATATAGGCTTGATATTCAAAAGAAGACAAGGTATGTGGCATTGACCATCTCAAGCAAAGAGCATTAATATACATCATGGCCTAGCACAACCTGAACTTCTCTGTGACAAATATGAATTTGAATGTATTTACAATGAAATTAAATAGTTGAGATCACTAATGTCATACTTACTACTAATGCTTCATATTGTTAAAGTTCCCATCGAGTGAACGTCAGAGATAAAGACTTCGAGTCTCTTTCAATCGACTCGGGCACAAGGTGAAGTTTTTTACTTTTATTCTTTGTGTATGAACACGAAAGTTTGCATTTCATTCTTCGACGCTATGGTCGGATGGAGAATTTTTTCCATTCTTTGAGAGTAGGTAGAGAGATGAATAAAATAAATAAATAAATAAGAAGGAGAAGTATATGAGGTTAATAATACATAAATCAATCTATGATTACAAGTGTATATATCTCATAAGTCTTTCATTAATTATTATTATGTCCCCATTGTCTGTCCAATCCATTATTACTCCATTGTCTGTCCATCCTTTTTATGTCATTATTATTACTCATAAGTCTAACAATAAGCTTAATTAAAAATAAAAAATAAAAACACTGCAAGTTGCAAAACTCATTCATTAATCAATAATAAGCCGCTTACAGAAGGTAAAAGCAAGAAGGAACCCAGGCCAAGCCAAAACAGCTAGTCTCTGTCTCAATAATGTATAGAATTTACATATCAAAGATTCGATACTTCAAAATTCCACCACCGAAATGGGATATAAAAAAATCATTTCAAATACACAGTTTACTTTGCTAAAATGTAAAGTAGAAGGGGACTGTGAGCACGTGACAACGTTGATTAAGTATATGTATATTATATCACGCACCTCACTGTTATGGACTAATTAATTATCATTTAAAATCTAAACAAAACGCGTAAAGATTTAATACTCAAATCAAACCAATCATCAATAAAGGCTTACTCTGCAAGAATTCATCTGTGGGCCGTCACTAACGTCTCTATGAACCTCAACCCATCGAATCTCGGCGTGAATTTCTCCCTCTCTGTCGACGACGATGATGCACCGGTTTTCCCCGGGAACAAATACGAGCCCTGATTTATAATTTAAAGTAATCATAAATCAGAATATTTTCAAATTTTTACACAAGTATATTTAGAAAAAATATCCCCAATTTGTATCAATACTGAAGTCATCGTGTAGAAACCGAAAGGAATATGATTCATATTACCTAAAAAAAAATAGTTATACCGAACAAATTTCCAGATCAGACCAATGGTGCTACAGTCAACATTTATAATGTTCATATATCACAAATTCACAATAATGTAATCCGATTAATAAAGATAATAAATGCAGACTCATTAAAATCTCTGGTTATTACGATAATCAGAGTTTTGCAACAAAATATATATAGTATTGCGATCAATAATAACATTCATGAATGACAGTATTTCCCTACAATATAAAAAAAAACATGCCGGATTGGAAGAAGGAGGAGCAGATGAACCGAGAGCGATAGTAGACGCCGCTAACACGGAAGCCATCAATGTCCCCTTCATGATTCTATACCTGCAGATGAGCACTAAGAATGTAGATATTGAACAGAGAAAGCGAAATCCGACGAAATTCGCCGGATCTCAGCTCTCTTGTTCTTACGATCCTCGTTCGCGGCTCTTTCTTTCTGTTATTTTACCCTTCAATGGCGTTGTGAAGTTCTGGTGGGGTCCTTGTATGTATAGGAACTCAACCTCCTACGCTATCTTAATTTTATCATATTTAATTTTTGTTTTAGTTCCGGATCTATTTTTAAATTCATCACCACACAGATTGACAGCTAGACTGTAGAGAGGGTCTCTTGCGCTTGATTAAGTCTACGGCTTTCATTGTTTTATCTCAATAGAAACCAACGGTTCAGATCGACTTGAATAGTAATATCTGTTTTGGCACAACTTTTAAATAAAAGGGAATCGTTTTTAAGAACGGTTGAATAAATTGTAGAGACAACTGTGTTTATAATTTGCGTGTCGGTTGGTATCTAGAATAAAATTTGTATCTTTTAATATTAATTTTGAAACAAAATAATTATATTATTTTAATAATTTTTTAATTAAAATATTATTTTTATATCACCTAATTTAAACATAATACTAATATTGTTAAAATAAAAATTATTATAAATACATTTACTTGTTATCAATTATAATACTATTACGAGCATACGATTTACTTAATTTTAAAAATATATTACTATTTATATATTTTTTGTATTAATAACAAAAATGGATTTTATCCTTAAAACACTAGCAATTAAGAAATGTAGGAGTAAAATTCAAATAACCATGGTTAAGTATGTTTTTATTTAAGGCTAATTTGTTATTTCTTGATTTGATAAAAAGAAACTAAAATTTAAAATTTATGTATTAATTTTTTATAATTTGGAATAGTAAAGTTTTAAAATTAAGAATTTTTTTGTAAAATTGAGAAGAAAAAAAGAAAGATATTTAACCTATTATTTATTAACATTATTAATCTTGAATAATGTCTTTGTATTTTTTTCTACAAATCAAAGTAATATTAGAAGTATGAGAAAAATAAATAAATGGCTCAAAGTCAAAGCCAAACGAGGAGTAGGTCTTCTAACATGATTTCCAATTTAAAGAGAAGGGTTTTGTCTTGATACTTTATTTATAAAAGAAATATATTTTAGTTTATTTATTTGTAAGAAGTATAATTTTTTATCTTATTATTATAAATTTAAATTATATATGTATAATATTTTTTTATTAAATAAAAAAAATTAGAAAATGGTGATATATTTTAGATCCTTATTTTATAAAAATGTATATATAAATTCAATTTCTTATACATATTTTTCATTTATGTGTTTACTAAAAGATATATGTTGTCATTTAATAAAATTAAAAATGTTAAATATAAAAATTTGTACATATTTTTATAACCACATCCATTATATCAAGGTGTTATAATTTATAATGTAACTTGATTGTCCAAACCAAACAAGAATCAAAATATACGAATTAAAACGAATCGAATGAAATTTGGATTAAATTTGAGCTATTTGGAGTAACATAAAAAAATTAAGGTTGAGTTAGGACAAACCTAATAACATGAAAATAAAAAAATATATATAATTACTACTATATACCATTAGTATATTTTTTTATATTATGAGCCTCTATTTCATATCATGAAAAAATTGTTATATTTCTCTTACTATTTTTATTATAATTTTTTTCGTAAATAACATAAAAAAATTAAGGTTGAGTTAGGACAAACCTAATAACATGAAAATAAAAATATATATATAATTACTACTATATACCATTAGTATTATTTTTTTATATTATGAGCCTCTATTTCATATCATGAAAAATTTGTTATATTTCTCTTACTATTTTTATTATAATTTTTTTCGTCTTTATATGTTTATTGTTCACTTATTAATAAAAATTATACAATATCTTATTAATAACGAATGTGAATAATTATATGAATATTTTTAATTTCATTTAAAAAAGAGATTTATCATAGTTTTTTTTAATTCTTAAATTATTCTATATAAACTACTTACAATAAGTTTATTGATTTATTCATGTATCTTTCAAATTTACTTTTGATTTTATTATTCATAGTTATTTTTACAAATATTATTACTAATTATAATTACATGAAATTAAATTCTAAAATATTCATTTATTTTACTTTTATATGGTATTTTCTTGAACTATTTTGTAATATAATTATAGCTTTGAAATTTTGTACTCTTTTAATTTAGTAAAAAGTTGTAACAAATTTTTTATTGGTATATCAACGTTATTAAAATGCATTAAATTTATATAAAAAAATTATTATTTTAATTAAATCAAAAAATTATAAAAAATAGAATATTTCAAATCAATATCAAGTTAAAATAAAATTAAAAATATCAATTACTATATATAAATAAAAATTAGTTCAATTCAAAGTAGTTTAGGCAAGTCCAAAATATATTTTTTATTTGAAAAAGGGATGACAATTTATGACAAGAATTAAATTAGATTTGTATTATGATCGGAATAATTTGAGTTAGAAAGAATTTAGACTAACTTAGGTGTTACAAATTGACAACTTTAATTATATTGTGATAAATGGTAAAATTATCTGGAAAATAGTTAATTAATATTTTTTAGATAATTATAACACGTGAAATTATAAAAATGTTATAAGTATAAAAATGTGTGCAAATATATAAAAAAATTAATAGGTAAGAAAAATGACAACTTTATGCTTTTTAGTTTTTTTTATGGTAGAATAATATTAAAATTATTTATAGTTTAAAAAAGATTATAAAAATTTCATACTTATTTTAAAAATGACATATTTATTTTTTGAGATAATTTGATCTTATTATTGTTAATGAAAAGTGGTCATATAAAGATAAATTTTTTTTTTATGTTTTTATATATTTATTATTAATTTTTTAATTATAAATTATTTATAAAAATAATAATTTTATCTTTATATATCTTTTTAATAATAATAATAATAATAAAAATAAGGGTGAATGATATTACAAATCTTATAATTTTTGATAAAAATATATAAAATATTATTATTATTAAATGATATATAAAAATATCATAATTTAAAAAAAAAGATATAGCTAAAAATGATTATTGATTTTTGAGTTTTATTTAGATTGAAAATTAATTAAATTTTTTATTAATTTATAATTTTAAAAAATACTCTTTAAAATATAAAATATAAAATATAATTATGTGTTTGATTAATGATTATTTAAAAAATAATAATTAATTAATTTAAGATTAAAGTATATATTTTTTAAAATTTTAAAATTTTATGATTAGTTGATAAATAATTTTTATTACTAATTATAAAACCTATATAATAAATACGTACTAAATATCATGATATTTTTGCATCAATCTAAAGTCGTAATTGGTAAACAAAAGTTGAAGGCAATATTGGACGGCGTGGGTATTACATTTGGAAAATTATTCATTGGTCAATGGTCTGATCTGGTCTGGTCATTTTACACGGTTATGAAGTAGCATCCAAGTTGTTTGGCAGCATACGCCAGGACTGCTTGGAACCTCCTCTTAACTTCCAGATCTTTCGTCTTAAATTAGTTCTTCTCCAATATTCTCTCTATCTATATATATAGTACACCTTTCTTCTTAATTCAGTATCATCATCAAATACACAATAAGAATTCAGAACTATATATATATATATACATATATCCTCAAGTATTCAAATATTCATCTCGAATTAGATCTATTTCAATTGATCCTGATCAGTTTTATCTCTTAATTCAATTGTACGTCAAAGTTGTAACTAATTAAATAGCAAACATGAATTCCATGTTCAGTTCTTTCGATGCGTTCTGTGCTGAATTGCTGGGTCAAAAATTGAAGGCTTACCTTTTTGTTGATAATAATAACTCTCAAGGCGGGAAAGTCGAAAAGGGGGCTTTGGACGAGTTGTTGAAAGCGAGAACGGAGCAATTAAGGAAGAAGATAGAGTCTCAGGCCAAGCCTGATCCAAAAATCAACAAGCAAAATCTGAAGGCAACACCAAGATTTGCACCGGAGTTGGATGGACTTCATTGTTTCGAAACTATGGTCTCTCATTGATTATTTATGCTCCTCTATTATTATTCTTTTTTATTTATTTACACCATTTCTTACATATTCATCCTATATTTATTAAATCTTAATCGTTAGGGAAATATTTATGCAAAACACTTTATTTAATTGTATATTGAAACATCTTTCTGTTTTTTGGTGGGATTCTTGTATGTATTGGAACTCAACCTCCTAGGCTATCCTAATTTTACCATATTTAATTTTTGTTTTGGTTCCGGATCTATTTTTAAATTCTTCGCCACACAGATTGACATTTACACTCTCGCGCTTCATTAAGTGTACGGTTTTCATTGTTTTATCTCCATAGTAACCAACGATTCAGATTGAGTTGAACAGTAATATCTATTTTTGACGCAATTTTCTTTTACTTAAAAGTGTATAATGATTAAATAACTTAGAAAAAATAAATAACTAATAACTCAAAATATTGGCACAACATGAACGTATTATTTTATTATTTAATTTATGGATGAATAAATTACAGAGAGAAAAAAAATGTGCTTGTAGTTTGCATGTTGGTTGGTCTCTAAAATAAAATTGATTGGTATTCTTAATATATGTGAGAGGTTAGTTTTTTAATTATTTTGTAAATCGATTTTATCTCGTTGGTTTAATTTAAAATTTTATTTTTCTTATAATTTTTAAAAATTAACCTTCAAATGGAAATTTTAAATTTATGATTATAATATAATATTAAAACTTTATTTTATTTAATTAAAAAATTATTATATATTTTATTTATTTAAATTTTTATTATGTAAATATAGAATTATAATTATTTTTAAAATTAATTATTAAAAATTTCTTATATAATAGTATAGAATTTTAAAAAAAATTATAATGCATTTAATAATTTACATAATATTATTAATTTGTAGATTGTGGATAAAATTTTGATATAATTTGTGAGTGAGTTAGTTAATTAAGTTTAAATTTTATAATTTTAAATAAATTTAAAAGTATAATTATAATATATAAATTAATTATTAAAATTATATTTTAAAAATTATTGTATATTAGTATTATAGGTTTAATTTAGTTCATTCGATTTTATAATTTTTTAGACCGTCAATTAAATTGATAATATGGTTTCTAACATTTTTTTTAAATCTATTTAAATTAATTGATAAATTTGATTTGATTTTGAATTTAAATTAATTGGTTAATGTTTAGAAAAATATATATATGCTCACCTTTATCGTTAAGTCTTCATTTTGAAAAAATAATAATATAATTTATATTATTTTAATAATTTTTTAATTAAAATATTATTTTTATATTAGGTAATTTAAACAATCTATTATAATTATTATAATATAAATAATTTTAAAAGTATAATAGATATTTATAATTTTTTATTATGGTAAAACTAAAATGTATGAGTAAAATTCAATTAACAATAGTTAATGACGGTTATATTTAATGCTCACTTGTTATTGCCTTATTTGTTAGAAACATATATATAACTAATGTATTAATTTTTAATAATTTGGACTAAAATGTTAAGTTTTTAAAATTTGAGACTTTTTGTTAAATAATGTTACGTTTAGAAGAAGAAAAAATATTTAACCTATTATTTATTAAACATTATTAATCTTTATTTCTTTCTAAAAATCAAAGTAATTTTAGAAATATAAGAAAAACAAATAAATGATTCAAAGTCAAAGCGATGGAGTGATTTTCAGCTTGAAGAGGTGGGTTTTGTCTAGAACCTTTCTTCATGAAAAGGGTATATTTCACTTTTATTTTTATTTTTAAGTAATATATTTGAAGTTAGAATTTGTTTGTTGTATCGGTAATATAATTCTTTATTTTATTATCATAATTTAAGTTTAAATTGTATCAATATAAATTTTTTTAAATAATAAAAAATAGGATATAGTTTTATTTTATAAAAAGATATATATAAATTTAATTTATTGTTTATAGTTGTTACTTATGTGTATATTATCATTTAATAAAATTAAAAATATTAAGGATATAAAATTTGTATATATTTTTATAGTTATATCGATTATATTGTGATAAATGATAAAATTATGTTAAAAATTAAAAAAAAAATTATTTTTAAATAATTCTATCAAATAGAACAAATAATATAGGTGTAAAATTGTGTATAAATGTATAAATTTTGTAATAAGTAAAAAAATAACTATTTTATTATTTAAGATAGAATAGAGTTAAATGGGGTGATGATAAATTTAAAAAATATAATTATAAAAATCTAGTATTTATTTTGAAAATAATATTTAAATTATATAATTAATTTTATTATTATTAAAAAATAATTGTATAAATATAAATAATTATTTTATCTTTAACAAATTTCTATGATAAAATTAAATTAAATATTTTCATATTTTTAATAAAAATTAATAAAATATTACAATTGAATAAGAGTCGGGAAAAGTATTTAAAGTCGAAAAGTATTTAAAGTTGTAATTGGTAAACAAATGAACGCATTATTGGACGACGTGGGTGTACATCGGGAAAATTATTCATTGTTCAATGGTCTGGTCTGGTCTTTTTATACGGTAAAGAAGTGGCATCCAAGCTGTTTCGTGGCATACACGCAAATCTCAATCCAACCGGGACTCGGATCCTCCCCTCAACTTCCAGATCTTTTTCTTTAGCAAAAACTTCTAGATCTTTCCTCTTAAATTAATTCTTCTCCAATCTCTCTCTCTCTCTCTCTCTCTCTCTCTCTCTCTCTATATATATATATATATATATATATATATATATATATATATATATATATATATATATATATATATTATACCTTTCTTCTTATTTCAGTATCCTCAAATACACAATCAGAATTCAGAACTTTCCTGAAGTATTCAAATATTCCTCTCGAATATCGACTTCAATTGATCACCAGTTATATCTTCTAATTAAATTCTCAAAGTTGGAAGTAAAATAAAAAAAAACATGAATTCGATGTTCAGTTCTTTCGATGCATTGTGTGCTGAATTGTTGGGTCAAAAATTGAAGGCTTCCCTTTTTGTTAATAATAATAAATCTCAAGGCGGGAACGTCGAAAAAGGGGCTTCGGACGAGTTGTTGAAAGCGAAAACGGAGCAATTAATTAAGAAGATGGAGTCTCAGATCAAGCCTGATCCAAAAATCAACAAGCAAAAGCAGAAGGCAAAACCAAGATTTGCACCAGAGTTGGATGGACTTCATTGTTTCGAAACTATGGTCTCTCGTTGATTATTTATGATCCTTTATTATTATTCTTTTTTATTTATTTACACCATTTCTTACATATTCATCTTATATTTATTAAATCTTAATCGTTAGGGAAATATTTTTGCAAAACACTTTATTTAATTCTATATTGTAGATCTTTAAAAGATTATCTAGTGGTACCATTCATTCGTTTTAATCGTAAATTATAATATAAAAGTAATATCCTCCGATACTTACTAGCTAGCATGTATAAGGATAAATATTTTCTTTAAATAATTTTAATATATAAAGATTTAATTGAATAAAATTTAAGGATTGAAGGAATATTATACAAGAAAATTCCAATCGTTATAAAAGTAAAAAAAAAAATATTTTTTAAAAAATTAATGGTCGATATTGATTATGTACTTAGAATGACCTTTCATTAAAAATTATATTTACCAAAGGACATTTCACTCTGTTCTAAATCAGCTTTGAGTCAACAAATTATTAAATGATATTTATTGTAGTTTGAAGATAAATCAGATTCATAAAATTGGTTTAAAAGGAGGTAAAATAACCATATAATGCAAGGTGCTGATAACATAATAAATAAATAAAAATAAAATAACCATATAATTTTAAAAATGTTTTTTAAAATGTATTCATGTGTTCGGTACATTATTATTTTTAGAAGAAAAAAAAGATAAATTGTCAAATTAAAATTAATATATATTTTCTTTGAAAGTTATAGAAATTTGATGTAATATTTAATAATTATTGAAAATTATAGAGCTTATAGAGTCATTCACCAAAAATATTGGTACACTTCCAACTCGTTATTAAGCTATTTTTGTTTACTAAATTCCTACACTTCCTCTCTTAATTTGTTGCTTTCCCCCACATAGCAAACACCGTCAGATGAGAAAAGAAATCAAATGACTTGAAGGATCATTTGTATGGTGAGAAATCAAATAAAAATAATTTATATATTTATATATATGAAAACTTATTTGTTATATTTTTTTAATAAGTAAACATGGCAACTTTGTTAATAACTTAAACAACATATTTTTTTAATGAAACTCATCAAGAATAGCCAAGTATCCATTATTAGGGATAGATATAGCTTCTTAGGTTGTTTTTTTGAGTCATTTTATAAATTGATCTTATTTTAATGATTTTAAAAACCTAAAATCTTAATTGATTATGATCTTTAAAAAATTATCCTTCAATTCAACTTATAAATTCATTTTGAGGTATATTGTTTAACAATTTTAGACATATAATTATACTATAATATAAAAATCTCATCTTATTAAAATAAAAAAACATATAATATAATTTAACTTAAAAGTTATTATTATCACAGATTTTATTTACTTAATCTTTTATCGTTCATCAAATATAAGATTATTCTAATAGGTATTATGTAAATATAAAATTGTGATTTTTTTAAAATTATTAGAATTTTTTATAAAAAAATTAAAGAAATTAAAATACGTTTAATAAGTTAAGAAACATCATACTGACACGTAGATTCAGATAAAATCTTACATTATCAATTAAGAATACGTAGTTTACGTGATAATATAAATAAAATTGATATAGATGAATTTAAGAGTAAATTGTGTGAGGTATGAAACATAAATGATGAAAATGATTGTTTGGATTTATGGGTGATTTTTGTAAGAAAAAGAAGAAGAAGAAAGAAAGAAACCCACCGGTACGCACTATATTCATTAGTGTTATTACCTTATTTGTAAAATTAGTCACTTAATAATGAATGAAAATATCATGATTATTGAATTTGTGATCCAAATACAGTCTTCTTTTACCAAGCAATCTTTATTCTTGAGGAAAGAAAGCAACTAGCAAAGAAAAAGTTTACGTTACATTTTGGTAAATATATCATCCACAATATGGACCATGTCTCTTATCATTATATCATATAGTCGGCAGAAACTTGTAATTAAGTCAGCAATTATTTTTAAAAGAATCAAGGTTATCTAATTAATATTGACATCGAATTAATTATAGTATACTAGATAAATCTAATGACAGGTAGAGATGTTAAATGAGGTATTAAAATGAGATTATTTAACAAGTCATATACAAACTAGTGAAAAAGACAAAAAAAAATAAAAAAAATTACCGACCAAATTGAGGTTTTACTGGATGAAAAATAATTCACATTTATCAACAAAAAAAAGTGATATATTATTGTTTCTGAAGTTTTTTTTTTTTTTTTGGTGGGATGTTATTTTCTCTAGCTGCAAGTTGAAGGAATGGGCTGATGTATGTTACTTAACTTTTTTGATTAAATTGATGATATTTTTTTATTAAAATAGTTAAGTAAAGATATTTCTATAATACAAAGTCTTTGATTAAAAAAACATTAAAAACAATAAATTAAATTTTTTTATATAACATTATTAGCTAAAAAACATGAAAAAATAACAAAAATAATTCTTAAAACTTGTAACTATAAAAATAACTTCATTTATATTCATTTCATATATTTTTACTATTTAAAAAAAATATAACACATCATTTTATTTTAAACAAGTATTTAATTGATAATTAATCATTTAAAATCGTTCAATGTTAAATACCGTCTAATATTATTCGAATGTTATTTTTATTGTTATAAGTTTTAAAAGTTTTTTTTTTTTAATTTCCTAAAAATACATTTACCCATCTTGAATTGAATTGTGTTGGAATCAGGGCCAAATTGTAAATGCAAAATCAAATAGAAGGCATATATAAAAAGAACCTTCAATTTTACTATTATTCCTGCACTGGATCGTTTTAAGATATTTACAACTTCAAATGAATACAACTACACTATCTTTCCTCTCCTTTTTCAATCTCTTAAGCTTATCCTCTTTCTAGTTTCTCCCTTCTTTACGTGAGGGATTCTTTTCCTAGCTAAAGCTGTTGTTTCACACTGCTCAAATAAAAAGGAATAGCAATCAATACCTCCCTCCGGAACTCGTGTTAGCTTGCAAGAGAGGAGACCTATGCGAGCTGCTATAACCACCAAAATATGCAAGTCATTCCGGTCACAACCTCCTCCCAATTTTAGCAAATCTTCGGGCTACTCCAAAGATAACTGCCTTTGTAAGGAGCCCTCGGTCGAGACTACAGGCAAGAGCAATCGCTCCACCAATGACAACCAACTTAGTTATATTTCTTCCAAATGGTTTCTCCGGAGAACCCAGTTTTTTAACCTCAGATGATTCTTCATTGTCATTCTCTAAAGAGTTAAGATAGTCTGCACTCACTTTTGTGTTGACCTGGGCCATAAAAGCACATCGGGATAATGGGGCTCCAGATGCTCTTTCCTGCTGATATGCAAGTAAACCACGTTCGACCTTCTGAACAGTTCCCCACATGCCTTGCCGCACTCCAAACTTTGCAATTTCCCATGGTATGCCCATATCTTCATAATGAAATAGTAATACCTCGCAAGCAGTAAGTTGATCCCCACTTTTTGATTTAACTGTTCATATCACAAACACGCCTCAATAAAGCTAGAAGAAAGTGATTATTCATTCAAAGAGGGCAATGGTATTCTAATCTGCTTCCCTTGAAAGATTTATACTTTTGAGTAAATAAAGAGGCCAAGGCAACAACAATAAAAAGTTTGAATATTTCACACGCAAGATATGCTTGACAAGTTTATTACCAGCACGGATGCACCAGCTTGAATAATATATGTCAACACGTCTGGGTTTGTCACGCCTTGGCACAGAGGAGCAGGATACTCCCTGGAATAATAAGTAAAACACACGAGTTATTAGCAGGATAAAACAAGCTGAAGTTTCAATTCTATTGAAATTAGCATATGACATGATCATACGCAACCGAGGAAAATATAGTGAAACGGGGAGATAGAAGAGGCAACTCACATTTATCAACTTTACTTAAAAATGATTTAACATAGTTTACTCGGTATCCAAATTGTACTCATTTACTACCATGCACTATTACAAATGACATAACGCGTGTAAACAAAATGATGGATTGTTTTTCGGGATGAACAGAGTATTACAGCTGTGATGCGTCATAAAACAAAAGCTGCAAAGAAACCTCAGTTTATGACTCAAATCTCATCCACCAAGTGAAACAAACATAAATCATGATAGTTGCTAGATAGTGTAAAGCCAAAAGCAAATGCAATTCGTAGCTATAACAAAAGCAAAAAAAAAAACATTTTGGAAAAGACAGTTCTGCAAGTGTACAAATAGTACTTTTATTATGCTTTTGTGATTAAAATATTGCAAAATCGAGAGGCACATATGATATACAAGCAGTCATAATCAAAAGGAATCAAACTTATCAGATACAACAATATTAGCAAATTAAATAAGGTCTAATAATTCAGATGACAATTGAGATACAAAAAAATATGGGGTCATGATATCTATGCCCAAGGTCACAAAAGGCGAGAGGCAAACAGCAAACTAAGATTAGATTAGAAGCTTTTCCTCTCATACCTTCGTAACGCAGTAGTACGATCGCCCCGATTCCCATATCCGTCGGCCAATTATGTATTCTCTGTCACTACAAAAGAAGGGGAACTGTTCCAAGCAAAAAGAAGGGGGGTAAGAAAGCGAAGTGAAAACAGGAACATTCATACAGCCACCAATATAGCAAATCTCCCCTCACCTTTCGCACCCAATGCACTACCATCGTTCCAGTGGAAGGACACTCTTCCAATATCGAAGCATGCATAAGCATGTCATCCCACTTAAGTCGAAATTTATCGTCCCAAAAGAAATCTCTCACCAACTCAGGTGTTGCATTCTCAAAGACAGTACTACTCCGGTATTGTGGAGGACCAGTCTAATAAAAAAGCAGCAAAACGTCAGCCAAATAAATTTAAAACATGTATAAACAAACTAGCAAATTAATGTATTTATTAGAAATTTTAGAAAAACCAACTCTCCCAAAAGCCTAAGCTATTGAGAGAAAGGCAAACAATACTTGTATTCATTCTATAACTCCCCATAAGTATTAACTCTATGCAACATGCAGGCAAAACACTTGCAATTTAACAATTAAGAGTTTGAACATAGGACCTCCAACTCTAATAAACTGATACCATACTAAAAGTTGTTGAAAAATAAACTCTCTCAAAAGTTATTGGGAGAAGAACCAACAATATTTCTATTCATTATACCAGTATTAAGAATCAAACATGATGTAGCAAGCAGTTAGCTCAAGGAAATACTTTGATAGGTCTATAGAATTGTCATGAAGGGAAATTGAGTTCAAGGATTGGAAAGTTATAATTACCAGAGGATCTCTACGCCAAGCTTTGTACCCCATAGTTGGTGTAGAACGATCCATCATCTCAATCCAAGCAGGACCTCCATCTTTCTCCTCAACAAGACGGCAAAGATGTTCCAAATCATCCTTTGCCACAAGTGCTGAATTTTCTCTCTCAAACTCAGAATATGAGGAACTGGCAAAGCAAGAAAATATATATATATATATATATATATATCAAATCAACTCTTAAAATCAAATTAAATTCAAGTGTTATAACTAAAAGTTAATCCAATGATATAAGTAGAGCTAAGACAAGTGAAATCATTGCAAAACAAGAAAAATAAATCAAATACTAATTTTAAATCATTGCAAACCTGTAATTGGATACAATAGAAGACGGCATAGATTGAGATACTTTCTGAACCCCATCATCAGAACCCCAGGAGAAGCAGTTCGGAATTTGAAATTTAAAGCGATTCAAACTGGGAATGGAAGTAAAACAAGCGGAAGACATTGGTGACGATGATGATAAATATTGTTTGGAAACCGAAACATCGTTAAAGTCGTTTCCAACCAAACTAACCCACTTGGGTTTCCATGCCCAACCAACTAAAACCCCAATAACAACCGCAATCCATAGAGGTGCTAAGAACATGAAGAGCTCGCCCAACGCCTCTAGTATACTGGGTTTACGCAGAATCTCCAACAAAGCTGAAAGTAAAATCATTTCGAAACCAAAGGATGAAATATTCGAAATCAAAACGTCACTATAATTTTAAAAAACAAAAACCCTCGATTGAATCGAAACTAGTAGGCGTTAAGCACAGCGATTATTCGAGGGAATCAAATAAAAGAGGGAAGGGGAAGATAATAATAGCCAAACCAAAAGATGAAATTGGGAATATAAACAAGAAAATAATTATTTAAAAAAAAGAGGAGAGAAGCAGAAAGAATTGAAGAGGAATAAAGCAGAAAATAAAATAAGGTGGGCAGAAGAAGACAGATAAATGTGGATAAGATTTCTGAGACAAGTGGTAGAGAAACGTGAAGGTGAAAATAGAGTTGGCCTTCGTGGTTGTATATTGGCCAAAAATCTGTTTTATAAAATGGCTTCCTAGTTTCTTCCGAAACCACACAGCAGAGTCTTATTAGCTGACAAGTTATGAGCTTGAGATTTGTAGATTAGGGTTCCTCCAATTTGTTAGATAAGGCTTTCAACTTTGTAACTTACCCCTGATATATATATAGTAGTATTGAAAATTGGTAGTGTTTTTGGATGGATTCAATTAAATAAATAAATATTAATAAATATAAAAATTTAATTAAAATTAATATATATATATATATATATATATTATGTTTATTTAAAAGTTAAGATTATTTAATAAATTTATTTATTTAAATTATTTATATTAAAAAGTGTCATGCTTTTACATTTGTTTTAACAAATACTTTTAATAAATTATTTGAAAACATTTATTTGAGTATATTTAATGATAAATATATATATATTTGTTTGATTTGATTTTTTTCTTGATTTACTAATTATCTGTTAAATTTAAATTTTAAAATATAATAACATCTACTAGGATCATATGTTTTGTTTATATTTGTTTTTAAATATCAATTATCTATTTTTACATTCTATATACATGAGATAATTTGAAGCTATTAATAGAAATTAATATTTAATCTTTAGATTAAGAATATATGTCTTAGATTTGACAAATAGAAGATTATATTTACACCCAATATCAGTGTATATTTAAAATAAAGCTTAATGATCCTAGAATTCTAATAACTTAAAATAAAAGTGCATAAAAGTTATATAGTTTTCAAAATATACACAAAAGTACATTATCTCATGTATATAGTGATATTGAGTATAAATATAATCTTCTACTTGTCTTTATTTGTATTTGTCATATCTAAGACATAAATTCTTAATTTGAAGATTAAAGATATACATAATATGTTTAAATAAAAGTGCATAAAAGTTATATAATTTTTAAATGGTATACAAAAGTTTTATTATTTTTTTAAAAATGTACACATTCATCTGAAGTTGATATTGATTATATTTTTTTTTAGCTAAAATTAGTCATATGTCAAGTATATGACTCTATTTTAAGAAATATTTTAGAATTAAAAAATTAATCAAACTTAAAAATTAATAACCCCTTATAATTATTACACAAAAAAAACCTCTACAGTTCTCACAAATTAGCCACAATTCCCCGAAACTTGTAAAAAGGGTTTAAAATGAAGCTATAAATTTTTGAATTAATCCAAAACGAGGTGTGATTAAAGACTTAGGGATGATGTTAGATGGTTTTGAATTATTCAATTAGGATTGTGGGTTTGGGGATAAGAAATTGGGTTTATCATATCAGATGTGGTATTAATTTTATGGTTTTACGGTTCAAGAATGAAGTTAGGTATTTTTTTTAATTTATAATTTCAAAAATGTTCCTTAAAAAGTGATCATATGATTGGTATATAACTATTAAAAAAAGTCAATGATTAAGGACCCATTTTTTTTTAAACAATAAGATTTTTGTATACCTTAGAAATTTTGTGTACTTTTATTAAAAATTATAGATTTTTTAAAGTCTTTCACCCTATAATAAATGAAAAATAATTGTTCAAGTCTTATACTTATTTTAAAAATAATAATTAAGTTTCATATTAATTTTGTGTAACACTTTAATCTTATTATTATTAAAAAAATGAATACATAATAATAAATGATTTTTTTATGTTTAAGTTTCTACAATTATTTTAGTTACAACTTGTTGAAACCAATTTTTGTCAACTTGATTATTTTTCTTGAAATATATGTAATATAAATAAACTATTAGAATCTTGTACTATCTCTAAGAAGTGACCTTTTAAGTTTATAATTATTAAATCAATAACGGTCAAACGAAGGGTAGAGAAAATAATTTATTATTTTATGAAAATAGAGTGTTTAATCATGATTATTTGTTATAAGATCGAATAATTTTAAGATATGAAATAATATTTTATATTATGCATATGTGACTATATATATTGGAAATAATAAATGTGATAGATATTCTTGTTTAATTAGGATTGAGTTATTTTAATTTTGTAGACACTTATTTATTATAAATAGTTAAGCTTTTATTATTTGTAGACATATATTCTTAATTATCTCATCCATAATCTTTTAAGATAATTAAATGATAGTCTTTGAGTCGTTATCTCTTTAATAGAATTAAAGAATAATTATGGGGTCTCTATCCTATTGAGATAATTATATTGTGTTTGTATGATAATTAAACATGTATTGGATTTGACTCATAAGGCTCTTGAGACTATCACGTATGAAATTATCATAAATATAATTTAATTTAATTAAAATAGCTTATATTTAATAGAATTGAAAAAAATATACTAATTAATTAACTTTATGATTTTACAATCTCTTTTTAACAATAACATAAGTAGATTGTCAAAAAAAAAAACAAGTACATAACATATATATCATTTGTACAATAATTCTCTTTAAAATGTCATGCTTTAATATAGGACAAGAAAGTGTCTTTTTTACCTAAAGGATTTTAAAAAATAACTTATATTTACGAGGAGGTTTTGTTGTGAATATAAAAATGAAAACAAGTAAAGTAAAAAAAAATAAGATTTAATAATATGATTGAATAGTCATTGTCCACCAGTAACACGAACTACAATTTAATAAAAACATATCCTAAATTTTCTTTTCTATTTAATTAATTATTTTAATTTTATTATATTTTTTTATTTAAATGTATAATTAAATATCAATAATTGATTTAATTGATTGATCATGTATGACTTAATTAATTTAAATGAATAGTAATAAGTTACTTTGTAACGAGAATTAACACTCAAAATAATTAAATTAAACTTATGAATTTAAATTTAATCCAATATACTTCTTAAAATTAAATATTTTTGATATATTAGATATAAAGAATTTATTCTATATTGTATATAAGAAAGAGAATAAATTAATAACTTATTTAATTCAATAATTAAGTAAGAAGAAGTTAGACTTTCAAGTTCATGAATTCAATCCATAAAAAATAGAACATAATAGATCACCTCCAATCACATTTAATGTTCCATAAAGAACAATAAAAGTATAAAGATATTCATAAGAATAATAAAATAAATGAATATAAATCTTAGGACTATTTTCAATGAAATTTACCTCCATTTCTTCCATTACCTCTTGGATTCTTTTTCCTGCCTCTGATCATCACAACATGATCCCCTTTTAAAAATCTTAATTAATCTACTTATAGTATAAGGTTTAGGTTTGGAGGGAAAAAATGGAAAATAAATTAGCATTAGGGACGTACAACGTAAACCTACAAAACATAAGTCACAACATTCAACATATCATATTGTAGCATAATACAATTTTTTGACCTCATAGTAAAACACATGGCCATCGTGTCACGACATCAAATACACAATGCCTCAACATGAACTTGTTTTTTTCAAAATTCATAGTTAAACTGGTGGGCTTAATGCAACGACATTAAAAACGTGATGTCTCAACATTTTTGGTTGTTTCTTTAGCCATTCCTATTGATAAACATCTAACGTATTTGTTTTCAAAATTGATACATAGGCCCTCCAATGTTTAACAATTAGTACCCCAGGTGTTAAATATTTAACTTTTGTTATTTTGAACCATTCTCCTCAACATTAATTCTTTCATTTATATTTTTTAATAATCAAAATATCTTAAATATATCAAAATATATCTATAATTTTCAAAACAAATTTTCTAAATAATTAAGTAAAAATGAAATATTAAAACTCAATTCTCTCAATTAATTTCGATTAATAATAAAATAAACGTGATTTTTAAACATTTATCAAAAACCCTAATGGTATTTTTGATGACTCTATGAAAGTACAGTCATCAGTGTATATTTTTACTTAATATTTGTTTATTTTATTCAATAAATAGTATTTTTAAAGTTAAAAATATTAAAATATGAGTTTTCTAATTAAAAAATATGAAAATGTAATGTTTAAAATTTGTTGGAATTTTTATGTGTTTTTTATGAATTTTTAACATAATACCAATCAAAAAAACCACATGAATGACATGCAAACGAAGAGAATGAATCACACAATGCTACGTGTTCCCAATGATATAGTGTCATGCCACGTGTCAACACAACGTTCATTTTGAGTTCATCCTGTGATCAAATGTCATGTCACGTGTCTTCGGGCAATTATTCCACTCTCTCCATCATGGCACCACGTCATCTGTAACAACGAATCATGTCTTGTCATATGGTGTTAACTCAACATACATTGATAGAAACTAGTCTCCATTGCCACGCGTTGCGTGCTCATTTGCCCAATCAATATCATATGCCACGTGTCACGTTATATTTATTGTTTTTCTATTTTAATGATATAATTTTATGAAAAATTACTTAAAGTAATACTTATAAAACTTATAACATTAAAAATAATATTTTTATTTTAAATTGAGAGATATATAAATTAGTAGTGTATGGATGTTATTTTTGTCATTAAGTTTAAAAAATATATTCTTATTGACATGAAAAAATCATGATGATATTTAATTGGTTATAATATATATATATATATTCTCTTATTTAATGAAATAATATGTAAGAAACAATCCATAATTGTCTAGAAACATTTAAGTTAAAATAAATAGCATAATTATAAATTCTAGAGGTATAGGTTTTAGTAGTTTTTCATAATTTCTTTTTCTTAATTCAAAATATATAATTAAAAATTATTTTTTATTTTAACATTTTTATATATTATTATTACTTTTTTAAAAATATATATTTAAATAAATTAATCTTTTTATTTTAGTTATTTAAAAAAACACTGAAAATTAAATAGGTTACTTCATTTTTTTTCAATTAATTCATTCTCATGTAATTGTATCATTTAAACACACAAATTCCAAAAAAAAAACGATCTGACCGATTCTGAATTTAAAAGAAAAAGAGCACGATGTCGTTTCGCCCTCAAATTTTGGACTGTGGATTAATATGACTTCTCCATCTCCGTCCTCGTTTTTTTTAATCTTATTTTTAGCGTTTTTCATGTTCTAAGCGGGATTTGACTCCTCTCTCAAAGTCAGAGTGTTCGCCGCCAAATTATATAAACAAAATCAAACACAAATTTAAGTCTAATTTTAGCCCAGTAATGGGCCCAATTATTTTACTTTGCTAAGGAATTATTATTGTTTGCTAGTATACTAGCTAGCCTAACATGCTATTCAACTTAATTAATTAACTTAAGAAAAATGTGAGATGCATGTATAAAAGAGAGAAAAAAAAATGTGAAAGTTTATGCTTGTAATCTTCATTGATGGCTATCGGATCCATGTGATGTTTTAAGTAGATATGTATATTTTTGTTTGATTAAAAATATAATTTTATATTTAAAATTTTATAATTTTTGTAAAACTTAAATATATACATCTCATTTTAACTATTAAATTATTGTTTTAATTGTAAAATCTTTTAATTTTAAATTTTATGTGTAAACTCATTTATTTTTTAATTAAAACTAAATAAAATTATAATATACCTCACATTTTGATAAGTATTTGTTTAAAAAATTTCATTATCAATTTTTTAATTTGAATGTTTAAGTTATTTTCTAAACTTTATATTATTAATCACTAATTAATGCCTATTTGATATCATCCTACTCGGAAGAGCGTAGAGCAAGCAACCTATGCCACCCTACTTAAGAATAAGTTGATTTTTGACACCTTTAAAAGGCCATGTAACGAGATGGTGGTTAGTGGCTTGTAACTAATGACCTAGTCTACGAAGACTTGAGACTTATGATCCAGTTCAAATAGAATCATTTTAGTGATTAGCTATGACCTGATGAATGTGGTATGATAAACACAAATTAATCCTTGATTATCCATCCTTTAATGACCCGGAAAGAATAACTCGAAGAAAACTACCACTGATAAATATATTACTTGTAGTCTTAACACATATGTTTGCTTTAACACTTCTCAAACAGAACATCATCTATTATAACTGTTAAGTCTCGTATTAGTTAAGAGTAAAACAACAGTGTTGCTTATAAATTTGAATAACCCTCTAACTTACAAGTTGGTTTTTGGGTTCAGAGTTAGACTTGAGTTTTTAAGTTGTTATCAGAGCTAGGTTCTTAGCTTCTTCATCCTCCATCGGCCCTCGTGCCGTAAATCCAGACTCTAACCGATATGGAAGGGAATGTTAAGTCCTACATTGGCTAAGAGTAAGACAACAGTGCAAACTTATAAATTTAGACAACCTTTTAACTCACAAACTCACAAACTTACTTTTGGATTCAGAGTAAGGTCTGAGTTCTAGTGTTAATCATATAACACAGGCTATTATACAAATAATAAAAATATGAATTCGAGTGTTAATTAGATGCATCATTGTGTAAAACTAATTTGTAATATTCTTGTATAATTTATAAATATTCTCGTATAATTTATAAAAAAACAATCATAGGAAAACATTCAATAATTAATTAAAAGATTATCGTTTATGCAACAAAATTCAAGTATCTATATCATTTCGAATACTACTCCTATAATAAGAGCAAAGTACCACTGATCACTGCCAAATGATCAATGCTCGTAGGAATGTGCAGGGGACAAACAGGATAATTTTTAGTATAATTGTCTCGTACTCAAACATATAATTATTTCCTTGATACGAAAACTAAAAAAGTTTAAAGACAAGTATTAATTAAGGGTTAGGATTAATAATCTGTTTAAATTAAAAAATTCAATTCGATCAATGAGATTTAGATAGGATTGAATTCAAATTGAAAATTATAAAATCTGTTCGGATTTAAATTGATAGATTTTATAATCCGATGTATTCGATCAAAATTAAATTATTATTAAAATATAAATAAATGCATATTTAAATTTATACTATGTTAAATTTAGATGTTATGCATATTATAATTATATTAAATTATTATTTTAGTTTAAAAAATATATAAATATTTAATAATTACATATTTCGTATTCTTTTAATCTTTTTAATCGTGACTAAAAATAATAATATTTGTTACAAAAATATAAATTTATATACGTCGTGTTTAATATATGATAATAATTCATAAATAAATTTTAATATCAATATAAATTATTTGATTTAATTTTTTTTCGATGTGTTTGGATTCAGATTAGTTTGAATTGATTATATCATCAGATTAAATTCAGATCGAAAATCTTCAAATTTATTTAGATTAAATCGGATTCGAATTTACAAAAAAATAGATAGTTTTTATATGTGTTCATCCCTAATATTAACCCTCTAATATCTAGAACAACGGTGAGGATGGCTATGAAAATTTTTCCAGATAAAACTTTTTTTTCCTTCATAAAATCAAACAAAGTGGTGGTAGGTTCTTTTTTTTAATATTTTTAATCTTTTGGGAAAGAAATATTATTATTTTTTATAATATTAAATAAACACATATTTTTAGAAGAAAAAAAAACAAATATTCTTGTAAAAAATATATGTTTCTTATAAAAAATATAATTTGTTTTTTTTACAATATAAAAAAACGTATTTTTCTTTTAAAGAGTTTAAAAGTGAAACACTATTATGTAATTTAATTAAGTATTCTCAAATCCTATGTATATTTTGTATGTATAAATAAATATATAAAATATATATTAAATTTAACATATTTCGGGTATGAGTATGAGCGGTATAATAATACTCGCACCGTCCCCGATAATTTTGCATTAAGATATTCTCCAAAACTCGATATCCATAGGTAACCATATCCGTGGATAGATGCTCGTTCCTATGTACTCGTACTTATAATGATAAGGAAGCTGTTTTAAGTGTAACGTGCATACTTTACGTTCTCTTTTCGATTGATGTGTGATTGGATGCCGATAGATTTGAGTGAATGCTTTCACTTTACTGATTACAACAACGTTGAACAGTTCAGATCAGATCTAATGGACGTGGCTTAGCAATTAGCATCGCTGCAAATTTTGACAATCAAAGCATTTCAAATATTTTACCTAATTTAATTGTTTAACTTTATATACATTAAATTATTATATATATATATATAACTCAAAGAATCTTTGTAATCTCTTAGTTTAATTAATTTGTATTGTTTAGATAAATTAGTTTAAAAATAACGTTTTTTTTATTCTATTGCTTGGACAACAAAATTATTTTTTAAATATTTTTTAAATTGAATTTATTACACGGATTATACATAATTCATTAACAAGGATTAGAATTATCATTTAATCATTATTATAAAAATTTAATAACCCTAACACTTTAGTAAATTTTTTATTTATGTTTTATTCATTTTTTATTTGTTTTTAATCTCTATTTTACTCTTATCTAAATAATAATATTTTACTAAAATTTAATTTAATTTTCATTCCATGAAATTTTCATAATAACAATAAGATAAAAAAACTCATTTTGTATCTTTTCACTTTGCAACATTGTATACGGACCATGGAGTTAAGAATTTTTGTTACACATAGTCAAAATATTATACAAGTACACATGTTTTTGTTTAATCTAATAAGTAAATTGAAGGCTTTGAACCAGTTGGGGGATTTCAAAGTTGTCATATGATACAGACATATGTTGAAAATTGGTACATGAAAGGTAAATAAGTATAGTAGAATTTATTGTGTATTAATAGATTAGTAAATTACTTTAAATGAATGGAATTTAGTTTAACAATATTTGATACAAATTGATGTTTAGATTTTTTTTAGTAGTAAAAATATACTATGTGAAGAATATTATTTTGTTGTTATAAATTTTAATTATGTTATTTTTATTATTTTTAAATAATTTTATTTATTTATTTATTTTGTAATTATATTCTATTTTATGTGACTTTTAATCAAAGGTCTAACATTGAACACAGTTTTAAGTTTTCCAGAAAATATGAAAAAGGAACCACACGACTTTGGTCACGTTTAATGCATTACACAATCAATCCTCACGCACACATTATTTGCCTAAAGCCCTAGAAAATTATGTGGTAGTAAAGCCTTTAGAAAATGGGATTTCCAGCGCCCCAAAAGATCCATTCTTTTGGAAATCTGAGATAAGACTTGGATTAAGTGTACAGTTTTTTTTGGAAAGGAAGAGACGAGAGATGACTGATATCCTAACTTAATGTAGGGTGATTTGATGAAAAATAGATGGTTGTAAAGAAATAAATTTCACACATTCAAGATAATTTTTCAAATCAAAATAGAATAAAAATAACACAAAGATTTTTACGTGAAAAAAACTTTTCAAAATGAAAATAATAAACACGGGACCCGTAGGCCACTTAAACTTTCACTATAATAAGATAGAATTACACACTTCACCTTTTAGGTGGATCTCTCACAAAAATACAATAAATATGTATCTTCAATTTGTGGGTAAAACTTCACAAATTGACTCTCTTCATTTCTCTCTCAAAATCTCTCTCTCTCTTTTCTCCGCTTCTGATCTATATTCTATTGAGATGAAGCATGGATTTTATAGAGCCAAAGCTCCATCCTTCTCTCCGGATTATATGAAGAGATTTTTGACCTTTTTTTTTCTTTGTTGTTGGCCCACATCAGTTGGACCAACAAATCTCCCATTCCACCTTATGTGGGACATGACTCTTCCATACCTGCAATCTTTCTACAAATAGCAAGCTTTCTCTAGTCACAGTCTTTGTCATCATATCTGCCCCGTTATCATTGGTGTGAACCTTCTCAACTTCCAGTAGTTTATGTTCCAACACATCACGAATCCAATGATACCTTACGTCGATGTGTTTGGACCTTGAGTGGAAGGTTGGGTTCTTGCTAAGGTGAATTGCACTTTGACTGTCGCAATAAAGAACATAGTTTTCTTGATTCTGATGCAATTCTTGTAGGAACTTTTTCATCCACATGATCTCCTTACAACCTTCAGTGATTGCAATGTACTATGCTTCTGTGGTACTTAAGGAAATACACTTTTGTAATCGTGATTGTCATGAAACAGCTACCCCTCCAAATGTTATTAGGTACCCGAATATAGATTTCCTCATATCTACGTCGCCAGCCATATCTGAATATGTATATCCTTCTAATACAGGTTTATTATTACCAAAGCATAAACAATGACCGGAGGTTGCTTTGAGATACCTGCGTATCCATTTGATAGCTGCCCAATGTTCCTTTCCAAGATTTGATAGGAATCGGCTTACAATGCCAACAACATGTGCAATGTCTGGTCTGGTGCATACCATAGTATACATTAGACTGCCAACTGCCGATGCATAAGGCACCTTGCTCATCTCTGATTTCTCCTCCTCACTTGAGGGACATTGACTCACATTAAGTTTGAAATGGCTTGCAAGTGGACAACTAACAGGTTTAGCTTTGCTTATGTTGAATCTTTCAAGAACTTTTTCAACATACCATTTTTGGGAAAGCCAGATCTTTTGCTTTTGCCTGTTGCGGGTAATCGTCATGCCAAGAATCTGCTTGGCAGTTCCTAAGTCCTTCATTGCAAAGGACTTGCTCAACTCCTTCTTTAACTTGTTAATCTTGTCAATATTTTGACCCACAATTAACATATCATCAACATAAAGCAAAAGAATAATAAAATCACCATAAGAGAATTTCTTGATGAAGACGCAGTGATCAGCCATCGTTCAGTTGTATTTATTTTTCTCCATGAATGAGTCTAAATTTTTGTACCACTGCCTTGGTGCTTGCTTCAGACCATACAAGCTCTTCTTTAGTTTGCATACCAACTTCTCTTTGCTTTTGACTTGGAAACCTTCGGGCTACTCCATATAGATTTCCTCATCAAGATCACCATGTAAGAATGCAATCTTTACGTCAAGTTATTCAACCTCCATATTAAGACTAGCTGCCAAACCAAGAACAACTCGGATTGAAGACATTTTAACTACTGGTGAGTATATTTCATCGAAGTCAACGCCTTTCTTCTACTCGAATCCTTTCACAACCAATCTTCCTTTGTAGCGTGGTTGCAAGCTACCTTCTTCACTTTTGATTCTGTACACCCACTTGTTCTTGAGAGTTTTTCCTCCCTGTGGTAGTTTCATCAGGTCAAATGTGTGGTTCTCATGCAGAGATTTCATTTCTTCCTGCATGGCTTTAAGCCACTCAGTCTTATGTTGATCAGTGATAGCTTCGTCATAACTCTCTGGTTCTCCCCCTTCAGTGAGCATTACATACTCGTTAGGATAATATATACGACTTGGTTGTTGTACTCGGGTGGATCTCCTTGTCTGTACTTCTGGTTGGACTTGTTCAGAAACTTGTTCTGGTTCTGAACTGCCAGTTGGTGGATTGACATCATCAGTATCTGGTGTGACTCCCCCGTCATCAGGATTTATTGGTGGAGAGATTGGGTCCAGATTAACTGGAATTTCATCTGACTGTGGTTTCTCGGATTTCTCAAAATCCTCGATTGTTTGGTCTTCAAGAAATACCACGTCTCTACTTTTGACAATCCTTTTGCTAATAAGATCCCAAAGTATGTAACCGAATTCTTCATGGGCATATCCCATAAAGATACATTGCTTCGCTTTTCCGTCCAACTTGGATCGCTCATCTCTTGGGATGTGAACAAATGCTCTGCAGCCAAATACTTTCAAGTGTTTGTAAGAAACATCTTTCCTTGTCCAAACTCTTTTTGGTACGTCGTAGTTCAGTGGAACTGATGGAGAAAGGTTGATTAAATCGACTGTTGTCCTCATTGCCTCCACCCAAAAGGAGTTTGGCAGTTTTGCATTTGAGAGCATACATCTGACTCTTTCACAGATGGTTCTATTCATTCTCTCTACGACACCATTGTGTTGAGGTGTCTTTGGTACTGATTTTTCCAGTCTGATGCCAAAACTTCTGCAGTACTCCTCGAATTGTCCACGATACTCACCACCATTATCTGCACGTACACACTTCAAACGTCTGCCAGTTTCTCTCTCCACTTTTACATGAAACTGCTTGAAAACTTCATGCACTTGATCTTTAGTTTTCAAAGCAAAAGTCCATACTTTTCTAGAATGGTCATCAATAAAGGTCACAAAATAGTGAGCACCTTCTAATGACTTACAACTCATTGTACAGACATCTGTGTGTATTAAATCTAGAATATTTTCCTTTTTAGATGGTGCGAGACTACGAAATGCAACTCTATGTTGTTTTCCCATAATACAGTCAACACAAGTTTGTAAGGGAGTACCTTTCATTCCTGGCAAGAGCTCATTTTTGGAAAGAATTTTGAGACCTTTTTCACTCATGTGGCCGAGTCGCTTATGTCATAGCTCGGTAGGAACTTCTTTCCTTGTGGCATTTACTTCTCCTCTACACAATATGGCTTCTGTGATGTAGAGTGATGTATCTTTCTTGCCTTTAGCTATTATCAGATTGCCTTTGGTGAGCTTCCACTTTCCTTCACCAAAATAATTATTGTATCCATCATCATCAAGCATACCGATAGAGATTAAATTGAGACGGATATCAGGAACATGCCTCACATCTTTCAGAAGTAATCTGCATCCAAGATTAGTCTCTAGATAAATATTTCCAATACCGACAATTTTTGATGCATCATCATTTCTCATCCTCACACGTCCAAAATCACCTTGAGTGTAGGTTGAGAAGAATTCTCGTCGTGAGGTGACATGATAGGAAGCGCCTGAGTCAACTACCCAAGTAGTGTCTTGGCATGCAAGATTGACATAATCAGCATCTCGAACGATGACAACTTCTTCAGTGACAGTTGTGGTGTCATTTGTTCGGGTTTCTGCTTCCTGATTTGTAGATTGTTCCGCCTTTAACCTTCTACATTCTTGAATGAAGTGTCCAGGCTTGCCGCAATGATGACACTTCATGTCATACCTTGATCTAGACTTCGACCGTCCTCTTTGTTGACTTTGGTTACGGGGATTTTTACTTTTACTTCTCCCCCGCCATTCTTGCTTGCCTTGTTTCTACATGACAAGCGCTTCAGTGTCAAGAGTATATCCTTCATCTTTTCGTCGAGACTCTTCGTTTAACATTCTGTCTTTTACCATATCCATGGTAAGCTTACCGTCAGAAGCTGAGTTGCTAACTGACACAACTAGAGTATCCTAACTTTTTGGTAGAGAACTCAACATCAACAACGCTTGTAGCTCGTCATCTACAGTCATCTTCATAGAGTTGAGTTGAGTTGATATTGCCTTGTAACTCACTCATATGTTCTGATACGTTGCTTCCGTTTTTATACTTCAAATTGACTAATCATCGCATCAGATTTGCTTTATTTTGTGCGGTTGTCCTCGCATACATTTTCTCTAACTTTTGCCAAAGAACGTAAGCATCGTGTTCATTAACAAAATTTTGAAAAATGCTTTTGTCGATCCATTGTCTGATTTGAGCAACACACTTTCGGTTTAGAACGGCCCATTCAATGTCTGCATCGGTTACTTCTTTCAACTTCGGCATTATAATTGGCTTCCATAGATCTTTAATGTATAAAATATCCTTCATCTTCGGCTTCCAAATTGCATAATTAAATGCGGTCAACTTTATCATATTACCTATGCTCTTCTCCATTTGAATCGTCAGTCAACTGGTTTCGCCGAGCTTGATTTCTGACGATAAATAGTACCAATAAATAGTGCCTCTAATAGTACTATGTGAATAGTACCGATGAATAGTGCCCACCGACAAATAGTACCGTATATGTAAATAGTACTCTGTGAATAGTACCTTTTTTGAATAAAATGAAGGCTCTAATACCACTTTGATGGGAAAAATAGATGGTTGTAAAGAAATAAATTTCACACACCTAGGATAATTTCCCAAATCAAAATAGAATAAAAATAACACAAAGATTTTTGCGTGGAAAAACCTTTCAAAATGAAAGTAACAACCACGGGATCCGTAGGCCACTTAAACTTCCACTATAATAAGATGGGATTACACACTTCACCTTTTAGGTGAATCTCTCACAAAAATACAATAAATATGTATCTTCAATTTGTGAGTAAAACTTAACAAATTGGTTCTCTTAATTTCTCTCTCAAAAAACTCTCTCTCTCTTTTCTTTTCTCTGCTTCTGATCTATATTCTATTGAGATAAAACATGGTTTTTATAGAGCCAAAGTTCCATTCTTCTCTCCGGATTATATAGAGAAATTTTTGACCTTTTTTTTATTTTCTTCTTTTCTTCCTTTTCTTTCGATGCCAGAGTGTTTTCTTACCTTTTTTTTTTCTTTGTTGCTTGCCCACATCAGTTGGACCAACATGATTTAGCATTGATTTTGAAAATTATAAAAAAAATCCAAAATTTATATCATCTTAATAATATTAAATGAAATTTAATTTAACTATATTCAATATTAAATAGAATAAAATAATCATATTTCAATTTAAATAGATGGATTTCAATATAAAATAATACGTTAAATTTTTTTTAATAATAAAATATATAAACTAACATAATATATGTTATTTTTGTAGTTATAAATTTAATAGGGTTGTTTTTTGTTATTTAAAAAAAGGTAATGATATTGTTACAATTACCTTTGTTATTAACATAATAAAATTGTTTAAATTGTTTATTATATCCTATTATTAATTACATTTCAATATTGTTATTATTGATTAAAATTATCATTATGTTTTTAAATACTTCAAGAATATTAATAGGTGTGTATTTTCATTCAGAGATATAGACTTCTTATACTCTTCTTATTTCTACCGGTATTTTGCACTTGTTTTTCGATGTACTCCTATAAAAAATCACGGTGATTGGAGATCCTATTTGTCCATTTCTTTTGACCATCAAATAATGATATATCTACTCAATACATCACAGCTATTTATGAATCTTAATTTTTGAAACGAAATATTGATCAATAAAATTTCTCAAATAATAGGATTTATTTTGTTGGTAAGTGTACTATCAATATTAATAGGTATTTTTTATAAAAAAAATAACACAAATAAATATAATTGCATTCTCATAGATTCATAATTTAACATGAATTTTCACATTACTATTTTTTAATCAAAGAATACTTGATGTAATTCTAAGTCATAATTTCTAATGGATAAATCTTATCACCAAATCTAGGTGAACTAAATATAAAATCAGTTTGTGAGTGCTTTGATATTTTTATTCAATGAAAGATATTTCATATCATGACAGTGTTTTACAAGGGAATGTATTTTTGATGAATCATTTTATAAAAAAATAATTACATTTATATTTTTAATATTAAATAAATATTTTATCTAATTTTTGTGAGTATATTTTGGTATATCATTAATAGAATCATAGACAAATGTGACAAATAAATTGTGAGTAAAAGGATTAAACAGAAATATTTGTATTCACGTATTTAATAAACATTAATTAATTACACATAAAATTATAATAATATATGTTATATAAAAATATTTCTTAAATCAATATATTGTAATCCAAAAAATATTTTATATATTTAAATTTAATATATGATAATAAAATATTAGTATCAAATATTATAAAAAATTAAATAAAAAAGAAGAATTATGAAAAATTTAAAACTAAAGTTTTTAAGGTTTTTTATTCATATTGTCTTCTCTTATTTTATTTAACTTTAGTTATTAATTTTATCTAATATTATATTATTTCACATTTTATTTTAATAATTTTTTATTTTATTTGAAGAAAAAAAATAAAAACAAAAATGCAAGACATGAATTTTCTAATTAAGTTTGAGGTGTAATTCATTATTCTTAGAGTATATTTCATATTAATCAAATTATTTTCTCTCTTAATCTCTTATTGAATATTTATTTTTACAAAAAAATGTTACACTAATTTTAAATTTTATTGATTTAAAAATAATATATCATCACATACTTTAAAAACAATAAATAATTTTCTTATTCTGTTTTGTACTAAAAATTTATTTTTGACTAATTGTAAGTATCGTTAAATAAGTAATGACTTACATTATTATTATGTGATGTATAAAATTATAACCTGTCAAAATATATGGTTTATATATTAAGTATTAAATGCATCACAAATTTTAATAATTATTTATCACTATTTATGATGTAATTAGTGAGGCAATCACTCAGTATCATCATCATATATATATATATATATATATATATATATTCCTCTATATTTATGTTGACATTCTTCGAGCAAATAAAAACGGAAATATTCTCATCAACCATGGTTTGCGTATTTATTCTTGTTATTATATTTTTAATTATGATTGGATTTTATGATTGAAAATTGATTTGATTTTCTGTAAATGTAAATTTCTTTTAACTATATATATGAAGTTGAATCTTTCGTATTTTAAAATAAAAGTGTATAAAGAAGTGATCAAGGTAACAAATACCTTGAGACATATTTTCTTCCATTATAATCAAAATCTAAAATATTATAATCCTCCTTAATTTGCAATAAAACGTAATAAAAACTAACAACGAAAATAGTATATTCTTAACACAAATCTATGATTTTTTTTCCCAATTCAAGATGAATGTGATAATTATAAAACAAATCTAAGATATTATTCTTTTCCCACAAATTTAATTTGAAATTAATGATAAAGTAGTATTTATTGTGAAGGAACATTTTATAATTAACTCCATACATATACATATATAATATTCACTAATTTAAATTATGCTGGAAAAAAAAATGTTATCCTAAAATGAGTTTTATAATATTTGATGTGTTTTGAATTTATGAATTGAAAAATTGAAAAATTTAAACATCCAAAAAACAAAAATTATTAAGGAAAATATCTCATATTGATTAAAGATATCATTATGATAAAGTTTATAAAAGTTATGAATATTTCCATCAATTGAGTTAATTTTAGAATTATAACATCTATAATTTTATCAAATTTAACAAAAATAATATATCATTGTCAATAAGAAGTTTTACTATTAAAAAAAAAGTTAAATACAAATAAAATACAGAAGTCCTAGCTTGCACTAATTATCTAAACATATTATAAAAAATTAAGCATAACATCACAATGATGAAGACTCCCCAACCTTTATATATTGGTAAGAATGGGATCAAAGTGATACTCAAAAATTCTGACTTCTTTGAACTACCTTTCACTTCTCATTTTTGACTCCTCTTTTTTTTTTTTTTTTTTTTTACCATAAAACATAATTTTGCATATAATTACTACTAAGGAAAATCATCAATTTTGATTTTTTGCATATAATTAGTAGATTGTACTAATTTTGCATATAATTACTGCTAAGGAAAATCTACTAATTATTTAAAAAAAAAAGAACTAGTTATCAACTTCCAAGTTCCAACACATGTTAGAAATTAACTTCCCGTCTCTCTGCAAAAAACTTTCCAGATATAGCTTGATCTGGAAGCAATGCAAGCCATACTCCAGTATCAGCTCCATCTTCAGCCGAAATGTTACCAGCATAACCTGTCATAGCAGTTTTAACCCAACCTGGGCAGTAACAGTTAATATAGATCTTTTGATCCGCTGGCCTATCAGATAGTGTTTTTGCCATTAGTCTGGTGTATGCATTAACTGCTAGTTTTGATACTGAGTAGTCAGTAAACACTTGAGGCCACTCTCCTGATTGCCACGTACCTTCTTCTACTTGTTGTAGAAAACTATCTACAGTTTGGTTAATTAATTCCTCAGAAAGTGATTCCAAATCATTAAGTTTTGCTCTCATTGTTGAATCATCTACTTTCTGTTAGTTATAATAACATACTTTATTTGGAGAAAAAAAGCAAAAAAGTGCATGAAGAAAACAACCAATTAAACAGGGAAAATTGAATGTGTAGCAACCCAAAAGATTAAATATTTGAAACGGTATACATCAGTTACATCTTCAAGGTTTTGTTAATTGGCCCGGCAACTACCTTTTAAAAATGATTTTTTATATTAGTCACTTCTTAAAATGATTTTTTATATTAGTCACTTCTTAAGAATGGACAAAAAAATCACGGATTCGATTATCTACGGTTATTCGAACCAACGATTGGGTTTTTAACCGATAAATTTCAAAAACAATGACGATTTTGGGTAAAAAATGAACATAAAATAACAGGTACGGTTCGATTATAGTTATACTAAAATCGTACTCATACGTATTCAAAATTAATTATATTTAATTAATTAATTAATTTATATATTTAATAAATTAAATTATATATTCGATTCGAGGACGGTTATATCAAAAATCATCCTCGTGCACATTCCTGATTGAGTTTCAAAATTTATCAAACATCGCATTATTATTAAAAATTATTATATTTAATTAACTATCAATTAACACAAAAAAATAATAATATTTTGTATTTCAAATTTGTGAGCTGTTTAATAATTAACCAAACCCTAGGGTGTTTTTTTTACATTTATCCATATTTGAAACAATGAGCAATACATAATTTATAGGTTTAACTATTTTATTATTTCTCAAATTTTAGATAAATTTATATATAGATCTTTAAATTTTTAAGTTCTATAATTTAGTCTTTAAATTTTTAAATTTTTATACATAAATCCTTAAAGTTTTAAAATCATATAATTTATTCTTTAAACTTTTAAAAATTCACACATGGATCATAACTTAACTGTTAAATTACATATTTTTAAATCAAAATTTTAGAACCTATACGTGAGGTTTTAAAAGTTTAGAGACTAAATCTATGATTTAAAAACTTAAAGATTTATGTGTAAAGTTTTAAAAAATTTAAAATCTATTTATAAATTTAGTTATGTTTTGAAAATGAATGATATAATTTAACCTAGATTATTATTACAATTCTAAAAGTGTTAGCCATATAGTGAGAAATATATATATAAAAAATGTTTTATATGAACATATATTTTAATTTATATGAAAAAAAATGTATTGTATAAAAGTGTATTATAAATGAAACTCCATTTAAAAATGATTTATTTTCTAAAATAATATTTACACGTATTATAATATTAACGAAGTGGGTATAATATACTTTTTAACATTCCTATTAAACCTATTAATAAAATAGAGTTTACTTACGTTTCGTTTTCCATGTACTCTTCCTAATCGGGAGCTCACATTTACAATACGACCTCCAGCAGTAGAATGTTTCATCAATGGGATCATAGCTTTGGTCATATTTTTAGTACCATAATAATTTGTGGCAATCACCAACTTTGCATTATCGACAGAATTTTCATCCCCAACATTGAAATTAATAGCTGCATTGTTCACCTGAAAATATTCATGTTAAACAATCAAATACTACAATATTGCTTATTAATTTGACCACACATGTCTAACGTTTCGAAGGGTATATATATTTCAGAAGCACAAATAATTTGTTTTTGACATGAATATTGAGTCTATTTGAAACCGTTTATATTTTTAGTTGAAACTTGAAAATGGTTTTAGATAGCTTAAAAACACTTTTAAGAATATTTAACATTTTAAGGGTATATTTGAGAAGAATGGATAATTTATTTTAGAGCATGAAATGTTAAGTCCATTTGAAACTGCTTATGCTTTTAGTTGAAACTTAAAAATGGTTTCAAATTAATGGCTTTAAAATGCCTTGAATATATAGTATTTTACAATCTACTTGAAAAGTTGTTTCAAATTTTACCGAGCATTATTTACGATTTTAAGAAAATTAATTAATCCTTACTTTTGACATAAATAATTTAAGATATATACTCATTATTTAAATTAATTATTGAATTATTACTTTAAACCACTTCTAACAATGTTATGCCAAAACACCTTAATGATTCTTATTAAATCCTTTTTAATAAAATCATTTCATTTCAAATAACTCCACTCAAAACTACTTTTAAAACAAGTACATCTAAACGAGCTCGTACTCTTTGTGTCATGAAAGCATTTATGAGAAACATTTTTCTTTTGGGTTCAAAAACACAGTTTTATATCAAAAGCGCTTTTAGAGAATGCCAAAAACACAAGCAAACCAACAAATCCTAAGAGTTGTAAACCAAACTACTACCGTCTTGATAGATTCACAGATAATCCTTTCTCCTATATAAGGAGAAAAAGAAGCAAACTTGATACGTTTTAGATAGATATTGAAGATTTCTATTGAACAAAAAATGCAAGATAAAAATATATAGTTGCTGTAAAAACCCAAGAAAAAAGAAGAAGATAAGAGTCGAAGTAGAAATAATGATAACAACAATTTACCAAAATATCCAAACCACCATAATTTTGCTGCAACCAATCAGCAAAGTCTTTGATAGATGAGGGGTCTAAAACATCTAGTTGATGAGAGGCTACATTAAGACCACCTTCTTGTAAGACCTTCGCTGCTTCAAGGCCAACAGCACTGTCTCTTGACGTGAGTATAACAGTCAATCCATGGCCTGCTAGCTGCCTTGTAATCTCAAAGCCAATTCCCCTGTTACCCCCTGTTACTATAGCTATTGTTTCCGCAGACCACCACCTATACATACACCATTTCTCAAAACTTCTTATGTAAATCAAGCATAGGCAGGTGTGCCAATCGTGTTGTATTGTATTCGTGTCAGGTTTGTATCAGTTTCACATACTCAATTCGTGTCGTGTGTGAGTGTGTTAGTTGATACAATAAAAGATTGAGATAAATGATGCAACAATCCACTGGCTAAATAATCAATTTTTAGGTTTTAAAAAATATATTTTTTAAAATCTTTTTACAGATGTATTTGAAAAAAGATTTTTTTAACAAAAATAACTGATGAAAAGGTTTTTTAAATAAAAATAATAAAAAATAAATAAAAACATAAAATTTTATCATTTAGACTTATATTGTAACTCTTTCAAATCTAATAGACTATAACATTATAAAAAAAATACAAAAATTAAGATATCTTTTTCAAAAATGTAATGGGCTTCTAAGATCACTCGTCCTAAAAAAAATTACAACTTTTTCCAAAATAAAATAAAAAACACATAATTAAACCTAATGTTGAAAACATTTGATAAATTCCTCAAAACATTTGTAAGATTGTTTTATGGTAGCATCCCATTAGTTTGTTATTTCAAAAAATAAATGCGTTAAATTAAGAAAAATAAAATAATCATTTTTTAATAAAAAATATTATGCTCACTTTTAAACCTATACCACTTATTTGATTCTATGTTACAAAACTATCTATATAAATAATCACTTCATTATTTTTAAGATAATTATGTCACGTTTTACTATATAAATGTAATTACAAAAATATATGCAAATATTCATGTTCTTAACATTTAGTGTTTTATTAAGTGAAAATAACTACTTTTTATTAAACATTGTGACAAATATATATATAAAAAATTATGTATAATTTTTATAAAATAAATGGATTAAAATGTATATTTTTATGAAAAAATAATATAAATATCTCCCACTCTTTTGATAACATATGGATGATAAAGGTTAAAAACACATAAATTTACATCCACACCGTTGGATATAAAATACATGGGTATAAAATTAAATGGTATTAAAATTTCTTAATATATGAGTTGTATAATATAAGAATAAAAAGGAATCAAAGAAATAAAATACCAATGTAAATAAAAAGGCGAAGTAACAACCTCTGATGATCAGAATAAGGAATGGTCCTGAGAAGAGATATTTCTTGCCGTCTCTTTTCTCTTCGATCAGCCTTGTCGCTCTTCCCCATTTCTTTGGCGCTATAAATTCTTCTTTTAAGAACTACGTTCGTAGAGAGAGAGAGAGAGCATCACAAAATCAAATACCATTAATTTCTCGTTATTGAGTTACCTAAATTTTCAATAATACTAAGAAAATTTAATTTTCTTTCTCGAATTTAAAATTACAAAATCAAGTGTAAATCTTAATTTATCGCTTATCGATTAACACTACGAGTTTTCCTGTTTTAGTAGCCATTGAAATGGATCTCTGCAATGCTGGTTATCAGCCTTGTCCTACGTTTTCGGCCTAAAATTACCATCTTCAATGTTTTGCCATTTTACTATTTCTTATGCGAACAATAATTTTTCAACAAATATAATATTCTCTCGGTACTTTAGAACAATTAACGACTATGATTTAAAATATAAACAGATGTCGTAGAACTTTTTAAGGTTTCCAAGTTACTGTTACTTAGTCTACATATTATAAATTTTTCTTTCAAATATTTTTTTTATTAAAATGATAAAATATGTATCATTAATTAATATAAATAAAAATAAAATTTAATATAAAATTATTTAAGATAAATCAATAATAACAATATTATAACATAATTATTTAAATATTTTATTTAAAAAAATAAAAAAAATAAAAATAAAATTGTGACAATTAATAAATATTAAAATAAATATTATGTGTATTTTTTTCATATTAGTTATCTTTTTATCATTATTAAAGAATTGTGTTTTATTTGTATTTAATAACTTGAAAAAATAATTATTATATTTTATTTAAAAGTTATGAAAATAATATAATTTATCTTGGTTGATTCCAAATCATTTTAATAATTCAGGGGTTAAATAAAATGATTTTTAATATAATAAACTAAATGATATATGAGTTTACAATTTTAAAAACTAAATTTCCTACTTATATAGAAAACATGTAAAAGTTTGTAAATAACAGAAAAGACCTTGATGTAAAATCTATGATTTTAGCTTGAAATAAAAATGAATATTTTGTCAAAAAAAAAACTGATGACTTTGCGGTTCATTATATGAAGGGGGAAAAAAAATGATTATTTCAAATTTCTCCTTCATAAAAATCCAAAATAAATTTTATTTCTATGGAAAACCGTCCATGCTCCATAGATATAATAATACATCGTTAAAAGAAATCAATTAAGTAATATAATAGACAGGCCGGCCCAGCACATAGTAGGGTGTGCAAATATTAGGTTGAATTGGGTTTTAATCAAACTTCAAACCAATTTAATCTATTTAAATTTTAAAAATAAAAATAAAAACTATTAGGTTAATGTTCTAATCTATATATTACGAATCATATTTTATTGAGTCAGTTGGTGTATTTTGATGCTTCTTATTTTAGATCAATTGTATTCAAGTTATTTCAATTTTTATTTTTAATAAATAACTATTTACAATTAACCATATATTATAATGTAAAAGTTTAAATATTATATATCATAAATCAATTATTTTAATTTATTATGTATTTGATATTAAATGTGTAACAGACATACGATCTAAGTTGTGCATGTACTCATCATGGTCTTTTCTCTCCACGAGCAACCTGAAAAAGTTACTTAAGAACCTACAGTGATCTATATGTAGCAAATTTTCTTATATGCATGTAACTAGTTCATTATGTAACACATATAGCGATCTGTTTTTTATTTAAATTAATTCACGTATCATTTTATCACATGTAACAATATACCCAAGTCATTTATAAGTACCTTGTCATGTACATAAGATATACATATATATACCCTTAAATGAGGAGAATATAAGATTCAATTTAATTGTTCAATTTACTACTTCTTATTACAAATCATTAAAATCTTACACTTGAAATTCTCTCCGATGATTTTGAGAAATCAAGGAATCATACATGTAAAAAAACTTAAAAAGTACTTAATTCATATAATAACTATGTATCAAAAACTATTTAGTTAAATTGAAAAAAAAAATTATTAAAAAAAACCAAGAAGAAGAATAGAGCAAAATATACTATACATAGCCTTATTGAGAATTATCTAATCTTTTTTTAACAATTGTTTTTTTAAAATATTATTTCTAACATAAAAATTTTATTCTCATAAATATCTAATGATGTAATTTTTTAACAAAAATAAACTTTATAAAATTATATGAATCTATATAAAAAATGTTTAAAATATGTTAGAAAATAAAAAGAATTAGTTAATTTTTAACAATATAATTTATTATGTAGATATTTTTTCTAGTTTAAATTTAAATATAAATGTAAATACAAATTAAAATGAATTTATGTATTTTAAAAACAAAATAAGTTAGATGAACAATTAAAAAAATTACTAAAATTATCCATTTACTACTTTACAGCTTTCATATTGGTATTTTTGGAGTAGTTCTATTCTATTTTGTATTTTTTATATATTCTCAACTGGTATACATAAAATGTTCCTATTCAATCTATTGATATTTGTTTTGTTAATTTCAATTGTAACTAGTACCTTTAATGTACACTAATTTTTAAGACTATTGCGATCAAAATATATACTAAAAATTTAAATAATAAGATTTAATATATCTTAATTAAAAATAATGATAAAAAAGTATAGAATAAGAGTTCTTCAAACGGGTAGGGTACTAATTGGTACTTTATTTTTAGAAAAGGTACACAAAAATAATGTATTATTATGGAGTATATTAGAATACCTTTCTCTTAAAAAATGGTATAATTTAATTCAAGATGACTATTTATAAAAATAAAAAGATTACTTATACTCCTAACATTTAGCATATATTCATGTGTGTTTTTGACTAGTTAAGAACGTTAACTTTTCATCTAATAATACATTTCTTTCTTTCTTTAACTCTCATATTAAATTGAAGCTAGCTATATTATATTTTCCTTAAGTTTGTATCTCATACAGACTCGTGGCTAGTGTCTTTGTTTTAATTTTCTTATTTTTCAATTTTATAAATAAATATTCAATCATTCAAGATCCTTAATTAGTTTAAAATTATAACTATCATACTTAAAGTTAATAGATTCACCACGATCCTCATTTCTATTGTTCATATTTTTTTGTTACACTTATATAACTTAGCTTATTCAAATCTTAATACTCTCTTGATATTCGTGAAGTCTTTTTATCCGTACATAGTATGGTATCCAAATGAGATTTATTAGAAAATTGAAAAAGAGTGATTGTACTTCATTTTATTCAAAATATTAATAATTCTTATAATTCTTAAAGCTAACTAAGAATTTTTAAGAGATTATTAACCGTTCATAGTTTGTAGATATATAACTATTAAGTGAATAATTTTTCAAAGTAGATAGATTGCTTTTTTTGAAATTATGTACAACTAATGGAAATAAAGGCTAACTAATAACTTTTAAGAGATTATGAACCGTTCATAGTTTGTAGATATAACTATTAGGTGAATAATTTTTCAAAGTAGATAGATTGCTTTTTTTGAAACTATGTACAATTAATGGAAATAAAGGTTCCTTTTACAAGACAAGAAATCTCTATTTACAATAGTAAAAAATCACTATCTTACCTCTACTTTAATAATTTACCTAACTTCCTACTTTTAACTTTTTGAATCTAAATCTTTTATTTTCTTGCCATGATCTGTCGAATGAAGATATTGGTTCTACATCTTTATTCATCTTTATCGTTTTCTACTAATAGTCATTTTAATTATGTAAATAATGATGCATCTTTATTTTCTTAATCTCTAATGTATTAAATATATTTGTGATCCCTAATGGTTTTTGATATGATTTAAATGAACAATAAATTTAAATCTTATTTTAGATTACTCAAGATATCATTATTTAATATATACCAAGTAAGGGTCTTTCACGTAAAAGGTTTTGAAAACTAACTTATATTTATTAAAATTAAGAGTTTTAATTGTACAAATTGAAAATTAAATATAAAAACTAAAAATTAATAAAGATAAAAACAAAATATAAAAATTATAATAAAAAACTATTACATGATCATTTTTCACCACTAGTATGTACTATAAATCAATAAAAACATATCTTAATCTCTTATACTTTTTATTATATCGACTTAGAGAAATTCACAAATGTGAAAATCTTCATCTCTTCTTAGCTATCTGTTGAATTAAACAAGTTCTTAATCTAAACTCTTTTTCATAGATAACCTAAAATAAGTTCTCTAATTTTATTCTATGAAAATCATTCAATTTTAAATAAGTAAATTAGATCAAGGTTAAACACACAAGCTCGGTTTAATTATCTTGATTATTAATTCTAATTACAAGCAATTTATCACTAATTATGTAAATTGATCAAGTGATTAGATACCCGATTAACTTAATTAATTAATGATGAATTAATTTGATTATTCAGTGTACACTTAAATAATCAAATAAATTCATATAAAAATTAAAATTGAGAATTTATACATAATAAAAAAGAATAATTTGATAGAATATTATAGATCTTATTAATTATTGGAATATGTGTTTACGGCTTTAAAATCACTCATAATCAACCATAAAATTAACTACTCATAAAGAACGGTAAATTTAGAAAATTATTCAAGAAAACAATAAAAGAAAGGAGAAGAAATTTTACGATTTAATTTGTTTTTGAATTTGATCTTCAACTTTTTTAATTGCCTCTTGAATAATTTTCTTGGTTCTTGACTCCAACTTTTATTATTCTAGATCTCTCTCTAAATCTGTATTATGATATTCACCTCATATTTTGTATTTATAAAAGATAAAACTCAAATCAGAATGTAACTGAAATTGTTCTAGAAGAGATATACTTAACGTGTATTACATGTTAAAATAATAGGATAAGATAAGGTGTGATAGAAATCAACTTACTTTCTAAGTTAATCCATCTATCAAATAAAAAATATCAAAAAATCAATATTTTTACAATAAATACAAAATAAATAATTTTAATTCATTATAATATATATATATATATATATATATATATATAAGTAAATGAATTGATATTTAAAAACGTGTATAAATACCACTTATCAAACTCTAATAACCTATTCCTTGATAGTCTTTGACCAAAGTCACTACTCATAGTTAAGATAATAAAATTTCTGACATTTTATGTTAGAGGTTTAACAATATTAAGGTTTTAAATTTTAATAAATGTTAGATATTATTTCTAATCATTCATTTAATATAGTTACTGTACAATAATCATATTCAAAATTATGTGTAATGTAGTATTAATTAACAATAATCGAATCATGTAACTTAAACAAACTTAAACATTATTTCTCTTTATAAAATATCACTATTTTTTAGAGTTGAATTGGATACTATAATCTTTTTTTTAAATCGTATCTCCACTCACCAAAAGTATTTCCTAAAATAAAAAAGTCTTTAATTTTGTTATAACATAACTATGCTTGTTGATTCAATCAAATAAAAGAAAAAAAATAAAAATAAAAGTTCATAAATCTATGGAGAAAGAGAAAGAGAATTATAAATAATACTATTATAAAATCAATTATGTCAATAAAATAGAGTAAAGTTTCATTATTTTAGACCTAAACATCATTATTGACCTTTTCTTTTTTTCAATTGTTTTTTAACAAACAATCTTTTTTTATAATTATTTTTAACTTGTCCCCGTATTCTTTTTTTTCCGGAATATATTGTAGCTTATAGTTGACACTCTTATCTTATACTAACATTCTCATATAATCTATTATTTTTTTATGAAACTATATTTATTCTTGAACTATAGGGCATGGCTAACATATTTGGTTCTAAGGGTAAGAGTGTGTACAAAAAATTGGCTCATGTAGGTTCAAATTGGTTATCTAAAATGGTTGTTCTTGAAAAAACAACAACATTAAGGGTGAAATAATTTAGCCAAAGAAGTTGATCCTATTGCTCTAATCATTTTCAAGTTATATATTTAGCATTCGTCTTAGTAAACTTAAAAAAAAGTTTTACCAACTCAGTCTTATTTATTAAAAGTATGACAAAGTTTCAAAGGATTCACGACATTTTTCATAAGTTCATACATAAAGATTATTTTATCACAAATTTAGCTATTATGCATGCAAGTTTTGAGAAAACTTATCATAAAGTTACCTTCACTTGATAACAAAGTCAAGATTCTATCAATATTCATTATCCTGTGTGATTCTAAACCCGTCTATTCATTTTAACTATCCTAAGGAATACAATAAGTAAATATTAAAAAAATATATGTTACCTAGAGCATACTAATCTTAAACCATGCATTATAAAACATACTAAACTAATAAAGTATTAAAAAATGAAGCCAAATTTTTTTTTGATACATAAATAGTTTCACCATATAGTGTTGTTAGATTTATTTTATCTAAATATTGTGTAAAAGGTTAATATAAATTAAGAAATTATTTCCTATTAATAAATCAACTTATATTCTTGTTGATATGTTGTAAGAATATGAAATTTATCTCCTCTTATCATTATATATATATATAATTTAAGACTTTATTAAGATTTATTGTATTATTGTTAGCAATTTGTATAATTAATTCTTTTTGTTTCTAGAGTTCATCACATAATACATATTTACTAGCTACACATATACTAACTGATATATTTACATATGTAAATGAGTTATGTAACCTTTAAATTTAAATCATACTTTAATATAAGTATTGCTTGAATTTGTAATACAATACAAATAATTTATCTTTTGATGAAAAGTATTCTAAACATTCATAGTCTGAGTTATTGTTTTTTTTTCAATTTTTTCTAATAGATAAATACGACAAGTATCATTTATATCTTATTTCTCAATTGGTTCTAATTCTATCTTAAAAACTTCTTCTAAGATTTTTGCATTTTATGAATTTTAATTGTTTTTTATGTTAAAGTCTGTTAGGGCATTCACTAGACTAATATATTTTCTCATTGCAAATCCAACACCTGTATCTCTTTTTTCCTTATAGACAATAATTTCTGTTATCTAATGTTTATACTTTTTTCTTCTAAAATATATTTTTCTATAAGATTTTTTCTTATTTATTCTCTTATATTTTTGAAAGTTTTGTTTTCTAGGTTTATATTTTTTTTTGAATATTTTGTAGTTTTTATATTTCTTATACTTTTATTTGTAAGATTTTATGTTACATCTATATTTTTCTAGCATTTTAAAATCTATTGTATCACAACAGATTTTATAATTCATTTTTATTTGTTTATATTTACGTTTTTCTTGACATTCAATGATTATCTAATTTTTAAGACTTTTTATTCTCCCTCCTAAAGTGTCTCATATATTTTTTCTATTTTTTTATTCCATCACTTTGTTATAGTTTTATGTAATATTTCAAGTAATTTCTAAAAAAATATTTCCTTATAAGTTTTTTGCATTGATGGCATTAACTTATAATAATATATTTCATATTCACAAATAAATGAATCTTTATATACTTGTTACGTATATTTATATTTTTTAACTATCATTTGTCTCTTCAATTTCATTTTATTCTAGATTTAGTGATATGTTTATTTTTGTCTTCTCCAATAAATTATTTGTATATTTTATTTACTATAGTCTATATGTATTCTCTACCTATGAGAGCCTTCTTTTGCATATGTAAATGTTATTGTTCTATTAAATTTGTAAATCAAATTTTAACATTTTCTATCATTTTGTGAGCTACTCAGACTATACATGTTGAAAAGTTTGATTGTGTAGTTGAAAAAGTTTGTATAATTATACTCATATTACTAAACCATTCATCTTTTTCTTATTTCCTATCCTATATACAATCTAAATTTAAAATATCAAATCTATGATTTTCATGAAGTTTGAATTATGGTGTAATGTTACTTCTAATTCTTAATGTAATCATTCTTTTATTTTTAGGTGTTGTTTTCTTCTAGGAATATCATATTCTTTTGACCTTTACTTATTTTTTTTCTTTATGTGAGTTAGATGTTCATTCTTAGTAAGAAATATATAATAAAATTGGTTTCATATGATTTTTTAGGATCATATTTTATAGTTAAGATAAGTTTAAATAATTATTGCCATATCATCTTCCTCTTTGTTTGTATAAATGTTTTCATCATAATGTCTTCCTAGTTCTTTATCTGTTAGTGTTAACAAACTAACTAATTTTTCTCTGTTCATATTCTAAAGGTCTATAAAATGTTCTTCTAATTCTTTTCTATATTCTATTAAACTGAAATTATAAACATTTTTTTATCTTTTGGCTTTTTCTCATTCTTTCTTTTCTCATTCATAGGTACTAATGTATCTGATCTTCTATGCGGTTCTTCTTTTAATCTACAAATTAATTAAACTTATAACCTATAATTTCATTATTTCTACATATGTTATTTACATCAAATTTTTAATTATGTAAATTATTTATATATGTCTTGTTGTAGTTTTTTATTATAACCATATTCTTTAATTTCTTTTAGGATTTCTTTTTTATGTCTCATTTATATCTTGTAAGGATTTTATGTTTAATTCTTGTACCATATTCATTTCTTCTATTAAAAGAATTAAAACTTTCATTATTATCATTTAGTTTTTTTATATGCTTGTTAGGCTTCCATTAAGATCTAAGTCTATATTTTATAGTTTATTTATAAACATTATTAGAATCACAATATTATTTTCTTCTCAATATTATGACATAAGCTAATGTTTTCATTATTTCAATTTTTTATTTTAGATCTATCACTTATTTTTCCTTATTAGTGGATTCTCTTCTAGGATCTATAAATGAAAACTTTGATACATTACTTTATCTTATTATAATATTTTTTTTCTAGTATCACAAGTTTTTTTTTTATATTTAAGTTCCATTCGTATGGTATTTCAAGATCTATTAATATTTTAGTTTTATTATTTGTTCAATTTCTTTTGAAATTTTATATATTTCTATGAATTCATTTTGTCCATATTGAATTATTATGATTGTTTGTTAATAAATATCCTAATATATAATGTATTAAAAATAAATAATTTTCTTTTTTCAGTAAATCTCCTCTTTCAAATTCATAGATTAAATCTAACATCTGATTTAAGTTTTTATCATTAATATTAATAACAAATCTAGAGTATGTTGAGAATTTTAATTTATAGTATACTAGGTTTCATAAATCATTACTAATAAAATATATTTTATATTATTATTCTATTATTTAGTAATGTTAATTTTATTATTTCTCTAAAATATGTTTATATTAATATTTGAATTCATTATAAGTGGATGTATCCAATTTTTCTTAGGTTCTTTTGAGATTTTTTTTGATAATTAACCAATAATGATTTATTTGACAATTAGCGGTGTATTACATATTTATAACATTAATATTTATTTATTTATTACTTATTCTATAATAAATTATATATTTATTTGTAAATATTTAAATTTATTTACTTTTTTAAGATTTAATCTTACATTTTGTATTTTTTAATTTTTTTTACTATAATTATTTTTTTTTTGTGATAAATATAATGAGATGTCTTATATTTATATATTTTTTATTTCTTAATTTTTTATAAACATTATTATTTAATTTCATTAGTGTTAAATTAAGAAATATTTTTAATATTTTTAAAACTTTTATTTATAATTTAAGTTTAAAAAAAAACTAATATATTTCGTATAAAAATAAGATAATAATGATATATCTTTGTATAATTTTGATATTATTCAATAACTTTACATTGGAGTTAAAATTATCATACAAATTTTTTTCCCCTACTTCAAACTTAGCGACCCAGCTTCACTGATTCTAATGGCTTTAACATCAGGTTGATATTGTTCATTGCCCTCTGACCAAAGAATACAAAGTCTACAATTTTACCAATTTGACATTGATCCTTTGTCCCCTCTCCTTTCTCCTTGGCTCGTCGATCAATTCAGAGCTTTTTCGTTGGAATTGGAGATTGAGATTGTGGGATGTCCTTAGCCGACTCTTCTCTCTTTCTCTGCCCTAACGAATTATTTCCGGCACCACTCGTTCCCGACCACAGCCATAGCCACTCACAAATTCTAAAGAATTTTTGTTGGTTTGCATCTTCACTGGTCCTAACTTAATTGCAATTAGATTTCTGAAACGACACGTCGTTTTCGATTTCCCCACCGTGTTAGCTCTTTATCGAAAAACAAAAAGGAGAAGGGGGGTTGCTTAACTGATCGGAGTAATGGCCGGCGCTGCTGGACCGGGAGTTGAACATGGGCATGTGGGGTTTCCGAAGGCGAAGATGGAATCCAAACCCAATACAACTACAGAGTCCGTCAAGAAATCTAGTACTTCTGTTTCAATGGATCATGTTCTTCTAGCTTTGAGAGAAACAAAGGAAGAGCGAGACCTTAGGATTCGAAGCCTCTTCAATTTCTTTGACGCTGCTAATGTTGGGTACTTGGATTATGCTCGGATTGAAGCGGGTTTGTCTGCGCTTCAGATTCCGTCAGAGTATAAGTACGCTAAGGACCTCTTTAAGGTTTGCGACGCCAATCGCGATGGTCGTGTTGACTACAATGAGTTCCGTCGCTATATGGACGCTAAGGAGCTTGAGCTTTATCGAATTTTTCAGGCCATTGATGTTGAACACAGTGGCTGCATTTTACCTGAAGAGCTCTGGGATGCCCTTGTCAAGGCTGGTATTCAATTCCTTATCCCCCTTTAACCCTTTTCTTTAAATATAATAATAATATGACTTTTACACTATATTCAGAAAAGATAGGTTTTAGAAGCCAAGACACAGTTAACTGACTTTAGTATAATTATCTGCTCCATCTTGGTCCCATGCACTACCGTCAAACTTGAAAAACTAGCCCGTTTGTTTTGTTACTAATTTTGATCTTTTGTTGCCAAAAGACTAATGTGTATTTGTATATATTGATATTTGCACTTTAGTTAGTCTCATATATCAATATTTTCAATTCGTGGCACTTTCACATTATTGTGGAAAATTCTCATTGTATGAGATGAATGAGCTGGGTTTGTTTTCATGATGTGTTACTAGTTTAGAACATAGATTTTTTGTTTTCAATCCAATGTTGTTGTTGGCACTCTAGGTGAAATATGTTGAGCTGCAATTGCAGAGCTTAGACCCATATGTTTTTGTAAAGTGTTTGAGATGATGTCTTAGGGATGTTGGTTTTCCTCCAAAAAGATGATCCATGTAAGAAAGGGTATAGAGTAGGACAGTTCTTCCTTCTCTGTCCCAGAATAGGAACTAAGTTCATTCAATAGCTTACTTTCATCGAAGAATGTTTGATACTCATAGTTTTTACATCTTGCGTGAGTATGTTATATAGAATCTACCTATGTTTTGTTCATGCTGTATTGAATCTGAAGGTGGGTAGGTCTATAGCAGCTTATGTTGTTATGCTGGGGCTAACATTTATTTTTTTTTGAATTTTTTGAATTTTTTTTATATTTTGGCATGGGATGTTGGGTTTTCAGTTACCTAGTTTCAATAATCTGAAGAGTTTTGTGTTTTAACTGTAAACTATCAAAGCTTAGCTCTGCAAATGATAAAATCTAAGAATTGTAAATCTTGTTAGGGTGCAGTTCTAGCCTTTAAATAGTCAGTACAACGGGCAATACAACGGGAAAACAGAAAATTGAAACAAACCATTTCTGCACAATCCTATAATTGTGCCAACTACACTTAAGACTCCATCACAATCTGACTGAAACAGATCCTATCATAACAAACTACTTGCTCCTGAAACATAGGAGTTTATTTAGATCAAAATGACCTTCACTACATACGACTCTTACAAATCCTCTCCTAAACTGTACTTACTGAAAGTAAATCAGTTTACATACTTAATGCTCCGAACACCCAACATATCACACAGTTTTAAGAATGTCTCTAACTTCAATGGCTTTGTCATAATGTTCACCATCTGTTCACTTGTACCACAATGAACTAATTCCACTGCACCTTCCTTAACGAGATCACGTAGGAAATGAAATCTTACATCAATGTGTTTATTTCTTTCATGAAGGACTAGATTCTTGGGCAATTTGATAGATGAACTCTTATCACACAAAATCTTCACACACTTACATGAAGGAAAACTGAGACAGTTGAAAACTCTTTCCATCCAAATACTTTGGCAAGCACAAGCTGCTGCGACAACATATTCTACTTCAATGGTGGAAAGGGTCACCACTGATTGCTTCCTTGAACTCCATGCTACGACACCACCACTTAGAAGAAACACAACCATAAATGCTTCTTCTATCTTCTATATCTCCAGTATAATCACTGTCGGTATAGGATTTAAGATCCTTTTCAGAGCTTTTCTCATAGAGTACTCCCAAATTCTTAGCACCTCTTCCATAAAATATTCCCAAATTCACAGTCTCCTTCACATAACAGAGATGTTTTCGGGTTTACCATGTGAGATGTTTTCGGGTCTGCCATGAACCTACTTATAAGACAAACAACAAACATAATGTCTAGTTTTGTAACCGTTAGATACATTAGGCTACCAACCAACTGCTTAAACACAGTTGGGTCTACACTGGTTTCTTCACAATTTCTCACCAATTTTGTACCTGGAATGATGGGATTCTTCACAGGATTGTAATCCCCCATTCCAAACCTTTCTAAAATGTCACCAATATATTTCCTTTGACACAAGTGTATCCCTTCCCAACTCTGTTGAACCTCAACTCCTTGAAGTATTTCATCTTCCCTAAATCACTCGTGTCAAACTCCAACATCATCGATTCATTAAACTTCTCACATAGCTCCACATAGTTTCCTATATAAATCAAATCATCCACACAGAGGCTAACAATTAGAAATTCACCTCTATCTCCATTTTAAAGGAACAACGTGTGCTCATGACTACACTTCTCAAACCCTTCCTTCATGAAATACCCCTCGATTATACTAAACCAAGCTCTTGGAGCTTGTTTCAAACCATAGAGGGTTTTTCTGAGCTTCAAGACTTTATATTCCTCTAATTTGCAAACATAACCGTCTGGTTGTTCCATATATACTGCTTCTTCCAAATCCTCACGAAGAAAAGTACTCTTAACATCTAACTGAAAAACAGTCCATCCCTTGTAGTTAGAGCCAAGATCAGTCTTATAGTGTCCCAACGAGCCATAGGTGCAAAAACTTTACCATAATCAATCCCATACCTATGCCCATAACCCTTGACCACTAGTCGTGCTTTGCACTTATTTACTTCTCCCTTTTCATTCAACTTCGTTCTGAAGACCTACTTAACACCAATTTTTTTATTCCTTTTGGCAAGCTTACAAGCTCCCATGTCTCATTCCTTTCTATAGCCTCTATTTTCAAATCCATCGCTTCCTTCCATTTTCTTTTCTTTACTGCTTCATTAAAACAGGTACGATCATCATGTACCATAAAGCAAGCCAAGTTTGACTTCTGAAAAACACTAGATCCAGTAACATAATCTTCCATCCATATTGGTGCTCTTTTGATTCTTTCTTTGGGTGTGATGATATCAGCTTCTTCCTCTAGCTCTTCTGTTCCTACATCAACTTTCTCTATTTGTTCCTCTACATCTTCAATCTCTTCTTCCTCATCGTAGTCACTAACCTCATCATTATCACTGTCTATCCAAGTAAAGACATCATCATCCTCATCACTCCTCCCCCAATTCCAGCCCTTGTCGTCTTCAAACACAACGTCCTTACTAACGGTCACTTTCTTAGTTATAGGATCATACATCCAATAAGCCTTTGATTCCTCATTGATACCAAAAAATACACATTTGTGACTCTTTTCATCTAATTTTGCTCTCCTTTTATCAAGGATGTGTACATTTACAATACACCCAAAAATCCTAAAGTATTTGACATTTGGTTTTTCTCCACTCCAACATTCTTCAGGAGTTTTTCCTTGCACTGGCATAGTTGGGCTCCTATTCAACACAACCCCTTCGAGCTGCTTTTGGCCAGAGGAGTTTGGGCATCTCCTTCTCTGAAAGTAGGCATCGAACCATATTTAATACAGTTCGATTCTTACGTTTTGTCACTCCATTTTGTTGAGGAGTATAGGCAGCACTAAGTTGCCTCTTAATACCATGATCAACACAAAACTCATTAAACTCTTTTGATGTGAACTCACCTTCCCTATCCGTTCTTAAACAACATATATCACATCCTGACTCATTTTCAACATGAATTTTGAATACTTTGAATATAGAGAAAGTTTCACTCTTTTCAGCTAAGAAATAAATCCAAGTTGTTCTACTAAAGTCAACAATGAAATATAACAGATACCTTTTAAGGCTGCTTGAAGTTGGAGTGATTAGATCACACAAATCAGCATGAACTAACTGAAGTTTCTTTGAAGCCCTCCACCGACTTTTCTTTGGTGTGACAGCTTTGTGTTGTTTTCCACGGTGATTTTAAGTTGAGAAAGTCCCCTCACAAGCTGCTTGCTTCCCAAGCTTTTGAGACTTGTTATTCACATGGTCATACTGTCGATGCCACAAGTCTGCTGTCATCTTCAGTTGCTATCAGACACTTGTGAGACATCACAATGGCTAGTAAAACGAACATCCTATTAGCTGACATCAGAGTTTGCATAATGAGGCCTTTATAGGATGATATATTTTACAAGTCCCATCCTTTATGACAATAGCTAGCCCCTGCTCTTGAAGTTGGCCTATGCTCAATAAGTTGTTCTTGAGATCAAGAATATATAACACATCTCTTACCAATTGAGTTAAACCTTCAATCTCAAGTTTGGTTCTTCCTTTTCCTATCACCATCATCCTTGCATCGTTTCCCAATTTTACTAAGTGTATGAATTGCTCATCAATCTCCACAAACCAATCTTTGTTCCCTGACATATGGTTGGAACATCCTGAGTCTAGAAGCCAGACCCCTTCTTTCTTAGCATTCTTGTTTTCAACGTAAGCCATCAGCAGAAACTCGTCCTCCTCATTCACCTTAGTATGACTAGCACCTTTCTCCCAACTAGGGCATTCATTTTGAAAATGTCTTAGTTTATGGCATTTGTAGCACTCTATTGTTACTTTATTGAAGCTTTGTCTTCCTCTTCTATGTCCACCTCGTGTAGTACCTCTTCCACTTCCTCGTCTTGCTTTATTTTCATGAGTGATCTTGAGGACTTGTTTTTCTTCACTTTGTCCCTTCATTTTTTGCTCGTGCACAAGAAGGTTGCTCTGAAGCTCATCAATGGTCATTGTAGTCATGTTGTTGGATTCTTCAATCAAACATACTACATAATTAAATTTTGAGACCATTGAACGAAGGATATTTTTTGTGATCATCATTTCATTCATATTCTCTCCATGAGCCTTCATTTTGTTGGCTATGGATAGAACGCAAGCAAAGTATGCGTTCATTGATTCTCCTTCCTTCATATGAAAAACCTCAAAATCACAATGCAACAACTGCAACTGTGCCTTTTAACCGTCGTTGAACCCTGAAATTTTTGCTTCATGGAGTCCCAAATTGACTTTGAGGAGCTTCTATCAAGAATGGTTTCAAGTACATCTCTTTCGATTGCTTGATAGAGAAGGTTTTTGGCTTTCAAATCCTTCAATTTGTCTTTTTCATACACCTTGTGTTGACTTTCAGTAAGTTCTCCCTTTCTGCCACCACAGAAGAAAATGATCTTGTTTCTCCTGCTACATTCACTATCACCCCATGATCTACGATGTTTCATTACTCCTTGGAACGAAGCAGATTCTCCATCAGCTCAGCCCAATGATCATAGTGTCCAACAAACTTGGGCACATAGATGCTACTCCCTTCTGACATTTCACCAATCAATCTCTCTTCACTTTCTTCCTCACATGCAGGCCCGTTAAGAGCTCTGGTACCAATTGTAAACTATCAAAGCTTAGCTCTGCAAATGATAAAAGCGAAGAATTGTACATCTTATTAAGGTGTAGTTCTATCCTTTAAATAGTCAGTACAACGGGCAATACAGCTGGAAAACAGAAAATTGAAACAAACCATTTCTGCACAATCCTATAATTGTGCCAACTACACTTAAGACTCGGTCACACTCTGACTGAAATAGATCCTATCATAACAAACTACTTGCTCCTGAAAAATAGGAGTTTATTCGGATCAAAATGACCTGCACTATGTATGACTCTAACATTAACTGCTTAAGGTATGTCTTGCAATTTAGATAGGTAGTTTCTTGATTTTTTGAGAGAGCTTTTGGTTTTCTTATTGTCAAATGTTGGTTATATGTGATGATTTAAGTTGTGTTTTCTGAGGGGATTTACTTGTTGGTGAAATTTTTGTGATGCCAATGAATAGGTTTTGAAAAGGGTCAAACACATGCAATTGTTTGGATGACTTCTAGGACTTCAAGAAAGTGAGGAGATAACATGAATTTGATTTGTCTGTGCAAGTTGTTAACAAAGTCAACATTGATTGTCTGCTTTGACAAGGGTTTTCAAGCTCTGTTGTTATAATTAGTTGGGTTTCGAAAGAAAAATATATTTTCTAGATTTCTGAGGTTCATATTTGATAGTTGATAGGAGTTAAGGTAATTGTTCTACTCATGGAATAATTGGTATTATAGTTGATACTAGTTATTTCTTACTTCCCTAATGGGATTCCGGCTCATTCCAGTAACGATGGACAGCTTTAGTGGACTTCACTACACCATCTACTGATTCTTTAGGAATCTAACTGCCAGTGCCTTGATAATTGATATGCACGACTATTGTGTAACAGTTGTGAAGCAACTTTCCTCATTTTTTTCTCTTTTAGGAAAAAAAAATCATGTTGGTTTTTGGATGCTGTTAAACTATATAGCTATTACTGATTTTACCTTTTTACTTGAATTTGTTTACTTCTAAATCTTTAAGTTACAGCATTTCCATCCTTGCCATCTTATAAGCCCTGGCAGTTTCTGTTTTATAGGGATTGAAATGGATGATGAGGAGCTTGCCCGTTTTGTGGAGCATGTAGATAAGGATAATAATGGAATAATCACTTTTGAGGAGTGGAGAGATTTTTTGCTACTTTATCCACATGAAGCCACTATAGAGAACATATATCACCACTGGGAAAGGGTATGCCTCGTAGATATTGGGGAACAAGCTGTTATTCCTGAAGGCATCAGGAAGCATGTACACAGAAGCAGGTATTTTATTGCTGGGGGTATAGCAGGTGCTGCCTCTCGAACTGCAACTGCCCCACTAGATCGCTTGAAGGTGGTTCTCCAAGTTCAAACAACGAAGGCCTTTATCATGCCAGCCATAAAGAAGATATGGCAAAAAGAAGGTATTCTAGGGTTTTTTAGAGGTAACGGGATAAATGTAATTAAGGTAGCACCTGAAAGTGCCATTAAGTTTTACGCTTATGAAATGTTCAAAAATGCCATTGGAGATTATAGAGGAGAAGCCAAGGGTGATATTGGTCCTTTTGAGAGAATGTTTGCGGGTGGTATGGCAGGTGCTGTGGCACAAACAGCTATCTATCCGCTGGATCTTGTGAAGACAAGGTTACAGACTTTTGAAGGCGGACATCACCCTACATTTGGGAAGCTAAGTAAGGGTATATGGATTCAAGAGGGACCTAGAGCTTTTTATAAAGGTCTTCTACCGTCTCTTCTTGGGATCATCCCTTATGCTGGCATTGACCTTGCCGTCTATGAGACCTTGAAAGACATGTCAAGAACACGTATACTTCATGATAATGGTACCGTCCTCCTTGTCCATTTATTATTGGTTTATTTTTACCTCTTTTTTTTTTTTTAATGTGTACATAATGTGATGCATTAATATTTTACTTGAAGTCTTAAGATATTCAATTCTTTTCTGCAGAGCCTGGACCTCTCATCCAACTGGGTTGTGGGACAATATCTGGAGCTCTTGGAGCAACATGTGTTTATCCGTTGCAGGTTATCCGAACCAGGTAAGATAACATGGTGAAAGTTAAAGTTCACATGAACTGGTTTTGTTATTTCGATTTATCGATATAAATGTTACAATCTCTGTGTGTTTAATTTATTCTTGCTTTTCAGAATGCAAGCCCAACGTTCTGCGAATGCTGCTACCTATGAAGGAATGACTGATGTATTTTGGAGAACCCTTAAAAACGAAGGTTACAGAGGTTTCTACAAAGGACTCTTTCCAAATCTTCTGAAAGTTGTACCAGCTGCAAGTATTACATATATGATTTATGAAGCAATGAAAAAAAGTCTAGATCTTGATTAGAGGGCTGATGGTAACTTGGTTGATTTTTAGGGTTAGAAATGGTAATGGTGCTGATGATGAAGATAAAAAGAGTATGAATACTGATCAAGTAGGTTACTGAATCATACAGTTTGTAGTTGGAGAGTCCTTACCTATGTTTTTCCGAACCATTGATATGCAAATTCATGTCTCATATTGAAGAAAAATGGGGTGACAAGTCCAGCGCCAGCTCCATTTTGGTTCGCTTTTTTGGATTTGCTCGCCTCAAATTTCTGCACATGGATTTTCCTTTTATAGATAGTCATCAAAGTTATGAATGTCATTATAATAAGTGAATGGTAGTATCCAACTTCATGGCTCGGAATGGTTATCAAAGATTCAAATAACAATTTAGATATAAGTTCATAGCGTTATTGCGCAGCTTTGTTGTACGGAATGTTACTATAAAACTTTCGAGCTTTTTTGAAATTGTAAAATTTCATCCCAGTTTTGGAAAATAGAGAATTATATCATTATATTTCCTGAGTTATTATTTCATGAATAGCTTAAGAAGAACATATTTCTCTGTCCATTCTTGCATATTACGTATGACCAAATGAAATAACTAGAGGTGCCAATTTTTGATACTTATGCTTTTAAGCAGGTTTGGATTGAGGTTAATGAGAGTCCCAAACGGGTTGATCTGCATTGACTCGTTTATTAAATAAGTTGGATCGGTTTAAACAGGCTGGGTTGTAAATGGGTCCACCTGAACCTGACCCAACAAATTCGTTTGACAGCCGTAGAAATAACTTGATTGAGAGTTATTTGAAGATTTGTACATATCATTATCAGTGGACAATCATCTATGTGCTTTGAGGCTCTAATCAAAACATTGTTATTGTAAAATTGTTATGGTTTAATTACATAATATAATTTCTTTTATAGATAGAGATATAATTTACACATTAAAATATCGGTATGTATGTCATTTTTAAGGGTTAAAAATAAAATGAATTAAATAACTTTAACTGTTATTTTACTTTTTAACGAACTTATTGATTCTATGTCTATATAAATGGTGTTTTATGCGAAAAGTCAACCACTTAAAAATAACATGTATAATTCATTTGAAACCAATTTTAACAAAAATACAAACAAATAAACACTTAATAAAAAGGGTATGAGATTGGTGCCTTAAACCAATTCACTTTAACACCTCAGCTACTGAGCTACCAGATGATTTAGTGAGTAGTTTTCATATGATGTATGAAAATTTTGACATAAGAAGTAACTGAAGAAAAAGACAATATATTTAAATAAGAGTAAAGACGATATATGTATTACATTATTTTTTAAATTTAAATATGTGATTTGAAACACAGAGAGTAAGTCTTAATGCTTAAGTGAATAGCTTATTTGTGTTACAGTGAGGGAGATGAAAAAACATTATTACAGACAAGAGCCATTAACAAGTTAAACAACAAAGCCGGAAGAAAGGCGTTGCCTTCCCTTTGCCTATTCTGACTTGCCTTTTTTGCCCCTCATTTCATCCACTAAAGGATGAAGAAGAAGCTAGTGGACAACAATCAAGATTATTACATATGACTTATCCATGCTTTGAACGAATAAGCATACAACTCATAATCTTCTATCTTCTTCTTTTTTCTAAACATCTTGGCCAATATGAACACTGAAATGCTTTAGATTTAGATTTAGATTTAGATGAAGATAATTAGTACCACAGTTGCATTGGCTAGTGTTTCTCTAATATATGGGACATTCTAGCCAGTTGACTAGTGGCATCCACCTGATTATAATAATAATAATAATAATAATAAAAGGAAAAGGATGACAAAGAGAGACACATCAGCATAGGAATTTTAATTTGGTCCCCCCTCAAGCATTATTCTCTATTTGGAGAAATGCTTATCTAACAATTGGAATATAATTATTCCATTACTTTAAACTAACAATATATAGTAATATATGGAGAGCTAGTCATTAGGATTTGAAATTGGTTATAAATCTTATTTTATTTTATGAATCATTTAATATTTATAATAAATTTATAAGTTAAAATTATCCATCTTATTTCATCTCACATCATTTAAAATTATTCTTAAAATTTATGTTTATTATTAATTATCCTATTTTTATTTTTATTTTTATAGTTTTACTTGGCTCAATTTAAAATGAATAAAATATCTTATTATATATCTTTTAATTATTATCAAAATCTATAAAAAAAAAGTTAAAAAAGATAAAATAAACTCACAATATTCAAAAATTAATTGTACCGATAACCCATCATAATTGCACTAAAGTAGCTATTAGTTTTAGTCTATTTATTTGTAATTATTTTAAAATTTGTTTTTATCAAGAAAAAAAATTCTAATTATATTATTTATATTTTTGATAATAAATACGCATAAATGTGATTTTAGAATCCAAAGTATCGAAAAAATATTATATATCTTAAATTTAAGATGTAATATAAATAATATAATTAGTATTATTAATAAATATAATTGAATCTATTAAACTTATCAAATTATAAATTATAAATAGTTAATATTATGGTATATTTGTGATATATATTAATATTTAAAAGTATAATTACAAAAAAATTATTTGATTTAAAAATTCTTTTAAGATATTTTTTAAAGAATAAGAAACCAACAATATCTATATGCATATGTAAGGGAAGGAAGTGGGATAATAACGGAGGTAACATGTGGAGGCCTCCTCGCCCAAAGAAATTGGGTACAAATGATAAATTATTTATAAGAAAGATAGGTAAAGTAGTTACTAGAAGCCAAAAGAAAGCCATCTAATGAACGTAATTAAAGTCCATATTCATAGGAAAAAAATTAAAATACATAATATTTTTTTTGTGATAAATAATTTTTTTTTTCATAAAAGAGTATATGTAGGGTTGACTTCTTCTTTTTTCCATTTATTTTTGATTTTATACTTGCTTCATTTGCACGTCGAATATTTGAACGTGCAAAAAAAGAATGGAAGTAAATCATCTGTAATATTTTTGGTATAATATTTATTTGCGATCAACAGTGGTAAATATATCAACACAAGATTTACTATTTTATATATTAAATATTTATTTATTATATATTTGTGGTACATATAATTTCAATATTTACACACTTTGAAAATAGAGATACTTACTTACGAGAATCTCTAGTCTTAACCTCACTAAAACACTTCAGGGAAGCATTAGAAAAGTGATTAGTAGACCAAAACAAATATTTTTTTATTTAAGCACAAAGACTTACACGAATAATAATTAATTTTGGATTGATTTTAAGTTATTATCTTTATTTAAAATTTTGAGTTCGGCATCATTTTTATACGTGAGAGAATCTAACCCTAATATATTTATATTTGAAATTTTACATTTATATCTTATAAAGATAAATTATATTTATAAATAAAAACACTTATAATTTAATATTTATGAAGAATAATAAAATGAAATATATTAAGTAATATAATATATTATTATTTTCAAGTTAAGCTAGGGCTATTAAGTCTTTTAATATTAATATTCTTTTAATTAGATTCTATTTAATATAAATGAATATTTTTATTGTTATAAGTTTTATAATTTTTTAAAATAAAAATAAAACCTATGGGGATGTACATAGTTTTTTTTGTCGTAATTTTGAATACAAATTGGTCCAATAGTAGACGAAGAGGCAAATTAGGCCTTATTGAACATACAATAAATGGGCTTTTAGGCCCATTATTATAAGATTGGGGCTGGAATTAAAAAGTGTAAGTCCAAGTTCAGGTCTGGTTTACTTATCTCGTCTTAATTGTCGACGTGGCTATAACCGATTGGTGGAATCAACGTGGTGTCCGATATGATTGGTGAAAACAAGTCGAAAGCAGAGTAGCGCAGATCTATATGTTAGCTCAGGAGAGAAGAATTGAGAAGAAGGCTTTTGGGTTGTATTAGATTTCCGATTTGGAAACCTAGACATTTGAAATCAGATTAGTCTCTTCTCTGGGTGAGCTTGTCATACTGAGAAACATGATTCGTAAGCGACCCATTTGGGTGTTGTTTCTCGTAGTCGCTTGCTGTTCATTTCAGCGACTCTGTGCATCTAGCGATCCGGTATAATTACTCTGTTAAATTAGGAATTTGTGACGTTTGTTGATTACGGTCTCGATACAGTGCGAATTTTAGTTTTCAATTAACTGATTGATTTTTTGTTTGTTGCTTCTTTTTAATGTTAGGTCTTGTACGAGTCTTTTGATCAGTCTTTTGAAGGACGGTGGATTGCATCTGAAAAAGATGACTACCAAGGTCAGTCCCTTGTCTTCTATACTCTTTTTCTGTTTAAAAGTTTGAGTATTTATGTTTGTTTGTTGTTTTATGAATCTATATGATCTGGTGAGATTTTTAATTTGGGTGTTGAAGTATAGATCTCAAGTAATTTTCTTTAATGAGCTTAAAATGAATTTTAGTGTCTAACTTAAGGTGAAATAAATCGATGAAGCTATCTTGCAAATAATGTCAAATCCTTTCATTGGAAATGTTACTACATAAGGAAGCATTTAATATTTGATTGAGATGATACAAAAACATATCAGATTTGGATTAGCAGCATTAAGGTATAAGAATTTTCCGTCTGCAAATGCTTTAACTAGAATTTTGTACTGGATATTTGCATGTGTTACGTCTTTACCTGTTTTACGTGGTCTTTTAGGAGTGTTTCATCATTAGTAGCACCTTTTAAATGTTTTTTCTTTTATAAAAAAAAAACACTCTTAAATTGTTAACTACAAAAAATATCACCGTTATGTCGAGTTATTATATTTTTATTAATAAAAAAGTCCATACCTATCATTTCACATTAAAAGTTATTAATTGGATAACATTCAAATTAAATTATGACTATTTATAACTGTTCAATGCTGAACACTGTTTAATTGGATCTTGTTCAATATTATTGAATGTTGCTTTTGTTATAAGTTTTTGGGTTTTATTTTATGTAATTTTCCTTTTTTTTTTGTCAAATTATAAATGTTATTTACATCTCTACAATATTTACTGAATTTTCTTGATATGTCATTAAAGAGAGGAAAAAAGAGAGTCTAGATATGCCTGTGGACTGGATTTTACGGTTTCTTTTGCCAGATTGTGGACAATAAATGACCCCCTTTCTTTTCCTTTCTTTGGAGGATTTCTTCCCCCCTCCCCACTCTTAATGATCTGAACTTAGGTCATAATTTCATGTTCTGTTGTCTTTTGTCTCTGCTCAAGTACATCAAGAAAAATTGTATACCCTGGCTTTTGTCATTTGATTGATTTAGTATTATGAAGTTTGATCTTTTTGTATTGCATGACTTCTTGCATTTATTGGATTGCACTTTTGTACTCATCTAAGTTCTGTTCAGGAATCTGGAAGCATTCAAAGAGTGAGGGACATGATGATTATGGACTTCTTGTGAGTGAGAAGGCTAGGAAGTATGCAATAGTAAAAGAGCTTGATGAGCCTTTGAGTCTTAAGGATGGCACTGTTGTTCTTCAATTTGAAACTAGGCTGCAAAATGGACTTGAGTGTGGGGGTGCATATCTGAAGTATCTTCGGCCTCAGGAAGCAGGATGGAAACCAAAGGGATTTGATAATGAGTCTCCTTACTCAGTCATGTTTGGACCTGACAAATGTGGTGCCACGAACAAGGTTCACTTTATTCTGAAGCATAAGAATCCTAAAAGTGGGGAGTTCATTGAACACCATCTTAAAAATCCTCCCTCTGTTCCTTCTGACAAATTAACTCACGTGTACACTGCGATTTTGAAACCCGATAATGAGGTGCAAATTCTTCTTGATGGAGAGGAAAAAATAAAAGGGAATTTTCTATCAGCTGAAGATTTTGAGCCACCTCTAATTCCTGCAAAGACTATTCCTGATCCAGATGATAAGAAGCCTGAGGAATGGGATGAGAGGGCCAAAATTCCAGATCCTAATGCAGTGAAACCAGATGATTGGGATGAGGATGCACCTATGGAGATTGAAGATGAAGAAGCATCGAAACCTGAAGGATGGTTAGATGACGAGCCTGAAGAGATAGATGATCCTGAAGCAACCAAACCAGAGGATTGGGATGATGAGGAAGATGGTGAATGGGAAGCCCCAAAGATTGACAATCCGAAGTGTACAACAGCTCCTGGCTGTGGTGAATGGAAGAGACCAACAAAGATGAATCCAGCATACAAGGGGAAATGGCATGCTCCACTCATTGATAACCCTAATTACAAGGGTATCTGGAAGCCTAGAGAAATACCAAACCCTGACTACTTTGAACTTGATCAACCTGACTTTGAACCTATAGCTGCCATTGGCATTGAGATTTGGACAATGCAAGATGGTATATTATTTGACAACATTTTGATAGCACAAAATGAAAAGGTTGCTGAGTCATATAGATTGACCACATGGAAACCAAAATTTGAAGTTGAGAAAGAGAAACAGAAGGCTGAGGAAGAATCAGCTTCTGGTTCAGATGGTCTTGCTGGAATCCAGGTATATATTTCTTCAGCTTATATTTGAATTTGCATTTTTCATATCATTAGTTATACATTACTGATTCATTAGGTTTTATTATTTTCAGAAAACTGTTTTTGACCTTCTATACAAGGTTGCAGATGTTTCATTCCTAAGTGCTTACAAGCTTCAAATAATTGTAAGTTTAGATACGTCTTTTCTTATTAAACAATAAAGCCATTTTAGAGAGAGAAGTTACGATAAGCTTTCAAATTTGTTCTTCACAGGATCTCATTGAGAAGGCAGAGAAGCAACCAAACCTCACTATTGGTGTCCTTGTGTCTGTTGTCATTGTCATTTTCACAGTTTTCCTCAAGCTCCTTTTTGGTGGAAAGAAACAAGTAGGTGAAAGTCATTGGAAAGTTTTTGCCCTGTGTTTTATTTTTCTTATTTTATAAAATTAGAATGAGATACTAGGGTTTCTTCTTTATAAGGATATTTACGAAGAATTTCCACTGTAATTAATAATTATGCATTGCTATTTGCAGGCAAGAGCTGAGACGAAAAAAACAGAAACTTCCAACGCTTCGAATAATGAAGGAACTAGTGAAGACAAGGAAGAAGAAGAAAAGGAAGAGTCTACAGCTGCTCCCCGCCGGAGGACGGCAAGGCGTGAAGACTAATATCAACAATAGCAAAAATTAATTTCACTTGTCAAGTTTTGAGATCGTTTTTATAGGTATTCTTGACGTGTCTTAATTTATGTTAGCTTATGAGAGTGTAAATGACACATCTATTATCAAGTACTGATGTGAGTTTCATGTTGTTCAGAAATTTCAAGTAGTTTGACGCTTGATTGATGATTGCGAATCTATGGTTTTGTTTTTATTCCTCGTTGTCAGAGGACATTTTATGGAGGGAAAAAAGTGAAAACTCTGGCAAAGAGAAAAAAAGGGAATGGGTTAAAGCAATGTGTAACCCAGTCCCATTGTGAATCTTAGTCTTGATTCGTGCAAGGTGTAAAAGGTGAAGATCTTGGCTGCAAATATCCCACAATTTTTAACTCGAAGGCACACCTCACTTTGTATGAAGTTTACATTTTCACAACAACCTTTTATTTTGAATTTACTTATAAGCCCTTGCACTAAGAGTATGATTGATTAATGACTTATAGTACCCATATCGTAATAGGATATAGCCAAGTCTCTCTCACCTTTAACCTTTGTATCTCAGTATCTTGTGCAAAGTGCAAAGTACAAACACGGTGACAAAGAAAGAGTAATTAAGTCCATTTTATTTTTTACTCTTTTTTGGCTATTGTTCGTTTTCTTTGCCATAAAAAATGACTAATTTTTTAGCATAAAACATGAACTATTGCTTGATATTTGTAGAGTTTTAATCTCTAGACATCTGCCTGAGCCTTAATGTGTCTTAGTCTTAAGGCATCTACTCAAGCTTTGATGAGTCCTAACCTTGAGATATTTGCCCGAGTTTTGATATGATAAGCCCTGGACTTGAAATATTTGATCGAGTTTTGATGTGTTGGAATCTTGACACACCTTAGCCTTAAAGATTGATTTTACAAGCATTCTTACATGTTTAGAGTATTCTTGAAAGTTTAAGAATCGATCATACGCTCAATCCCTCAACGTGTTTAAGCTTAAGTTAATTTATGATTATTCATGTATCTCTTACATAGTGACGTATATTTTTGTGTAATTGATATATATACTGTTTTATATATTTTTAAAATGTTTTTTCCTAAATTAGATTATCTTTCAATAATGACATATAAAGACTCGTTATTTTCTCTGTTTATATAAAGTTAATCAAATGTTTGAAGTTGTTCAAAATAACGATGATAATTGACTAATGATGTATTAAGAAGGAAATATGGTGGTTAAATTATTATACTTAGTTAAGTGATCATTAGTTATTTAGAATAAAAAATACTATTTTTGATATGTTATTACAAAAAAATTAGTGAAATGTACAAAATATTATTATTTGTACGAGGATAAAATATAGATTAAAATTTAAAAAATAAATAAGATAAAGAGAGTGATACATTAAAGTGTTAAAATTATTAAATGACATGAATAATTATTAAAACGATAATTATAGTACTCTTAATAAAATCATATATAAGTTATATGATATGTTTAATTACAAAATTGTTTAAAAATTGATTTATTTTTCGATATTTTTTAAAAAAAACACAATAAAAAAATGTTAATTCTAAACTACAAAATTAAATTACCTAAATGGTTAAACCTATTGAACTACAACAATTTCTCATATTGAGAAGGTATGAAAGAGATTCAAGACAACATATTTGAACTAACATGTTAAAAAATAATGAGTAAGAGATCCAAGTCAACATGTTTGAACCAACATGATAAAAAAATGACGAAGGGAATGAACGCAATTATCAATTTTTTTGGGTAATAACAAAAATATCATTTTAAATTCGAAGGGACAACATTCTTCTTAAGTTGATAATACTTGTTTGATCAAATTTCTAAATACTTTTCTTTTAACAAAAATAAATCTATAAACTATTTTTTAACATTAATAATATGACACCCTCTAATTTCTCTTTCAAATTAACATCAAATTCTACCTCTTGTATTTTGCATCTGGTTTGTGCTACTCAAGTGATGAATCGATGTGATTTATGAAAATTGGTTCTTGTTCTCTTGTATACTCTCATGCTCTAATGTTCTAGTTAAAACATAAATATAATATATAAGAGAATAGTTAATCTTAAGAGTTTTTAAAAGAATTGATTGTTAACTCTTATCTAATATGGTATCAAAGTATAAGACCTTAGATTGAACCTCGTTAAATCCAAAAAATTTACCAATATTAAAAGGGATTTTTTTCTTCTGTTTCTACTTCACTTAAAATCTATCTCTACTTGATAAGTCATTCAAAGAAGTAATTTATTATCTATTTAATTAACTAGATTCTATTTAACTCAATTTGACATGCCTTCAAAAATATCTACTCAACTCATAAGTAAAAACCAATCATACTCGATTACTTCATCTACCAGAGTTTAACTCAATCCATAAATGAGATTTAATCATACTCATTTGTTTAACTCACAAATAATAACTCATTAATTCAAATGTCTAAGAAAATGTTGATTCAATAATATTTAGTTCAACTCTTAACAACATAAATTTTAATAAAATTAACTACTAACTCTTCTCCAACAATTCCAATTTAGCAATAAACTTGTATCTTACTATCTTAAGATCAAGGTTTGAGTAGCGATGCAAAACAATCCCATTACTTACGCCGAGTGATTTTTAAAATACATTATTATAAAATTAAATCAATATTTATCAATGAAGCAAAAAGAAGATAATAAAGAACCGATAGTCCAATGGCATACACTGAAGAGCAGTAATTCAGTTCCCTCAAGTCGAGAGGAAGCTTGGGTTATCGAGGATAAAAGACAGCATGGGTGATTATGATATCATATACCCTGGTGATCTGAAGAATAAAATTCTTAACTCTAGAATCTGAATTTCCTAAATTTTGCTTTAATATGGGCTTCAAAGTGTACAAAAAACTGGGAATTGTAATTGAAATTTTTTCTAACTAAAGTGTTTTTTTGGAAAGTTGGGCACTAAAATCCCCTTTTATATTAAATAAAGAACACATTTACAAGAATAAAATTCGAATTTAAGTCGATGGATGAGATTCCAACTTAAAATAGTATTTATTCGATATTATTCATGTCTCTACAAGAAGATTTTAAATTGATCAAGATTTTGTTCAAAGCTGGCAAGAAAATTTAACAAATTTTGCGGAAATGGGACTATAAATTACTCCAATTAACATTAATTCCCTTTTTCAAATTCATAAAAACAATTTTAATTAACAAACATAAAGAAAGGAATGGTTTTTTTTTCGTTCATTCACATTTTGATTAATTTTTATTACGAATTAATAAACAGACAATCTCCACCAGCCCTGAAGAGTGCCTCGTGAATATAGAGAATTGAAAATTACTTATCTTCTTGCAAAGTCGGCCTACCAAGTCCATTATCTGAATGGTCCTTTTTGTTTGCCTAAAAGTGCAGTTTCAGTCCGTCCTATTTGTCACATATCTTTGCAAGAGTGGATATAAAGTCCTTTTTAAGATGTGTTAAAAAATGACTACTTTTGTTATTTTCCCTTCACATTTCAAGGGGGAGAAAAGTTTTCCATTCGCCCCCAAACATGCAACGGATGAGTAGATATTATTAGTACTGAGTAGTAAAAGAATGTTCCTTCTCTAACAAGACCATCTGCAAAAACAAAACTTAAAAACAAACCTATGCTGCCAACATTTTTCGTCTTTTGTTTTTTTCAACTCTTTAAAGTGAATAATTATCCCTACATAATTACTCATCTTAAGGCACACGGTTGTTTCAAACTAAATTTACCTCATTGTAACTGAGATTATATTCATCGACGCCCACCAGGTTTCCTAATAGGAGCAGAGTCCTCATCATCGGACTCTATATCTCCATATTGCCACATCCCCCTCCTGTCGGTTCGTGCTTCTTCCTGGAATTTGTCCAAGTTCTCAAGGGCTGTCTGTCTGTCCTTGGAGTCCCACCTCCTCTTCTTCTCTAACCTAGCAAGTCCCTCCTAAAAAAATTCAGGAGTTCAAGTAAATAAAGTATATCAAATCCCAAAATCAAACAATTGCAGCATTATTGTTCTATAAAAGAGAAAAATGCAAAGCTAGTGACTGCACTCCAACTGTTTACAAGGCAACTCTGTAAACATAACATCTCTTGCACCCATGTTCAAAAGAAATGACATCGGCGCCTGTTTGCTCACTCTGAATGCGTAACAATTTAATAGAAAGTCACTCTGATACTTGACACACCTAAAACTTTTGAGTAAAATAAGCATGTAGTAGATTGGTTACAAGACAAAAATGGGCACTCCAAAGACCTAAATGAGTTCATGGAATGCAACACAAAAATAGTTAGGAATGACACAGCACTGATATAGTGGAACAGAATATAAATTTCAAATGTGTGTCTGCGTGTGCGTGTGCGTGTGTGTGTGTGTGTGTGTGTGCGTGTGCGTGTGCGTGTGCGTGTGCGTGTGCGTGTGCGTGTGCGTGTGCGTGTGCGTGTGCGCATGTATTCCTTGTTATCATCATTAGAAGCACTCCAAAGACCTAGACGAGTCCATGTAACACAGCAGACAATGCAACACAAAAATAGTTAGGAATGACACGGCACTGATATAGCAGAACGGAATATAAATTTCAAATGAATATAAATTTCAAATGTACATGTGTGTGCGCGCATGTATTCCTTGGTATCATCATTAGAAGCACTCCAAAGACATAGACGAGTCCATGTAACATAGCAAGACAATGCAACACAAAAATAGTTAGGAATGACACAGCACTGATATAGCATAACAAAAAATAAATTTCAAATATATGTGTGTGTGAGTGTGTTTGCATGTATTCCTTGTTATCATCATTAGAAGCTCGACTATATTAAATTAATCAGATACGGTCACTGTTGTATAGCTCAGTACCTATTATGAGATTATTTCAAACCTTCTAATTGTTTTCCTATGCTATACAAAAATTACTTGGAACAGTCGAAATAAAACATTACATGTGTGTGTATTTCTTATTATTTCAGTCAACGACTGTATTTATCATGTACATGTGCATATCCACTACATGCTATGTTAATTGTTAGTATGTTACAGACTACCTTGAATCAAATATCATATCGATTCTGGAAAATACATTTGAAATTTATATTTGAGTAAGAAAATGGGTTCAGGGAGAGATGTTTCTTCAAACTGAACTCAGCAAAGGCAGTATAATTTGGCTTCTGGTAAAGTGGGATATCAGTGACCAAGTTGTTAGTTTTGACATGCTAGAAGAAAAAAAAACAAAATAAGAACCAAGAGCTTCATAAATTTAAAAAGTCACGTTGTGTAAAAGGAGGATATTGATTCAAACCTGTAGCATTGCAGCATTTACACTGATCTCAGCATCCACAGCAACAAGAGTGACAAGGAGGATTGACCCGGTTCCCTGACCTTTAACCTTTCCTCCTGATGTATCCCTCTCCTCAATCTTGGCCCTGAATTCTTTTGAACTTTGTAATGTCTGTTCACTCAAATACTCAGCAGCTTCTTGTCCAAAATCCTCCTCCAAGCTTGGAACCTTTACGTATGCCAGGCTGCATAACTGAGCAATACCCGGTGCAGCAGACACTGAAGGATCCAGAGGCCGTAGCTGGCTGTAGGTAACAACCTCTTGATTTCCATAATCCAAGTAGAATACCTCAAATTTGTCTTCAGGGGATTCAACAGCTCCCCGAGGTGCATTGACAATCTTCACGTTAAATGGAAAACAATAAGTACAGGAGAAAAGAAACAAACATGAGATCATATCTAGTTAGAATTAAGATGGATGAATATATAGATATATTCTAAAATTATATGAAGTAGACAAAAAAAAATAAGGCCAGAAAACTTCCATTCAGACAGATGACTCACAGCTACAATTTATAACCTGTCTTACGAGTTTGTTCCATTTTCAAAAATGCCAAAGCATAAAAAAACTGAGACATTAGATGGAGAAACTCACCATTGCCCGGTTCCAAGAATTATCGGCAGTAAACTGAGCAAGGACAATGTCACCCTTCTTAGGATTAAAAGCTCCAATTACAGGAGCTTCTTGAAGATTCAAAGAGGCAAGCTGTTGCTGAATAGATGCAGTTTTCTGATCTCCAATTGTCTGTACATAAAATCTTCCACCCCCCAAAATTTCTGTCACTACTACCTGGAAATAAACATCAGCAAGGCAGGTTGTTACTATGATGATAAAATAAGTGAGGAATCACTTAATGCAATTGTATTTCACACACCTTTAGAACTTCTTTCTGCTTACTTTCCAGTGCTGGACCATTGGACACCACCTCACCTTCAACATAATTCTCCCAAATCTACACAAACACATCAATTAGAAAATATAACAGAAAGAAATTCAATTAGTCCACATGATCTACTACTTACTTTCAGTTTTTGCATTTTTGCAGATTGCTCAGCTTGTTCAAGAAGGTGGGCATCAGGAATCCTCTCACTACCAAAAGAAGTTTGGAATTTGGCCAATCCAGCCTCAACAAGTGTAACTGCCATATTGTTCTTAGATTCCCACAAGGATCCCAAGAAAGTTCCAGTTCTGTCGACAGTTTCCACTTCAACCTGCAAAAGAGATTTCAATTTAGCATGATTAGGAAACCACCAAGAAGAAAGAAACCAAAGCTCAAGGAAAAATTAGAATACCTCAACATCTCTTTGCATTATCCTTCGTCTCATTAATGAAATGGCTTCTTCAGAATATGGTTTGCCACGAAAAGGACATCTGACGCCAGAGAATGAGAAGGCAACACTGCATGTTTCCCTGGGAATCAGTAGCTTAAAACGATGACCACTGAGGACATATTCCACCACAGCAGGGATTCTCCTAACCCTTTGCAAAAATGGTAAGAAATCTTTGGCTTTCTTGGCTGAAGCCTAAAAGAAACAAATGGTAAAATGCATCATTAACTTTATTGCTTTCTTATTATGTGGAAAAATTATTACCAATATAAAAATTAACAGTATACCGTGGTAAGATCTGTAATATGCATGACCGGAGGATCTTTAGCAGAATAGATTCCTTTCTTCCCAGCAATAGCACGTGACTCTGCCGCGAGAAGTGCATCATAAAAGTTTGACCTCTCCTCAAAATCACGATGTCTAATAACAGTGCCAAAGCCCCGCCCAACCAGCAGCTCGGCAACGTTCACCCCAGCCAGCTGGCCACCAGCATTAGCTGAAGCAGGAGTTATGGTATCATCGCTTTCTACCTTAGTTGGAGATAATAGAAACACTGAACCAAAATCCATCACTCTTGAATCTGCAGGTCCAGTTGCCCCTGTGGGCTGATCTACTTTCCTGGAATACTCCATTTGAATATTTACCTGCAATATGTTGAGTTTAATCAAATAATCAAAAGATGACCCCTTTAGCAATGATTATATAAAGTAATTAGATGCATACAAAGAGTGTGCCTGCATACAGAGAGATTCCTATCATTATGGTTATTGAATCTTGGATCTGCTTACTTGTTTTCCAATCAGGCGTGTTCTTAAAAATTCTTTGGCTTCACGAGCATATGGAGCAGGCTTTTCATCTCTGCGAGGATTGCCTATCTTGGGACACCTAATGCTTGACAGATTGACTCGCCTCTCAGCTAATGGACTGCCGTATGGTATAGAATCATCAGCCACAATGACACAGTCCCCACTTACAACCTCAACCACCTGGGATACAAAAAACATAGTAAAAGAGATTATAAAGGAGAAGAAACAAAGTTTCTTCAGCAAAGCATGGATCGACAGCTACCTTTCCTGTGAAATTCTGGTCATGAATTGCCTTTGAGTTAGTTGGTGGGGGTACATAGTTCGTCCAGATCCTCAACCTGGTTTTCTTGGCTTGAAGCTCTGCAGCCTTCAGCCGTCGCTTGGCATCTTCTTCCATCATGTTTGCACTCCATTCCACATATTTTGCCAATCCCTAGGTCAAGAATATGCGGTGGAAAAAGTGGGTTAATGAAGTTAATCCTTAATCATTAAAGAGGCTATACTAAATATATGATGAATAAAGGTTTTAATTGCAGTTCCTGTTAATATTAAAATTCTACGATGATTGAATTCATACATTTTCCACAAGCTCAAGTGCCAGGTCTTTTGCTGATTCCCCATCAGGATAATATACTGAGCCAATCAGATTGCTGAATTTGTCAACACCTTCCAGGACAATACGGACCTATAAAATTTTCGCAGTGAGTTTTTAAAAATAAAAACCAAATCTATAACAGAACCTACAGAATAGATTCTTTACATCTCGGTTCAACACACGAATCTCGGTGAAATATTTGGCTTCTGCAGCAAAGGGCTCCGCAGCTTCAATAGAAGATGTTGTAGAAGCTGCAACTTTTTGAGAAGTTAGAGGGGCTCGAGGCTCAACAGAAACATCTCCATTTGACTCTTCAGAGATCACTTCTGTTTCACCAATGGTTTCTGTTGTCACTCTTCTTCCCATTGATGGAGCCTAATTGGAAAAGGGGAGGGTCGTGATAAAAATCCAGGAAACTAAGAATACCTGGTATCATCTAGATTTTCACAAGTAGCTAAAAACACAATATACCTGGATCCCAGCAACAAAGACTTGAGCGAACTGAAACTCAGGAAGCAAATAAACCCGAACAGTACTGCCATCACGAATGTGTTCCACAATACCTTCCATGGGCCTACCCTTATTTGCAGCCAACAGGCCCATAGCATCCAAATTGCTTGGATCACCAATGGCAGATGGAGGCAGATTCCTCATAGAAGCCTCGGCTGCACCAGGAAGCTGCAATCAATCAAGAAAGAATAGTTGGTGATTGTTATTATTATTAAACATATTTACAACTTACAAGTAGAAAAATCATGTAAATATACAATGCCATTTATTATCTAGGCAAGGAAACCTAGCTGTAAGTTAATTTTCTTTAAGGAAATGGCCTTAAAAGTACTCTAATGATATTTTCGGTTTATGCTTATAACTACTCTCAAAACAAACAGTGAACATTAGTGTTCCATTCGGGTTTCAGCACATGTAATCATACAAAGATATATTCAAATATCCAACATGGAAAAATGCAGGGGAAATGCCTATTCCAAACAAACACAACTCTTATATTTAACTAATACAACTTGCAGGAAAGTAGATCAAAGAACATAGATTGGCCAGTAATAATCCACATCTTAAGAAGACTCAGAATATCAAATGGCATCATAGATCGCAATAACAGAACTAGAAATCCTCCTATAAACATTAAATGATAGCCTCAGGTTAAACACTAAGAAGGTGTGAGATTAAAATATGAACCTTGCTCCAGCGACCAAGACCTTCCTGCTTAGCTTGCTCTTCAAGCCGTAGCAGTTCTGCAAGGAAAGGACTTGTTTCGCCTTTCTGTTGACCCTGCTCTCTGACCTGGGTGAAGAAGGTTCAGCTAATGTATGCTTAAAAAGAAATATCTAAAAGAAAATCAAATTTGGAAGTCATAAAACCTTTGCCCATCCTTCGGAAACAACCAACATTGCAACATTTTTGTCTCCAAGGAAAACAGAGCCGAACTCTCGTCCTATTGACGCTACTGTGTACTCTACTCTGAATGTAACCTCCTGTAGAAATTGTACACTAAATTTGTTATACTCAACATTATACATTTGAGAGATGATATCAAACTGAAATTAAGTACCTTTCCAATACAGAGCTTCCTCAGATACTCTCTGCTGTCCCATGCAAATGGTTCATCAGTGCCACCTCTCCTGGCCTAATATACCAGACAGAGAAAGGGAACAAAAAATAAATAACTCAATAACCAAAAAAAGAATACTATACATGCCACAAAATCTTTAGAAACGTAAACCTTCTAACAAAGACTAAGGTTATTCAGATTGAAGAATAACGAAACAAATTCCTATAAATCAATGCAAAAGCAGCAAAATCTAAATGTTATATGAATAAAGCACAATCAATAGATGTAAAACAAAGAACATTGTGAGTCAGAAGTTGTCACCAGTCTAGGAGCAATAAGAGATGACAAAGTGATGGTCTTTTCAGGGGGAGGTCCGGGCTTGTTGACAACCATGGCAGTAATTACCAAGCAATCACCCGAAGGAACAGCTTTCACTCTTCCTCTGTACCACCCAGTGGCCGCAGCTGTTGACGATGCCATCTCAACAGCTTCTTCTCGTATGTCAAGAACTATGGCGAAATAAGCGTATCAATGAAAGATATCAACGATCAATAAGATAGCTCCCGACACAACATAATGATATCGTCCACAGAAATACAGGCTAGATAATCAAAGCCATAATTATTGTAGTGGCCAATTTTTATTGAAAAATGAAACAATTAGACAAGACGATGATAAATCCACAACGATACTCCCAAAAATCAAAGAGACAAAACACATGCAGTCCTCAGCCAAGTCAAACTCAAAGATAACAAATGACTACTTCCATCGATACAACATTGAAAGCTTCACGCGATAGTAGTTTAAAAAAATAACAATTGGAAAAGGAAATAATAAAATTTTGAACCAATATTCTCTATTTAAGTGAGAAATACTTCGACATTCACGATTCAAAAATAAAACGGATGGAGATCTGAGAAAATATCGAATCAATTACATGCAAATATAACAAGCTTAATTCCACGGAAAGAAAGTGTATGCGAACATAAAACATTTACATTGAAGTAACGCAAACAGAACTTTCAATGTATGAGACCTCAAAAAGATTAAAATTGAATAGTCTTGATGAGTGAGAGAGATCTACGATCTGAATAAACACATGCAGGTACCTGATCAGTTTTAACACGAGGGGTATAAGATCAAGAGAGAAATTTCCAGCTCTTACTTCAGATCAATCAACACGAGACTGATGAAAAAACTCCCCAATCGGCACTCTGGTAATAAACGGCGGCGGCTCTGTCGGAGACGGGTGAGAATAAGAGAAGAGATTTCGTAATAAGCTCGAAAATGGCATTTATATATATACAAACGAGATAAAGGAAGTTATTAATAATTTAAGATACGGTAGATAGCCTCCATTTTAGGTAAAATTACCTAACATACCATCAAAATCTTTTTTCGCAAAACCGAATCAACATATATTTCATCACTTCTTTAAAACTTAAAATCAAACTAACCCAAAAAAAAACATCTTAAAATTGATAAAATTAAAGTTTAATATATAAAATTATATAAATTAAATCGATTCAATTAATTCAATTAATTCAAATTTACCCGACCCACTTTTGTGGATTTCAAAAAATGTTTAAGTTAATTTAGTTTTAAATTTTAAAAAATTAATCAAATATAAATTAATTTAATTTTTAAATTATATATATATATATATATTATTTTACTTTTAGTTTTTTTTATTCAAAAATTTAAAAACTTAATATATAATTTTAGTTATATCCTAAAAATAGAGTTATCTTTGTCTACTTTATATACATAAAAATATTATATCTAAAAATATTTAAATTAATATATATATATATATATATATCATAATGTTGAAGAAATAAGCTGAATTTTGGGTTAACAGGTTAACAAAAGCGATTGATCGAATAAGATTGGTATCATATATATAATGCAATTAAAAATAAATAAAATAAAATAAAAATAAATTAACTTTGTTAATAATTTTTTAATAATGATAGAATTAAAACATGATAAATAATAAATAAATAATTTAAAGTATTATTTTTATAATAAATAATAATACTATCTATATTTTTTTTATAATTAAATATCATATAAGTCATTTTGTTTGTGTTATAAGACAATTTAGTAACTTTACTCTCATAAAAAACACTTAGATTACTTTTTTTTAGACACTTTAATCACTTTTTGAATAATAAAAAATTATTTTATTAATAAAAAATTTAAAATTAAATTAATAAATGTAAAATTGTCGTTGTATTTTAACTATTTAACGTTAAATTTGAAAAATATAATTTATTTTATTTTTTTAGTCAACCATTTTTTAAAATTTTATATTTCATGAAATTTTTCTATATTTTTTGAACACTTTATGTATTGTGTTTGGATCGAAAATATGATACAAAAAAGTGTCTAATTTTTTTCATATAATATAAAATTTTAAAATTCAATTGACAAGAAAAATAAAAGAAAATATTGTATTGTTTAACTTCAATTTTAAATTATTATAATAAAATGATAATTTTACTCCCATTAAATTTATTTTTTTAAATTTTATATTAATAAATAAAATATTACCTACATTGTCTTTTAAAGGATAATTTAAGTATCTGTTATAAAAATAAAGTGATTAAACAAAATGATTTATAAAACCCAACCCTTTCTTCTTATTTTTTTTAAATGGAGATTTATTTTCCAATTCTAAGAAAAAAGAGTATATTATATTCTTATTATTATTAAAATTCTGCAATTAGGTATGAAAATTAAATTTATTAGAAAACTATTCCTCGGTGGAAAAATAAGATATATAATTATAAATTTAATAATTAAATTAACTTAGTTAAATTGTTTTGGATACAGTGAACACAAATTATTGTAATATTGAAAATTAGCAATTCAATCATGTTATTTATTTATTAATATGACACCTTAGTTATATGAGTATAAAAACTAATATTTTGTCTTGGGCTTACTAAGGACTGCTAATTGGATTTATAAGGGTAACAAATTCATAAACGACCTACGAAACATGCCCTGATTAACTAATTATGTCTAATTTAATTAATAGAATTTTTTTTTTTTTAAAATTTAATCCTATTATTATTAACAGTTTAATCTTATTGTTATGAAAAATTATCGTAAAAGAATATATATATAAATTTTATTTTTTAATTTTTTTTATTTACATTAGATAAATAGATTTATAAGTTAAATAGACAATAACAAAAATAATTGAAACAAAATTAAATAAAAACATAAAAAATAGTTATTTTACTCGCGTATTTTTTTATAATAATAAAAAATAATTATTATAAAAAATAAATACAAAACTTAAGTTTCACTTTTATAATAATATTAAACATATATTATCACAATACATTTTAATAATTAGTGGATTAAAATTATTCAAATTAAAAATATCAATATTAAAATGATCATTTTAACATTTTTATTATGATTAATTATTTATTTTTGTGGTGTTAGTAGAGTTTCTTGTTTTTCTTTTGTCTTTTGTCCTTTTGTATAATTGATGGTGGTTATACTTCAATTATTAAATTGAAATCATTTAGCTATCAACACTTACAACACTAATAAATATATAAAAAAATTAATTATTCTCTTAACAAGTTAATAACTTAGGTGACATTTGTTTAACTAAATAGAATAAAAATTGAAATCAGAACGATAATAAAAATGAAACATTTTTGTTTGGTTTGACCACTAAAATAAAAAAAGAATCAGAATTACAGTATTTGATTTATAATTAGAATGAAATAAAAAGCACTATATATTATTATAATATCCTTATATTTAGTAAAATTTAAATGATATAATTTAATTATTATTATTTCGCCAAACAAAATACATTATTGAAATCATTATTTTTTTAAATAATTATTACTTAAAAATTTGAGGTTTAGTGCTATATTTGTGGGTTAAAATTTAGGGTTAAAATTATTATTTTTAAATAAAGTTTTAGAATTTGGAATTTAGCCTTTAGGGTTATATTTGTGGGTTAAGGTTTAGGGTTAAAATTATTATTTTCTAAATAGGGTTTAGGGATTTGAGATTTGAAATTTAGGGTAAAATTATTATTTTTCTAAATAGGGTTTTGGGTTTTGTGATTTCAAGTTTAGAGTTTATGGTTGTATTTGTGAGTTAAGGTTTATGGTTAAAATTATTATTTTTCTAAATAGGGTTTGGGATTTAGAGTTTAGCATTATATTTATGTGTTAAGGTTTAAGATTAAAATTATTATTTTTCTAAATAAGGTTTTGGGATTTTAGGTTTAGGGTTTAGGGTTATATTTGTGGGTTAAGTTTTAGGGTTAAAATTATTATTTTTCTAAATAGGGTTTTGGGATTTGGGATTTAGGGTTTAGGGTTATATTTGTGGGTTAAGGTTTAAGATTAAAATTATTATTTTTCTAAATAGGGTTTTGAGATTTTAGGTTTAGGGTTTAGGGTTATATTTGTGGGTTAAGGTTTAGGGTTAAAATTATTATTTTCTAAATAGGGTTTAGAGATTTGAAATTTAGGGTTATATTTATGGGTTAAGATTTAGGGTAAAATTATTAATTTCTAAATAGGGTTTTGGTTTTTGTGATTTCAAGTTTAAGATTAAAATTATTATTTTTCTAAATAGAGTTTTGGGATTTTAGGTTTAGGGTTATATTTGTGGGTTAAGATTTAGGGTTAAAATTATTATTTTCTAAATAGGGTTTAGAGATTTGGGATTTGAAATTTAGGGTTATATTTGTGGGTTAAGATTTAGGGTAAATTTATTATTTTTCTAAATAGAGTTTTGGGTTTTATGATTTCAGGTTTAAAGTTTATGGTTATATTTTTGAGTTAAGGTTTAAGGTTAAAATTATTATTTTCTAAATAGGGTTTAGGGTTTTGGGATTTAGGATTTAGGATTTAGGATTTAGGGTTATATTTATGGGTTAAGGTTTAAGATTAAAATTATTATTTTTCTAAATAGGGTTTTGAGATTTGGGGTTTAGGGTTAGGGTTATATTCGTGAGTTAAGGTTTAAAGTTAAAATTATTATTTTTTCTAAATAGGGTTTTGGATTTTGGGATTTTGGGTTTAAGGTTTAGAGTTAAATTTATTATTTTCTAAATAGGGTTTAGAGATTTGGGATTTGAAATTTAGGGTTTAGGGTTATATTTGTGGGTTAAGATTTAGGGTAAAATTATTATTTTTCTAAATAGGGTTTTGGGTTTTATGATTTCAGATTTAGGGTTTATGGTTGTATTTATGAGTTAAGGTTTATGGTTAAAATTATTATTTTTCTAAATATGGTATAGGATTTTAGGATTTGGGATTTGGGATTTGGGATTTAGGGTTTAGGGTTATATTTATGGGTTAAGGTAAAATTATTATTTTTCTAAATAGGGTTTTGAGATTTAGGGTTTAGTATTAGGTTATATTCTTGGGTAAAAGTTTAGGGTTAAAATTATTATTTTTTCTAAATATGGTTTTGGGTTTAGGGTTTAGGGTTATATTTATGGGTTAAGGTTTAGGGTTAAAATTATTATTTTTCTAAATAGGGTTTAAGGGTTTGGGATTTATAATTTAGGGTTTAAAGTTTAAGGTTATATTTGTGGGTTAGAGTTTAGGGTTAAAATTATTATTTTTCTAAATAAAATTTTAAGATTTGATATTTACGGTTTATGATTATATTTGAAATTGTGATAAAATTGAAAAAAAATGTGATGAGAATAGAATCATGATTTCTTAAGAGAAGAAAAAATTGTGATTCATTCTCTTTTAATAATCGATTTTATTATATTTTTACTTTTTAATTCAACTAACTATAAAATTAAAAATAATCAATTTTAATTTTATTTTATTTAAACCAACTAAACATCTACTTAAGTTTACTTAAGTTTTTAGGTGACTTTGTGACAAACAAAATCTAATATGTTTCTCATTATTTTTGTATGTCTTCTGTTTTTTATTTTAATTAATTATATTTATTAAAAAAAAACTAAAAAAATCAAACGAAATGCTCCTCGTGTATGCTAGTAATAGCATTAGCAACAGGTGGTTAGTGCACCCAAATAGGTGCAGGATACTCGTCCACGCGGACTGTGATTGTGAGTGCATGTAACCAAACTGACATCGACGAGGACAAGCTATTGCATGTACACTTTACTGATCTTATCGCGGCATGCTTTACACCTCTTTGGAGTGTAAGGCCCTTTTAGACACCATCAACAAGCTTCTTGTCCTTACGGTCCTAACTTGTTTTTGCGCATCTTTTTTTATATTTCTCACAACAAAGTAATTTAACGTTTAGTTAAAAATTGCATATCACGCGATAAGTTGATTTCTACCTTTGTCACATTCTTTATAAAAATGAGAAAAAACTATAAAAAATATTAACGTACTTGCTAAATCCATTCTGATATTTAAATCAATTTTTTTTAAAGAAAATTAACTGAAATGTTATAAAGTATTAAAAAATATGTAACTTATAACTATTTTATGAAACTATTTATATAAGTTAAATTAATAGATAAGTTCAAAAAAGATATATTCAAATATTTTAATATATAATAATATCTAATTTATTTATTACATGATTATTTGATAGATGAAATAAACTCCAGATATGTTTTTCATTTAAATTCAAACATATCTACTTAAAATGTACTTTTTTTATAAGCTAAAAATAATGTATACCAATTAAAGAGTATCTCATATACTTAGTGAATTTTTTTACCAATAACTAATTTTCATGATTTTTTTTACACAGGGAATGAATTCTTTAAAAAATAAGATTCATAACAAGCATGAATCAATATATTTTTTCAAATGTTTGAAGTATCTTAATAAATTAAATATCTTAAAAACTTAAATTGATGAAAAAATAATTAACAATACTTTTATATAATTATCATTCTCTTATAAAAGTACAATTAATATATATCAAACATTTAAAAATTAACAATTGAAGTTATTGGAGTTTGAAATATGACTTCCAATCCGAATACTATGTTATAAGTTATTGATTACAAACTTTTTTATTAGAAGAATGATTAATAATATTTTTGTAGATCTATCAATCTCTAATTATATACTTTATCATTCAATAATTTCAATTCAATAATTATAGTTAATTGGGTTTGAACATATGATATCTTACTTTGATATTATGTTAAAATTATTGAAAAATCAATTCTCTTAAAAATTTAAATGAAAGAATAACCAAATCTAAGGTAAATTAGAAGAATTATTCATTGGTTTTAGACCAATAATCTATGATAATATACAGTATGTTATAATCACTGGGAGAAAGAATAAAAATACTTAAAAATAGTTAAATCTTTTTTATATAAGAAAAAAGGTCATAGAGATCTTTTTGTTTAAGTCTTATGAGTTGTTTAGAAAACATGTTTTTAAGTCTTTTTATTTGTTAAAAATATATCAGATAATAACAAAATTAACTTTACATATAATTTTTTTAAAAATATAACATAAAAGTACATATGACACATACCTGTTTTAATTTTTGATATACATATATTTAATAAATTAATTTTTAATTAAAAAATTAGTTAAATTTTTTAACAAATTTTTTGACCAAACTTAAAGTAAATTTTCATTGTCTAATATGTGACTTTGAATATTAAACAATAAAAAAATTGTTTAAAATTTATTAATTTTTTTGTCTAATTTTAAAAGAATTTAAAAAAATAAATAAATAAGTTTTAATTAAATATTAATTTTTTACATATATACATATGACATAAATATAAACATACATATATTACATGTATTATTCTAATATATTTAAATTTATTCTTACTTTATATATTTTTCACAAATAAATAGGTTTCAATGAAATATTTTTCATAAATAAATGAATTTATAATTATTATTTTTTAAATAAAATATTTAAACAATACATTTAATTTAAATAAAATGATTATTTAAAATAATTCACTCTTTTATATATTTAAATTTATATTTATAATTTATCGTTAGTGTATTATCAATATATAATTTTTTTGAGGTAAACTAATGTACTTTTAAACATTGACTCGTCAACCTCTTGGTTCTTTACTAAATTTTGTCATTGAAAAACTAATTAGAGACTACTATATAAGTAGCCAGTGGTCAAATGAGAAGACTAGGTTATCTTAAACGGTAAATCGCAGTATATTATCTTAAACGTTAAATGTTAATATATAGTTTTCTTATGATAATTATAAACACTAGCTTTAAATAATTTATTATTTAATATAATTTTATTTTTAATATTTTAATAAAAAAATATTTATTTATATTATAAAAATAAATAAATATTTTTTTAATTAATTAAAAACAAATTTTTAAATAGAGTTACTATTTTATTATTACCATTATTTTACTTTTAATATCATTCTTTATTTAGATTTTTGAGTTGTATTTTAATAGTAATTCATTTAAAAAAATATTAATTAGATATAATTTATCATTTAATTAAAGATTTTTACGTCTCAAATAATACATGTGTAATATTCAAAAATTCATTATCACAATATACCCTTTAAATATTATTTAATTAATTTATTATATAAAAATATTATATAAATATCGTACATGTATAAAATACTCAATTAAATTATAAATGATATTAAATTGATACATTTAAATGTGATACCACTAAAATAACACATAAAAAACTTGCATAAAAATAATACAAAAAAATAAAATTGTGATACTACTAAGATAATTTTTTTTAATAAAATTACATCATTTAATTAAATTAATTATATTTTATTATAATGATAACTGAGCACCATTTTTAACATAAAATATGAAGTTAAAATATAAAAATTACGACATTCAATTAAATTTATTATATTTTATTATAATGATAACCACTAAGCACCATTTTTAGCATAAAATATGAAGTTAAAATATAGAATTAGGTTTATACATATTTACATCATAATCTTATGTTCTAATACCTGAAAACATATTATAGGCTAATTTTTAGACCGTGCGGTAGTTAGGAAAGAATTTTTTTTTTCCCACAAATCATCAAAATTGTAACATTAGATTATCTGTAATCTTAATTTCATTTACTATATTTTATTATTAAAGTATAAAAAAATATAAATTTTTGTTAGCTAGTTTTCTATATATTTTAGAGTAATAATAATAATTATTATATAAATTATTAGTAATTAAAATATTGATAATTATTTAAATTACAATTATTTATCTTTTTTATACAATATTATTTCTATTAAATAACATAAATGATTTATCATTTTCTTTGGTTAATTATCTTAAGTTTTATTTTTTATCAATTAAATAATATAAATTATTAAAAATTAACTAAATTACAATTACTTAACTTTTTTTATATACAATTATTTATTTTAAATAACATAAAACATTATCATATTTTGGTTAATTTTTTTTATCAATTATATAATATAATTTAAGTAATAAATTATTAAAACCTAAAATATTAATGATTTTATATATTACAGTTACTTATTTTCTTTTCATACATAATTATTTATCTTAAGTAACATTAGTTCTTATTTTTTATCAATTAATGAATACAAATTAAATAATAAAATATTAATAGTTAAAATATTTAATATTATCTAGATTAAAATTATTTTTATATAAAAGATTATTTATCTTTAAATAACATAAATAAATATTATTTTTCCTAATTAATTATCTTAATTCTTATTTTTACTAAAATTTTGACAATTTTTTAAATTATAATTTTTTTTTATCTTTTTAAAAGATTATTTATTTAATAATTAATTATCTTAAATCTTAGTTTTATCAATTAAATAATAAATAATAAATATTAATAGGTAAAAATTTGACAATTTTTTAAATTCTAATTTTTTTAAATAGGTTATTTATTTTAAGTAATATAAATAATAATAATTATTTACAGTTAATTATTTTATGTATTTTTTATTATTTAAATAATAAATATTAGTAGCTAAATTTTGACTATTTTTTAAATTATAATTTATCATTTTTATATAGTATTATTTATTTTAAATAACATAAATAATTATTAATTATCTTATATTTTATTTTTTATCGATTAAGTAACAAAATATAATGATATTTTTGAATAAAATTATTTTTATCTTAATGTAGAATTTTTGCATGTACAGTTAATATATTGTGTTGTATCAAAACTATTTTAAAAATTAGAAATTATAAAAATAAATCATTTTTAAAATAATACTAATAATTTTTTTTATAAAAATTAAATTTTACATATATATATGTATATATTTAATGAAATTTGATTCAACAATTTTAAACACATATTTTAATTAACTAAAATAGCAATTGAGTTATAACGTGATTGATATGGACAGAAAATTAAGTGACAAATTACGTGTAGCCGATTAGTATCCAAGCCCTCTATCTATTAAGCCCAATACGTATCCGAAATTAGACCCAATGAGGAAACTGGGTTCCACTTTTAAAACGTACACAACATAAAACCGCCCTTTCTCGTTCTCCATTCCATCGTCTCGCACAGTCGCACTCCCGCGTAGTCTAGTCCCCCATTCTTATGAATCAATTTACCCGCCAAATCAATAAACTTTGGAATCCCCAAAAGTAGCAGAGTACGAAAAGGGGTTGAATCCAGATCGTCGACCAGTTTTGACTGGTTTATCTTCTTTACTTTCAAAATTTATACTCGAATTCTTCAATTCATTTCTTTGTTTAGTAGTGGACCAAATTTTATCATTAATTTCTTTGCTTTTTGTTTACAATTCGTGTGTATTTTCCAATTTGTTCATTTATTGTTTGGTGGATTTTTGTTATATGGAACATTTATTTGATTCAAGCAGTAACAATAACAATGTTAATAAATGCAAGAGAAAGTCAGGGATAGTAGAAGACGGTTCGTGGTCTCGCAAGAGAGGGAAAACAATTGCGGATCGAACGGTTTTGGTTGAGACGAAACATTTGGAAGTCCCTTTGAGATGTGGAACCGCTGGTTCTGTTTCCGATTCGATTCGGCTCGAGCCGGACCGTCCTTGCTCGATCGGCCGCAGTATTGATCGCTGTGATTTTGTTTATGATGATCGCCGAATCAGTAGGCAACACTGCCAGATTCTATACGACGCCGTTCTCCGCAAACTCTATATTATCGATGGTGTCTTATGCTCTGACATCGATAGTCGTCTTGTAGTTCATGAATTTAGGAAAAGACTGTCTTATTATGAACATTCCATTCGTTACAGATCGGTGAAGCAGCAGCTTTACTCTACGGTTAGGGCTTCTTTGAATGGAGTTTTTGTCAATGGTGTTAGGATTGGAGAAGGCATGGCAATGGAGTTGTCTTCAGGAGATGTTGTCACGCTTATTTGTGCAAATCGACATTCTTGCACTGCTTCAATTCGTATTGGCTTTGTTGTTCAAGATATTGTTTTCCAAGAACCGTCTACCGAGTTTGACATGGAGGGTTTGCAATTCGAGCTGTATAAGATGTTAGAAATGAGTCCCTATTCCCAGCAATCTCAAGGGCCACTCTCAAGCAGAAGTGGGTGTAAGAAGGTTTTTGCTTCTAAAGTCACTAGTTCTTTCTTGTCTGAATCAAAACGTGAACATCTAATTACCAGGACAAACTGTCTTTTGAATCGCTGTGCAAAAATATTGCTTAGCAATGATCCTGTATCTTGTATACAAGGTTTGGATATTCCAGGTAGTCTACATTCTTCAAGCAAAGGCTTCAATGACATTCTGGTTCGTGATAGGCTGCATGTTGAAGGTGTTGTGCCACGTAGGATAAAGTGTCTTCAATTTGGAAGGGAAGTGGGATCGGAGCTGAACAATGACTTGGAGAATTTTTGTCTTCGTGGTGAATGTCTGGGTCAACAAGATGATGCTGCAGTTCCTTCTGGGATTGACATTGCCGATAACAACAATCTTTTGAGGTCATCATTTAATTATACGGAAAATGATTTCCCTCCTGTTTCTGATTGTGTTGAAAATAAGATGAAAAATAGGGGCAGTGTTGGCTTGCCACCTGGGAAGAATTTTTACCTGAATCGCCTCAGATTTATGCATGACAAGGTTTCAAGTGATGACACTGCTGTTTCCCTGCCAGAGCTTCTTTACCCTGTTGAAAGCATTTTGCAAATGTTCATTGCAACTTTTACAAGCGACATTTTATGGTACAGCGAGCAGTTTATTATTTTCAATGATGTGATGATGAATGTAAATACTGCACACACCTGATAGGTTGATACCTAACAGTTTTTACATTAAAACATAATGTTCCTCCTTATTTCCATCTACTAATTAAGGGAGGTGACTGCAGGTTTTTATCATCCTGTGAGATCCCTAATAATTTGCCCATAACACTTGTTTGTCATAATTCTGAGAGATGCTGGAGTTCGAAGCTTGAAGATAGGACATCTGCGCCTTACCCAGATTTTCCAAATCTAGTTGCAGTGTGAGTATAATGTTCATGTATTTTCAATTATATGCACTGTTATTCCTTTATTGAAATATACACTGTGTTTTTCAAGCATGGCATAAATAAGTGATGAGTGGATTACAGTCCTTTTGCATATATATATATATATATGCTAATTCATGCAATTGGTCTCCCTCACTCTATCTATTATCCATCTATTATAATAGGTATCCTCAGTTCCCTAGTGCTATAGCTTTTGCCAACGACTTAAAGAAACGAGGCATTGCTTGTCACCATTCCAAATTGTTTGTGTTACAAAGAGAAGACAGTCTTCGTGTTATCATTACATCTGCAAATTTAGTGGCAAAACAGGTGATTACTTGGCTTAAGCCTATCTTTTTTACACTTACGTAATGTTCTTGCACTATCAAACAAAATATGGTACCTTATGAATATGTTGGTAATGTTTTATACTGAACAAAGTTTATAAATTATGGAAAGTATAGGCAGGAATTAAATAGTCAGATTAATTAAGTAGCTAGGCCTAGGAATTGATTTTGCACATGTTTTGAGTTCAGTATCATATATAATTTGTGGAGTGACTGAATTCGCACTGAAAGAGATGCATTGTTACCCGATTTTTCAGGAAACATTTTCATTATAACTAGAAATAAACAATGACGTTTATTTTTCATATGGTACTACTAATTGCTTCATACAATGTTGCAGTGGAATGATGTGACGAATACTGTCTGGTGGCAAGATTTCCCTCGCAGAAGTTCTCCTGACTATTCATCTCTTTTTACTCAAATTTCTGATGCACAAATGAATCAAGACTCTGTGACAGATTTTGCTTCACAACTGGCTGGATTTATGGCATCTCTTCTAGATGACGTACCAAGTCAGGCTCATTGGGTTGTTGAGCTGACAAAATATGACTTTGGAGAGGCAATGGGGTATTTAATTACTTCAATACCAGGAATTCATTCATGCAGAAGTTTGCATATATTGAAAGTAAGTGTTGCTAATCAGTTTTGATTGAATGAAATGTGATGTTCAAGTGTCTAAGTTGACTTAATAATCCCCTTACGATTGAGTTCTCACATTTGACCGATCAGGGCGCTTCAGGGTTGTCTGAATTCAAATATATTGGTGCACTTGAAGGATCTGTAGTTGGTCTGAGCCATTTTAATGCAGCAGATTCTGATGGCACACAGCTTAAGAAACTAGCTACTTTCCTTCAGAAGCCTCTTGGAAATACTGATGGTTACATGGAGATTGCTTTAATGAGAAACAGGAATGTTCCTGCAGATGCAAATGCTGTGAGCATTCTTGTTCCTAACACCAATGTGTCTTCCATGGGAGGTACAGTTCTTTTTTTCATGTTCTGTTAAGATCACAAACCACATATTTGTTAGTTGATTGCAAGTACTGATTATCTCTTTATTTTTTGTTTGTCCTGCAGTAGATGTTCAACTCGGTTTTCTGCCAAGAAAGCTTGCAAAATGGGTGTCTCCGCTATGGGATATTGGATTTTTTAGATTCTCTGCTTATGTTCGTCCTGAGCTTGTCCTTGGTGCAGTTTCAGGAGGAGACAATAAAAAAGTGCCACTATCAATGTTTGTTTCACAGGTATGGCATTTTGATCTTTCGTGGATTTTTTTATACTTTCTGAGATGTGGTTGCAACTTGCATAAATTGATGTTCAGGATAGACATATGTAAAATGCACAATGTTGGCAAGTGCAGGGACCTAATTTTAAGGATATATCAAAGATCATGCAACCTCATCATGTTATTGCCTTTTGCTGTCTTATTAAATCAATTCAAAGGTGCACCGGCATTTGGAGATTACATGAGGTAATTATAAAAATTTAGTAGAAATAAAGCTCTTTTAATTTCTACTCTACTCAATATTTTCAATGATAATACCTCTGAATTTTCTTGTTTGATGGCATTCTCATGTTGAATCTGTTTGGCATAAATTGTCAAAGCAGCCTAGCAATTTGATGTATTCATGATTTTTTTATTATTAAACTATATGGCGCAAATTTTTCCTTGATATTATCATCTCTAATGGATTCTTTTCATTTCCACAGGTTCTAGGTCGATACAAATGGCCTGAATCCCTTGAGTCCAATTTTGTTTACAGTAAGTGTATTCTGATGATCTTTATGTCATAGAGATTGATTGGCGAACGAAAACAACCTCATACATGCCTTCTTCAGTTTTTCATTCAATCTCTGTGTGTGTGTGAGAGAGTGCGGCCATGGTGTTTGATCCTTTGTTATATCCTCAAGGTGCATCCTCAATTGGATCATCAATCAGCGGACAATTCTTAGCTACATTTTCAGCAGCTGCAGGGAAGAAATCATTGCAATTTGACTCTCAGGAGTCTGATCCAGAGGTTGTCCAACTACCGTCACTCTGTTTATAATCTGCTTGAAATTCCAATATATATTCATTCAATTTTGACACTCTTGGCAGTGGGGATGCTGGAATGCTAGCCACGAACTGAGAAACCCATCCATCAAGATTGTTTTTCCAACCATTGAAAGAGTGAAGAATGCATTTAACGGTATTTTGCCTTCAAAACGCATTCTGTGCTTTTCTGAGGTAGGATGGTCTCTTTCTCAACAATATGTAATTTTCTCATCATGGTTCAATCTAGGAAGATAGAAACAGATAATTTCACCTTCTTTCCTTTACACTAGTTTTAGCATGCAATTACTTTCACATTGTAGCTCTTAATTGGAGATAATGTACTTCCAAAACCAACTCATGAATCATGCCTGAGTCCATGGTTGATGATCTTGACCAACTGATGTATTAGTGGAGTTTCAGTTGGTTAGGATTCTTATGACTGGGCACAGCCTGCCAACGTCTCCAATTTTTTTTGAATCAGAAAACACACATCTCACATTCAGATTGTTCTATGTTTCATTCTAGGGCAATATAAAAATTCTAATTTTGTAATTTCAATTTTCAGAAAACGTGGGAAAGATTGAGGACTGTTAGCATACTTCATGATGCAATTCCTCATCCCCATGACAGAGAGGGGCATCCAATGCATATCAAGGTAAGAATTTTATCTCTTTTTTAATTACAATTTGTTTTGCTAAAGAAATCCCTTGCTGCATTTGTAGGTATTGTTGAATACAGTGAGAATTCGAAAATTAGAGTACTATTCCTGATCATACTCTAGTGTAGAAACAATAACGAATAATTGGGTTTGGAAAATAGAAATATAATGTTTCGTTATGTTTAACAATAGCGGTTAATTTAGAATAACAAATATTTAACATGCTGACATTAAATGACAACCTTTGTGTAGAATATCTTGTCATCTTCTATAAATTGAACCATAAGCTTATGCACATTCGGTCAAAATCTTGTATATCAGTACACATGTCCAATCATATTGAAATTGGTGAAGATAAAATTTAAATTGAAAAGTAAACAGGTGGCATCGAGACAATTCCAATCCATGACAGGTACATCTTCCTCTGGTTGGGTTTATTGTGGATCGCATAATTTTAGTGCAGCTGCATGGGGACGACAGATTTCAAATTCTTCTGGTGCAGCAGTAGAAGAACCAGGGAGAGCCGACTCCTTTCTCGGTCATAGGCTACACATTTGCAACTATGAACTCGGGATCATTTTCATCTTCCCCCCAGCAAATACAGAGGATCATTGCAGCAAAGGTGGCGGTAGCTTAGATGATATTATTTTACCATTTGTTGTGCCTCCTCCAAAGTATGGACCAAGAGACAGGCCAGCAACATCAAAGGCTATGAGGGAGGCATTAGATGAAGTCAATGTGAAACATAATCTTCTAGAAGTAGAAGAGATTCCAGGTGAAGAAGATGAGCCAGTTGAGGCAACTGCTTTGGTTGCAGAAGACGAGGAGGACAAGACTTACTCTGAAAATTTATGGAGCCAAATTGATTCAAGCAATAGTTGTTAAAATATTGTCAACCGCTTTTCTTTAAAAGGGAAAAAACCTTTTGAGGGTTGATATTATATGATGTGTGTGGGGTATGAAAGCAGGTCGTGTACACACACACGTTATATCCTGAAAATACTGCATAGGTAAATATTTGAGGTATGGTCCCCTAAAAATACCCATTCACCTAACTAATGGAGACTCTTCTGTTGTTGAGGGTTTATTAGGGAGCTTACAGAAGATATATAGTTTTTATGTTCCCATTGATTATGAGACAAATTTCATAGCTGTGTTGTAACATTAAACCCCAATTCAAGATTGAATTAAAAAAAATCTGTCATTTTATCTTGCTTGTCCTAGTTCATTCTTCCACCAATCTCATTTATTATTAAGTAATCATGACTTAGTAAAGTAATTATTATAGATAAATGCAAATAAATTTGTGCAAATATATGCACTTTCATAAATTGTCTCAACTCAGTGTCAAATTGTTTTTCAAAAAGGAAAAAGAAAAAAAATTGAAATTTATAATCATAAAATAATTTAGATATTTTATTATTTAAAAAATCATCTCATAAATCACATTAAATGTTGTTAAGATAGATTGTATTCAAAAATATGATTACATTTAATAATATTAAGGGTATTATTTTTATTGTTATAAATTTTAAGAGTCTTATTTTATGTAATTTTTTAATTTTTTTTAAAAAATGAATTAACAATTAATTTTCAAAGTTATTTAAACATTTATTATAATTAAAATAAGTATTAGATGTAAATTTATGTAATCTTTGAGGTTGTGGTCTATGCTCTTTATAGTTACTTAGGGGTGTGATTCAAATTATATGTACGCACACGAGCGTATAATTGTCATAAAAAAAAAAAAATTCTTTTATGGCTTTAGCTGTCAAGATCGGAAAGAGGTGGCTCGGCTTTTTCTTAGAATTTTGTTTTCTTCCTCAATTTGCTTGCTTCTTCCCGCTTTAGGTGTTTGACGTGTTACAGAACTGAAATACCTTACGTCTTTCTCTGTTCTACCTTGCTTCACATAACTCCTAACTTTCCCTTTCCCTTTCCCTTTCTCTTTTCGATTTCGACATGCCATAAGGAAAGTACCTTTCTTCAATCTCCAGTTCAAACTGACACTTCTCATGGACGGTAATGAACACTATTATTCGTTATTTATCAATATAATGTAGATTATCTGAAACCCTAAACTATCTCAATTCTTTCTCAATATTACTAATGACCATGCAAGTTTCATCTTCTTGGTCGGCTCTAATACCATCACATTCACTTCACAGAAAAATTGGATCCTACGGAATTAATGGTGATCCTCCTATGCTGCCTTGTGTTACCTATAATCATTTATATTATCCTCAAAGCTTCTGCAAAGCTGCTTCTTCTTCTTCTTATTCTCCAATAGCAGCTTCAAATTTTTCCAATTCGTCTTCTATCTTTGGAATGTTGATTTCCCAAAGGAGTAGATCAAGGAGGACAAAGAGAGGCATCTCTACCTCGGCGGTGTTCGAGCGATTCACCGAACGAGCAATTAAGGTCGTTATATTGTCTCAAAAAGAAGCAAAAGCTCTTGGGAGAGATATGGTGTTCAATCAACATTTACTGCTGGGTTTGATTGCTGAGGAGGAACTCCATTCTTCTCCCCATGGTTTTCTTGGCTCTGGAGTGACTATTGACGACGCTCGATTTGCTGTTCGTAGCATTTGGCGCGAAAACGATCTTCTCGAATATTCTGCTTCAACTTCTAATGCAATTCATTCCATTAACATTTCGTTTTCGATTACTACAAAGCGAGTGTTTGAAGCTGCACTACAGTATTCGAGATCTAAAGGTCATAATTTCTTAGCACCAGAGCATATTGCCCTTGGTCTCTTTTCCGCCGACGATGGTAGTGCTTTTAGGGTTCTTGACAGGTACTTTAGTATCACTAAATCTACTTATCCAAAATTGAACGAAGTAGAGACTCGTTAATATAATAAAATCATCTGTTCATATTCATTTGATTTCAGATTGGGAGTCAAAGTTAATCAGTTAACAGCTGCAGCAGTGTCTAGACTGGAAGCAGAACTTCTCAAAGATGGTAGAGAACCTTCCAAGTCATCGCATGGAAAATCACGTTCCACAAAAGCTTCCGATAGAAGATTATCCAAGAAACCAAAAGGTAACGAGTGACTATGACCATTACTTTTTCGGGTGGAAAACGTAACGGTGATCTCACTTTTCGTGAAATGTGTCGTGTTGTAACTAAAAGGAATTATTATTATTATTTTTATAAATGATTATTTTAATATTATAATTTTTGAGTTTGATTAGTCACTTATTTTTAATAATTTTATTGAATAAACTTATTTTTAATAATTAGAAAAGTAAAAAAAATATTTTTATAATAATAAAATTAATAATATTTAATTTATAAATTATATATTTAAAATAATCAACTTAAAAAAAAAGAGTAAACATTGCATTCATTTTAAAAATATATTTTTAAGTCAATTTATTTGTTAAAAATGAGTTTTAAAAAAAAATAATACTATTAAAATTTGTAATCTTAAAATAATATTAATATGTCTATCTCATATGTTTTCACTATTAAAAAAATCTGATATATTAATTCACATTAAATGTCATATAATTAGTCATTTATTAAATTAAATTATAGTCATTTAAATTCTTTTAATTTTAAATATTATCTAATTAAATCACGTCTAATATTATTTAGACACTATTTTTATTTTTATAAAATGTTATTTTTTTGTAAAAAAGGTAGACAAATAAGTACAAAATTAGATTTTCATGGATTTTTTTGTTAAATTTAATGAAATAATATATGTAATATATATATATATATATATATATATATATATATATATATTTATATTTTTGATATATTTAGTTAAAATTTTAATATTTAATTAAAAATTACTCAAAAAAATTTAAATTTTTTTCCTTTAATTTTAAGCAAATTTTAGTTTAATTTTCAATAAAACGTAAAAAAAATCGTTTAATATAAAAAATCACATATTAAATAATGAAAATTTTATTTAAATTTGATTGAAATAATTTATTAAAATATTTGAATAATTTTTTATTAAAAATTATTTTATTATATATATATATATAAATTTGTATCGCATTAATTATTTTATTATATTTAATAAAAAAATTAAGTGAAATATTATTATATTCAAAGTTTTGACGAGCAAAATAACAAAATACCTTTGCAAAACAAGTTACTAAAAAGCCCTTAAAGCCTAAATAAAAACATTTTCTCCTTCATTTTAAATCACTCTTATTACTTCTATTTTTTAACTATTAATGATTATAAAAGCTAAGCAAAACTCATATACAATTTAATTGTGAATTCACAGAGAAAAGTGCTTTGGAGCAATTTTGTGTGGATTTAACTGCTCGAGCTAGTGAAGGACTTCTTGATCCTGTTATAGGTCGAGAAACTGAAGTTGAGAGAATACTTCAGATACTTTGTCGCAGGACGAAAAATAATCCAATTCTTCTTGGTGAAAGTGGGGTTGGAAAAACAGCCATTGTTGAAGGACTAGCAAGTAGTATTGCTCAGGGAAACATTACTAATCATCTCGCGGTGTGTTTCATTCTAAATAATTGTATTCTTATAGTTACTCTTCTCTATTCTTTCTCTTATACTTTAATGGTGCTTATATTCATAAACTCATGATTTATGAATTTGATTTTCCCTGGTTTTGGCAGTCAAAACGTGTGATGTCCTTGGATGTAGGACTACTAATGGCTGGAGCAAAGGAGAGAGGAGAATTAGAAGCACGTGTTACAAAATTGATAAGAGAGATACTAAACTTAGGTAAATAGACAATTTGGATTTTTCGTTTAAGCTCATAAACACTTACATTGTCGGTAAAGCTCTCGTGTCAACCACAGGAAACATTATTCTGTTTATTGATGAAGTCCATGTCATCGTTGAGTCTGGCTCAGTTGAACGAGGAAATAAGGGGTCTAGTCTTGACATTGCTAATCTAATGAAGCCGTCACTTGGAAGGGGTCTTTTACAGGTAAACAGGTTATTAATTTTCATATTATCTGGTGAGAAATTTACGTAAATTCCTGATAAGTCAGATTTATGAGAAAACAAGAATATAAAAATAACACATAAATTTGATAACGGAGTTCGGTCAATCTTGCTTACGTCTCCGGAACTGCTGCAGATTTTTTTACTAAAATGAGAGAAATTACACAAGGTGTTTACAACATTTACAACTCACAACTCACGACCCAATTACACCCAAGAAAATTACTCTCAATTTTCTCTCACAAAAGTTTTTCTCTCAATTGGAATGAACACTTGGTTGTTTAATCCATTACAATTACACATCTATTTATAGGAAAATTCATTCCTTGAATTACTCCTTCAATTAATGGTTCCTTGAATTACTCCTTGTTTTGCTCCTTAAATTAAGGAGTTTTATAGCAATATCTAACAATCTCCTACTTGAAGACTGATTTTAATCTGTCTTCATACCTTGATCAATGCAGCAGTTTTTCTAGTCTTGTTACTCTAGCAGACTAACTCACGTTGAGCACAACTTCAATTTCATGGCAAGCTCCCACTTGTTGGCATCTCGAGTCTGACAAGCTTCATCATAGCATTCAGGCTCTCCTCCATCAGTCAGCAACATATAGTTCATGTATCTCATGTTAGGCACATGAGGTTGAGAAAATCTTTTCAATACAGGAGCTGTAGTAGGAGGCTGTGGCAGACTGTTGCACACTGCTCTGTCCAACGAGTTCCTCTGGCTGAGGACTTGCTACAATTGGTTCTTTCACGGAACTATCTGAGACATCATCTACATCTACAAATACTGACTCATTCTGCTTTGAGTCGTTGATGTTTGTTTTATGCATGTCCTTATACATCACTCTTTCATTGAAAATCACATCTTTGTTACGGATCACTTTCTTGTTTTCGCCATCCCAAATGCAGTAGCCAAACTCATCCTCACCATAACCGATGAAGGTGCATTTCTTAGATTTAGGATCAAGCTTATTTTTGCCTTGATCACTAATATGCACAAATGCTACATAGCCAAAAACTTTTAGATGTGATACTTTTACCTTTTTTCTGCTTCATACCTCCTCTGGTTATCTATGCTCCAATGGAACAGATGGGCCTCGGTTGATCAAGTAAGCTACCGTGTTGACTGTTTCTGTCCAAAACTGCTTCGGTAGACCTGACTGTAAACGAATGCTTCTGGCTCTTTCTGTCAACGTTCGGTTCATACGCTCAGCTACACCATTGTGTTGAGGCGTGCTCATAGCAAATTTTTTTGAATCTGGTGTCTTCATATTCACCACTATTATCGATTCTGAGCTTTTTGATCTTCAAACCTGTCTCATTTTCCACCATAGCTTTTCATCTTCTGAAAGTGTCAAATACTTCAGACTTATGCTTTAGAAAGTAAACTTATACCTTCTGAGAGTGATCATCAATGAAAGTCACGAAGTAGTGTTTCCCACCAATGGATGAGACAGTCGTTGGTCCCCAAACATTAGAGTGAATAAGCTCTAACCTTTCCTTCATTGGGGTTCTGTCACTTGTCTGAAAACTGACTCTCTTTTGTTTTCTAAGTATGCAATTTTCACACATGTCTATCTCTGCTGACTCTAGACCTGGAAGTTTTCTCTTTGAGTGCATAATCTTCATCCCCTTCTCACTCATGTGGCCTAGTCTCTGGTGTCACAAATTTTGTCAAATTGGTCTGAATGCCCTTTCCATAGGGTTTGCTTTCATTATATAGAAGAGATTTACATATTGATTGTCTGATTTTCAGCGCCTAAATGCTATACAAGGTAAGTATTTCCAACGTTATTTACAGCCTAATTATCTGCTATATACCATTTAGACATATAGGAAAACATCCATAAAATAGTACAAATCAAATCACGTAACATCCCCCCTCAAATTGATGCTGGTAGATCAAGAAGCATCAATTTGTCAACTAAGAATTGATGTCGGTGTCGAGAAAGAGCTTTAGTGAAGATGTCTGCAGTTTGATGTTCGGTGGAAATGTGAGGAAGTGTAATGACATGTCTGTCAAAGGATTCACGTATGGAATGACAGTCGACTTTGATATGTTTTGTACGCTCATGGAAGACAGGATTAGCAGCGATTTGAATGGCATTGGTATTATCAGCATGAAGAGGAGTGGAATGAAGTTGAGGAAAACCAAGTTCCCCCAACAACCCACGAAGCCATGTGATCTCAAAGCAGGCAGAAGACATAGCACGATATTCAGACTCTGTGGAAGACTTGGAAACTCTGTCTTGCTTCTTACTCTTCCAAGAAATGAGTACATTGCCTAAAAACATGCACCAACCAGTAACAGAGCGACGAGTATCTGCACATCCAACCCAGTCAGCGTCACTATACCCTACCAACTATAAGGAAGATTCCTTAGGAAAGAACAACCCACGTGAAGAGGTGCCCTTCAGATATCGAATAATGTGGCGGATAGTGGCAAGGTGAAGGTGTCGAGGGGCCTGCATAAATTGACTGACCTGTTGCACAGCAAAAGAAATGTCATGACGAGTAATCGTCAAGTAGTTCAAACTCCCAACGAGTTGTTAATACAAAGATGGATCTGATAGAAGCTCTCCTTCCTCCTGACGAAGCTTAAGATTTACCTCCAAGGGAGTAAGAACATAATTACCTAATTGGAGACCAGCTAATGAAATTACTTTCTCTATGTATTTGTGCTGATGTAACAATGTACCAATCGGAGTAATCTGGAACTCAAGGCCAAGAAAGTACTGCAAAGGACCAAGATCTTTCATGTGAAAAGAGGCCTTGAGATGCTGTTGTAATTGCTTAAGTAACTCAGTATCAGAGCCAGTAATCACAATATCGTCAACATATACTAGAAGCAATACAATTCCTGCAGAAGTCTTGCGAAGAAACAGAGAGGAATCAAACTTACTTTGAGTAAAGTGAAAAGCAAGCAAAGTAGAACGAAATTTATCAAACCATGCACGCGGAGCTTGTTTCAAACCATACAAAGATCGGCGTAACCGACAAACCTCTGAGGAAGGTGTAGTAAACATGCCAGGAGGTGGAGACATATAAATTTCTTCCTTCAAATCCCGATCTGTCGGAGAGACCACCCCTGTGACGCAACAAGTGCCAAGATAGTCCGTACAGTAGTCATTTTAGCAACAAGTGCAAATGTCTCTTCATAATCAATACCATACTCCTGTCGGTTCCCAAGGGCCACGAGACGGGCCTTATATCAGTCCAGTGAGCCATCAGACCGAAACTTGACTGAGTATACCCATTTACAAGCAATAGGTTTGACACCAGAGAGACAAGCCACAAGATCCCAAGTGTGATTGTCTTGAAGAGCTTGGATTTCTTCTTGCATGGCCTGCTGCCAACATGCTTGGGTGACTACTTGAGTATAAGAGTGAGGAACAGAAACAGTATCGAGAGTGGCAGTAAGTGAGGTATGAGAAAAACCATACCTATTTGGTGGATGTGTAACTCGGGTGGAGCGTCGAGGTATCAAAAACGTAGAATCAGATGACAGATCAGTGTCTAGAAGAGGTGCTGAAGGAGGACGTCTATGGTACACCATACCTGGTTTAAATCGCTCAATAGAAGAAGGCACATCATCAAAAGTGGGCAACAAGCTTGTGACGATCAATAGGTGGTAGATGAACAAAACAAACACACCCAAAAGTATGAAAGGATTGATACTCAGGAGATATGCCAAATAATCGAAGATAGGGAGAATCATAATTTAGAGTGGCAGTAGGCAAACGATTGATCAAATAAACAGCAGTAGATAAAGCTTCTACCCATAACTTAGAAGGTACAGAAGAATCAATCAGCAAAGTACGAACAACATCTAAGAGATGACGATTCTTAGGCTCAACGACTCCATTTTGTTGAGGCGTATAAGGACAAGAACGTTGAGAAATGATCCCTTTTTGTTGAAGATAAGTCTGAAAGGAATGAGACATGTATTCCCCCCTGAGTCAGAGCGTAAGGTTTTGATACAAGTACTGAACTGTGTCTCGACAAGCGCAACAAATTTTTGAAAAACAGAGAACATGTCAGCTTTAGAACGGAGAAAATAGATCCAAGTAAATCGACTGTAATCATTGATAAATGTTACAAAATAATGATACTTCCCATGAGAAATAATAGGACTAACACCCCAAACATCAGTATGCACAATCTCAAAGCAAGTAGAAGCACGACTACCATGCGCAGGAAAAGGTAATGTTTTACTTTTACCAAGACAACAAGTAGCACAATCAAAAGATACAGGAGAAGAAGAAAAAAATTCTTTATTGCCTAAAAAACCATGTTTCAAAAGATGAGTCAAGACAACAGAATTGGGATGACCCAATTTCTTATGCCATACTTCATTATTATTGGCAGTAGTCGTACAAGCAAAAGAAATAACATTAGGAATAGAAAATTGTAAAGGAAATAGACGTCCCACTTTAGGCCCCTTCGCAATCACCATTCCCGACACCTGATCCTGCACAAGACAACCACCACGAGAGAACTGAACATCACAGTTATTATCTACCAATTGTCCAACAGAAATCAAATTGGTAGATAATCCAGAAGAGACAAAAACATTTCGAAATGAAGAACCCAAAGCACCAACAACAGTAATAGGAAGTGTACTACCATCAACAATCTGAATAATTTGCGTGCCTCCATACTTACGAACACCATGGAGACCCGTCGTACTACCAGTCATATGATTAGAGGCATCGAAATCAACAATCCAAGAAGAAGTGGAGGTAGGAGTTGTACCTTGTAGGCCTAAAGTTGTAAAAGCAGACACAATCATCTGTTGAACCATGACAGGTGTGAGAATAGATGAATAAGAGCTTACGGTGGGAGGCGCCGAAGAAGACGATGACTGAACAGCAGCTTGAAAAGCTTGAGATTGGCGATTCTGAGGCCGCACACGATAGTCTTTTATGAAATGGCCCTCTTTCTTGCAGTAGTTACAAACTTTCTTTGGACAGTTGCGAGCAATGTGACCTATCTCCTTGCAATTGAAACACTGCAACTTGTTCCTCCCTTTTCCTTGTGCTGCATAGGCTACATTCACAGCCTCAGAATAGACTTTCTCAGAAGTCATACCCATCTGAGTGGATAATCGTTGTTCCTCACGCAATAAATCTCCTAAGTAGATATCCAAGGAAGGAACCGAATTACGGTTCAATAAACCGGCTCGAACAGATTCAAATTCAGGGCAAAGCTTCATCAAAAATTGATCGCGTTGACTCTCAGCATGAACCGCTTGAAGAGCTGCGAGGGCCGCGGTGGGAACCTTAGCATGAACAATAGCAGAATACTCGCTCCAAATATTAATAAAACCAGAATAAAACTGCTCAATAGTCAAATTACCATGAGTGTAATTGCTAATTTCCAACTCCAATTGGAATTTCCGAGCACTGTGGTCTTGATGATAAATACGTTGCAGATAGGCCCACATAGCTTGAGCTGTAGTGAAACACCGAAGATTGATGACAAGATGGGGCTCAATCGTTCCCAATAACCAAGAGATCACCTTAGCATCCTTAACCTCCCATCGGACAAATTCCTTTTCATCAGGGGGAACTCGAATAGAACTATCAATATGATTTGATAATTCTTTCCCTTTAAGAACATTTTAAATTGAAATTCCCACGTTGAAAAATTATTTCCAGTAAAACGAATAATATTATTTTCCGTAGACATGATGAAAGTTACGTATAAAAAAATCAGCCCAAGAAGTAAACAAATAACAACAAGCCCAATAAACACAATAAGAGAGACCACGGGTACAAGTTAATTTAGCTCAATTAAAACAATAAGAGAATCGGCAAACACAATAAGAGGGTCCGAAATTGATACCTACTCAACTAGCACGTCGACAACAAGAGAATCGGCAAACACAGAGTGCCGAGTTCACACGGAGAGAATGCCGAAATTGCTGATCACCTTGCAATCACCACAGAACCTCTCGTCTATCATAGAGAGAGCCAATGTGCCCACGGCAACCCAACCACCACAATGGAAGCACCGAAAGAGAAGATCGAACACCACTCAACCACCACAGAAAACACCGAATGCCACCACAGAGAATATCGACGGCCATAGAGGAAGCCAATGGACACCTTTCGACCCAGAACAGTACGTCGACAACCACAAAAAAAGAACCCACGAAATCGATGACCATAGAAAGTCCCGACACACCAAGAGCAAGAAAAAAAATTTCTTCCTGTCACACGAGTGATTAAAACCACAGAAATGAATAGCAGAGTAGGGGTTCTAATACCATGTCAAATTGGTCTGAATGTCCTTTCCATAGGGTTTGCTTTCATTATATAGAAGAGATTTACATATTGATTGCCTGATTTCTAGTGCCTAAATGCTATACAAGATAAGTATTTCCAACGTTATTTACAGCCTAATTATCTGCTATATACCATCTAGACATATAGGAAAACATCCCTAAAATAGTACAAATCAAATCCCGTAACAAATTTGATGTTTCATTGCTTGCTGCAACTGCGATTAAACAACGTGCTCTTACTGTCATGTAAAGAGTGTCACTCTTCTTGCCTCGAGCAACTGTCATTGTGCCCTTTGAAATCTTCCAATTATCACCATGAAATATCATAGTATAGCCTTCACTGGCCAATTGCCCTATTGAGATTAAGTTCCTTCTTAGGTCGGGAATATGTCTAACATCCTTCAGCTCCCAAACAAACCTGTTCAACTTAATCTTCACTACACCTTTGCCAATAATAGCACATGGTTGGTCATCACCAAGATATACCTTTCCAAGGTTTTCGGGGACATATTTCTCGAAAAATTCTTTATGTGAAGTAGCATGAAACGATGCTCCAGAGTCTAACACCCAAGATTCTTCCTTGCTCTCCAAAGGGCATATCAATGCATCATCTCCTCCTGAGGTGGAAGTAACATTTGCCTCTGTCTTCACTTGTTTGTCCTCCGGTGCACTCTTCCACTGATTTTTGTAGTGCTTGGTTCTCCCACAATTCCAACACTTGATAGTCTTCGAGCTATGGGAATTATTAGGATTCCTAGATTTGGACCTCATGTCCTTTGATCTACCTCGGTAATCTGTTCTACCACGTCCATTTCCTTTGGTTGAATTTCTTCCTCTTGATTCTGTATGCAAAACTGAAGAAGTTGACGATTCACTTGACTCTCTACGTTAGATCTCTTCACTAAGAACCAGATCACGAACATCGTCAAATTTTAACTTATTGCTTCCTGACGAGCTACTCACAGCCGTGATAGTAGCATTCCAGCTTTCTGGTAAAGAAGACAAAAGTATCAATGCTCGTACTTCTTCATCGAATTCAATTTCCACTGAACTCAACTGGGTTGTGACTGTGTTGAGTTCATTGAGATGTTGAGCTATCGATGTGCCTTCCGTCATCCGTAAATTGAACAAACGAATCATCAAGTGCACTTTGTTTGAGGCTGATGGCTTCTCATACATATTGGAGAGAGCTGCCATAAGACCCACCGTGGTCTTTTCTTTTGCTTTGTTGAAAGCAACATTATGGGATAAAGTCAATCGAATAACTCCGAGAGCTTGTCTGTCTAGAAGATTCTAATCTTCTTCCTTCATAGCCTCTGGATTCTTCCCTGAGAGAGGTTGATATAGATTTATTTGATACAGATAATCCTCTATCTTTAGTTTCCAAAATCCGAAATCTGTGCCATTGGATTTCTCAAGTTTCACCTTTTCTTCATCTGCGGCCATTGCTCTCACTCAAATTTGACATCCTTTGGATCGTTTCTGATTATTTCTGCAAACCACCGTGTATTAGAACACCTCCGTCAACGAACAAATATCGTCAACAAAATTTCACTATTCACATGAATAGTATCTTTGCAAGAAAATGATAGAAATCACCACCAAAAGCTCTGATACCAGTTGTTTGGAAATTACGCGAATTCCCGATAAGTCAGATTTATGAGAAAGCAAGAATAGAAAATAACACACAAATTTGATAACGGAGTTCGACCAATCTTGCTTACGTCTCCGGACCTGCTACAGATTTTTTTACTGAAAGTAGAGAAATTACACAAGGTGTTTAAAACACTCACAACCCACAACTCAATTACACCCAAGAAAATTACTCTCAATTTTCTCTCACAAAAGTCTTTCTCTCTAAGTTTTTCTCTCAATTGGAATGAACACTTGGTTGTTTAAACCATTATAATTACACATCTATTTATAGAAAAATTCATTCTTTGAATTACTCCTTAAATTAATGGTTCTTTGAATTAAGCTCCTTGTTTTGCTCTATGTTTTGCTCCTTAAGTTAAGGAGCTTTATAGCCATCTCCAACATTACCTTGCCCTTGCCCAACTCATTAGGATAGAACTTTGCCTAGTGTTATAATCGATTCATTTAGAATTTCGTAGACTCATCTGTTTAACTCTGCTGATCTTGCAAGCTTTAGGCTGACGATTTCTTACATCATCTAGGACATTTTGTGGTTGGCTGAGTTAGAGGGACCATTGACTGTATGCGTATTATGAGTTGTCCAGGGCACTGATATCTTATTGCGTGCAGTGCATTGCTTCAACAACTGCTGATGAATACAGGATACATTTTCAAAAGGATAAAGCATTAGCACGAAGGTTCCAGCCAGTGTGGATTAATGAACCAAGTCAGGTATTTTTCAATCAATGCTTTCATGGCTTCATCTTACACCTCGAAGTGATCTGTAAATTTAATTCGCAAACTGTCTTCAAACTGTTAGGATGATGCAGTTAAGATACTGCTAGGCCTACGTGAGAAATATGAAGACCATCATAAGTGCAGATATACATTGGAAGCTATAAATGCTGCTGTACAGCTATCTGCAAGATATATATTTGATAGGTATCTTCCTGATAAAGCAATTGATCTCATTGATGAGGCGGGGAGTAGAGCTCGTATGGAAGCCTGTAAGAGGAGAAGAGAAAAGCAAATTGGCATATTGTCTAAACCACTTGATGAGTACTGGCATGAAATTAAAGCTGTACAAGCAATGCATGAAGTGGTAATAACATTGTTCTTATTCTAAACTCAGCATGTTTGCTTCTGCTTAAGACTTGAAATAATAGTAATTTTAACGATAACAAAAAATGCTTTTGAATTAAACAAGAAAAAAATTAGCAAATTGTTGGAAGTGCTTTAGGGACTTAAAAAACACCTTTTGTGCTTCAGTGCTTCGTCTTGAAAGTAGTTTTTCTTGAAAAAACAGCAAAAATAATATTTTTAAAACTTATAACCATAAAAATAGGACCCTCGTGACTAGTTCATATATTTTTACCATTAAAAAAAGTCCAATACATTATTTTAAGTGACCACCATCCAAATTGAACTATTTAAATGTTGAATATCGTACTATTGGACCTTATCCAATGTTATTGGGTATTATTTTTGTTGTTATAAATTTTACGTTTTTTTTATTTTTAATTCCCTTTTTTCTTTAACCACTCTATACAGAAGAAAAAGCAAACCAATCCTCTCTCATTTTCTTTGTGATCTACTGTCAATATGCCAAATCTGATATCATGTTTGCAGGTCATGTCAAGCAAATTGAAAAATGGTACTGCTTCAGGCATGGGTGATAGTGAACCCACTTCAGATACCATTTTGCCGAGATCAAATGATGAGTATGATATTTTTGGATCTGAAAATATGTAGCAAGTTAGCAGTAGGTCCGCATTTTCTAGGCTTATTTTATACTTGCATGATTTTTGGCATGGCTATTATATATTTCATCTTTTGTTTTAAATTTCTCCCAGACATATACTGGTTGGAGTCAATGATATAGCAGCAGTTGCTTCATTATGGTCAGGGATCCCAGTCCAGCAGCTCACTGCCGATGACAGCTTGCTTCTGTTGGGTCTTGATGAACAGTTGAGAAAACAAGTAGTTGGCCAAGAAGAGGCTGTTTCAGCCATTTCTCGAGCTGTCAAGAGGTCTAGGATTGGCCTAAAGGATCCTAAAAGACCCATAGCAGTACTTCTCTTTTGTGGCCCTACTGGAGTTGGCAAAACTCAATTAACAAAAGTCTTAGCTGCTCGCTATTTTGGATCAGTAAGTCATCATTCTCTTGGATTGATGTTCATGATGTTGTTCTTTTACCTTGATCATAAGAACTCTCTGTTGCACCTTATATTCATATAAAAAAAAACTTCCAGGATCAGGAAATGCTGAGTTTTAAACATGATATTTTCAATCTTGTTGCATGATTACTCTCATTCTGTTATTGTATTTATGGTCCTCAATTTTTATTACCATAGGAGAAAGCAATGCTACGATTTGACATGAGTGAATATATGGAGCAACATTCTTTGAGCAAATTAATAGGGTCATCTCCAGGTTATGTTGGCTATGGAAATGGAGGCACTTTAACAGAAGCTATAAGAAGATGCCCATTTACGGTCATAATGTTTGATGAGATAGAGAAAGCTCATCCAGCTATATTCAACATCCTTCTCCAACTGTTCGAAGAGGGACACCTTACAGATTCTCAGGTTCATACTCTTGACTCTAGCTTCAAATTGTTACAAAGCAAAAGATGGGTTAAATTGTTAGAAATATTTGTTACCTATTTTGCCACTTAGTGTAAAAGAGAATCGTTTAAAGGCAACAACATAGAACAAAAATATAAATATTTATTACCTATTTAGTCACTTCTTGTGAAATTGTGTTATATATAGGGCAGAAGAGTATCATTTAAAGATGCGCTCATAGTGATGACTTCTAATGTGGGTTCTACGGCCATTGTGGAGGGCAGAAACAACTCCTTTAGATTATTTGTTACAGATGATGAGGCAACCCCGTACCTTGGAATGAAAGCAACAGTCATTGAAGAACTCAAGACATATTTTTGTCCAGAGTTGCTCAACAGAATAGATGAAATAGTGGTGTTTCAACCGCTCAGAAAGACTCAGGTTTTACATCTCCCTGATTCTATTGTTCCAGGCTCCCAATTTTTTTTTAACAGCTAATAAGCACTTGACAAATTCCATCAATAATTAAGTCTTTTATCACAAAATTACAAGTGGTTTTCCCTATTTTATTTTATGGTTTTCTATAAATAAATGAGTAACATGAAACTCTAGTAACTTTCATTTCACGAATAGATAATATTAGTCACCATTCTTAAAATTTGTACACTTTAATCATCTTATTATTGTATTTTTGAACACTTTAAGTCATTTCTTTCAAGTTTTAATTTTTTGGACAATTTTTTGGAGAAAAAAATATGATCAAATTAAACCTTACTAATAAGTGTTATAGATATTTGAAGAGAAAAATATCTCAAAAAATGAAATAAAGTGAGTAAAATAATCAAAATTGGTTTTAAATTACCAAAATGTCTACAAATGTAACATTAAGACGACTAAAATACAACAGTTTAAAACAATGATCAATGTATCCAATTTGAAAAAATAAAGTTATCAGTGTACATTTTTTCTAAAATAAAAAGATGTTTATTTCAGATGCTTGAGATTTTTGATATAATGCTGCAAGAGTTGAAGGAGAGAATAACAACCTTAGGCATTGATTTGGTGGTGTCTGAATCAATCAAGAGCTTCATTTGTGAGCGAGGGTATGACAAAGTTTATGGTGCTCGTAGTCTTAGGAGAGTTATTACAACTATAATAGAAGATCTCTTGAGTGAAGCCGTTCTTGCAGGACAATGCGCTCCTGGCGACACAGTTAGTATTGATTTAGATGATTCTGGAAACCCATTTGCGATGAACAAATCTAATAAGAGAATTCACATGTCTGATAAAACATTAATCTTTTAGTTAGGTCCTGATTTGTTATTATTTATTTATTTCTTAGTGGTAAAAGACAACCCTCCACCAAAAAAGAAAAAGCAATGGAGTATGTACAGTTTCAAATTATTTCATTAATTATTGTGTAAATGACTAAAACGAATTACATTGCAAGGTTAAAAACGTTCAAACAATAGTTTAAGGTTCGATTTGAACTGAATCATGTAGAAATTGATTTACAAAATAGGTTCGTTTGTGAGCAGTGTATGATAGAGTTTATGGTTCTAGTAGTCTAAGGAGAGCTATTACAATTGGAATAGAAGATCTCTTAAGTGAAGCCCTTCTTGTAGGACAATGCATTCTTTGTGACATGCTTGTCATTGATTTAGATGTGATGTAAGAGGCTTAGAGTACCTTATATGTCGTTTTAGTTTTATCACGTCGTTGCATCAACATTGTGATATTTAAGTATTTTCTTCTAATATAGTTAAAAGATGAGAGCTTTACACGTGAATTTTTTTTTTCAATTTCATTTTTTCTCATTTTATTTATTTGATTTATTGAAAATTAAATAAAAATTCATAAGTTTTTTAATCAACTAGAGATTTATTATTGTAAATTTTTTTAACCAAATGCATACTATATCGAAAATGGATAAGATAAGCATCAACACCTTGAATTTTAAAAATATTTTTAATGTGTGGATATATTTATTTTAAGAAAAAAGGGTCTTAGTAGTCATATTATTATGGATAAAAAATACTCTTTAATCCTATAATCGATGGATTGACACTTTTATGATTGACATTTTTAGTCCAGTTATTATAATAGGTGGACACTTAGCATAAAAATTGATCTTCTTGATGAGAATTAAAATACTCATTTTTAATAATTTTAAGATAAAATGTATTCATTTTTTTAATAATAAATCTAATTGTTTAGAAAAGGACCTGTAGTGCCTAGTATATCTTGTAAATTCCAAAAAGAAAAAAAATATAAAGATATATATATATATATATATATATATAAGTCTCTTTAATTAAATTGCTTAGATTAAAAAAATTTCCAAAATTTTATTTAATCATGATTTAAACATTTATATATAATATAGGTGAGTCTTGTTTGTTATTTTGTGTTGTAGCATGTACTTTGTCTATTAACATGATGTATCATTTGTTGCTTCAGAACATATTGTTTTGAGTAAATAGTTTCTATTATGTAGAGGAAGAGTAGTGAGAGGTGGTCAGAATTCAAAATTGTCATAGCTGTTCATACCTTACATGAGGTTCTTGTTCCCTCAACATTAAACAGGATCCTACGCAAGATGATTTTGGAAATCCATTGTGATGAACAAATCTAATCGAAGAAATCACTCGTCCGATAAAACATACATCTTCTAGTTAGGTCCTGATTTGTTATTATTTATTGATTTGTAAAGGGTCAGGAAAACCCCTAAAAAAGGGCAATGGATTTTACGCAGTTTCAAATTATTTCGTTAATCATTGCGTAAACAAGACCCAAAAAATTACCATACAAATTACAATTTTAAAAATGTTTCCAATAGTTTTAAGGTTCGATAGTTTATGTTTTGTTGAGACACATGATTCTAATTTCAGAAGAGAACCATACATCCCAACTCCAAAACAAAATAATACCTGGAAATGCAAAATCAAAGCTCCTATATATGGACATTTCACAAAAGTTGAACTAGAGAGTCTAGGGTCAAGGCCCTTTTCAAAGCTAAATGATGGCTGTATCCACTAAAACCATCTTCGCCCCTTTTCATGGGTTTGCAGAGACATAAAGTCGAGGTTACAGAGACTGAAGTCAACGGCAAAATACAAACACAACATAACTTGGTCAAGTTATCATAAATTCCTTTCATTCGGTTCAAGCCATGGATATCCAAGGAAATCAAACACCTCTTTCTCCTTGTAAAATTTTAAACTTGAGTTGGCTTTTTCCCCCTGTTATGAAACCACATGTACCAACAGTAAGTGTCACTAAGTGAACCATGAAATTATAGGAAAGAAGACCCATGTTCAAGCAATTACCCGTTTACCACCCGATCCCTGAGTGGCTGGGAAGAGCCCTGTATCATCAAGTCGGAATCCTTTTGATTCAGCAAGCAATCTCAACCTGCATTCAGAGTTTAGTCCTAACTGCAATAATATTCACTTTAATAGTCAAAAACGTTTGAATCAGTCACCAACCTAAAAGAATTTCAGACCGCTTGAAAAATATAAATCATGTTAAATATCAATTAAAGCATGTAACACAAAAATTGAAAAGGAAAACGATGTATTAAAACTGAAAAACTGTATGCTCCTAATAACAAGCTCAAGTTCTGCTTTTGAGTAAATTGTTAATGAAGTAGAAAGTCAATCTATATTAACAGCGTACCTCCTATTTAATACATCATTACCCGTCCAAGCAATTAATCCAAATGCATATATGTCTCTTGGGAAGACCTACAAAACCACAGAGTCAAAATCGAGAGCAATGCCTTTTTTTGTGGGTAGCATAGGGTAGCTACAAAAATGAAAAGATATCAGTATATCATGCTTGAAAGAAGAAAGATTTTGTAACATTATCTGAATTTTAAATACGATATACATACAACCAAGCACCTTTAAATCTATACGGTGCCTTAATTCTCGTCCAGCATACGTGCACAAGCCAAAATATGTATCAACCCCAGAATCAGTGCCCTGTTCACATCATTGTCCAAACAATGATGCAGAAAAAGCAAAATGTGCCAAGTATGAACAAGAAGCATACATAAATTCATTAGATCACATAGAAAGAAAAACATAAGAAAATATTGCAGTCACTCCTTGTCATGTACACATAAAACATAATTACCAAAGCATCAGAAGAGAAAAGTAAAAAGCCAATATTACCTCCTCACTGTGGATGCTGAAAACCAAATCCTCCCGCAAAAAATTCATATCCTTCAAAAGCTTTACAAATTTTTGTAAAAAGCCTTTGTGACTGAAAAGGAAGAACATATAGAATTAGGTCTAACTTGGTAAAGAGAAACAAGGACAACAGATAATCTACAAACAGCCACTGGCCCATGTAGCCTCTTGAAGATGAGACAAGCAATCACAAGTACTACAGCAGTCAAAAGTAAGTGAATTTAGTACCTTTTTCAGGAAGATGTGATCATAACATAGCATTACATTTATACCGCTAATTTATTTATTTTTTTCTTTTGCCTGAGAGCTTGGTCAGCTCTACCATCAGTTCTATTAGAGCGTAATAACATGGTGGAGGAGTCAGAGATAAAAAAACTAGTTTATTTTTCAGTAAGAAACATTGTACTATAATATTACAATAATTACATAATAAAAGCCAAGTCCATTCAACGAACAGTTTTATCTTACGAGAAAAATATCATCTTCTTCTATTTCTGAGTTTATTATACCTGGGAAGAAGGATTATAGAGAGACTGTCAGTATGGATTTTTGATATCCCACCTGGTCCCATCAGGATGTGTAATTATAATATCCAAGTCCCCACAAGTTGCTTTCCCACGTCTATATGATCCTCCACAAACAATAACCACCTATAAGCAAAGCAGATAAGGAGGGCATTCAAATAGCAAGGTACAAATAAGAATCCATATCAATGCTCTAAATCATGGCAGGGTTTGTCCTTTTGGGAAGGTGAAAATAAAATCGTACAAGGGTTACATTCTTTTCTAATACTTATGGTCACAACTATCAAATTGGTTTGATAAACTAAAAATAAATAATACTGATACAGAATATAGAAAACACAAACCAAGGAAAAATATAGAAGGTAATAAAATAAAGTCATCTGGGAAATTTTAATTAATGAATATGAATGTGTATTACAAACAATAACTAATTTAGATAATATGGATACAGAGTTAATAGAAGTTCACTGAAAAAAACTAAAAGGAGATACACCTAAACAAGTTCTTTATCTCACCCCTGGCAAAATATCCTCCCCAACTTTCTGTAAAAGACGCTCCATCTCTTCAACCTATCCAATATAATTTTTTTATATACAAATAACGAGAAGATAAAAAAAAAAACAAAACATCATTAGCATATTTTAAAGGTGAAGTAAACTAAAAGGAGACTGGTATTTCAATAATCACTCACTCAATAGCAAAAGTATTATTACTATACCTCATTACGTGGTATCCTCTGTTTGATATCATCAAAATATTTTAAGCCTAACTTCTGTGCATTTGTTAGAGAATCTTCATTCTTCAAGTCATCTAGTGTACGATGTCCTTTCTCATACAACTTCAGTGCAGTGGCTGGACCAATGCCCCAAACTTCCCCAAATAGGCTGATTGTCCGCACCTGCAATTAACTAATGAGTCACAGATATAGTAATCACGGACTGTGCACTTCAGAGTTACAGCTAGCTTGACTTTAGAATAAAGCATTTCCCATTGAGGTTAAGACATAAATAGTATAAATGATCACGATGGATGATTGAAAATAGTTTTCAGCATCAAAGAAAAGCTACTAAATTGTTTAATAGCTACCACTCAATGAAAGTAACAAGATGTTATACAGATTAATGCAATGAAACTAGGATACCACGAACATGATTTTGCAAAATAAAAGCCACGTGCTCAAAGTTCTAAAACCCACACAAGTTAATTTTTCTTAGATATAAGATGAAACTACATGTCTTCAATGTGTGATGGATAAAGTCAGATATGCAAAAATATACAGATACTATGGCAACCAATTGGTGAAAGTAACAAGGCGTTATACAGATTAATGCAATGAAACTAGGATACCATGAACATGATTTTGCAAAATAAAAGCCACATGCTCCAAGTTCTAAAACCCACAGGAGTTAATTTTTCTAAGATATAAGATGAAACTACATGTCTTCGATACGGGATGGATAAAGCCAGACAAAACAAAATTTTATCAACTTTTTTAAACATTAACATTGTCGTTGGCAAAAAAGGAAGGACAATTTAAGAGCCAGATTCGGGAAGCATGACCGTAGTACTCATATTTAATTTTACACACTAAATGCAAATACATTTTTATGAAGAGCCTTTTCCAACACCTTTTCATCAGTTTCAAAGTGATCCAACTTAGATAACTTCCCAGTGGTGACTATCTCCTGAATCTGCAAGCAAAAATAGTCATGTAAACAAATGAAAGAGAAGTAATTTTGAGGATTTTCTTAAATATTCATCTTGGGGAAATCATATCTCAAATTGAAGTGCACCAAGATTCATGAAACTTTAGAATTAATAAATTTCGTTCACTCCTTTGACTAGAGAAAACACTGCATGGAAACAACCGTAACTAGTGGGTTGTCAAATCCAAAGAGTGAAATTATTTACTCCGTATAAAGCATGAATTGGAATATTAGATATTTAATATTATTATAATTAGAATATTTGATAATTATTATTATGTTTCTTTATTAGGATTAAGGTTTTAGTATTTTTCTTTCAGTATTATTATGAATAAGAATTAGAATGTCTTTATTTGATTTTCTAGTTCTCTTCTCATCAAGTTATTTTGATTCTTTAATATTCGCTTTCACATAAACCTATTTTATATTTCTACTTGATATCAGAACCGTGTTTGCTCCTAAACACTTTTAATCTATATTTTTTCTAAACCTTAATTTATCCTTTCCCCCAAATATCTGTTTTTCTATATTAAAAAATAAATAAAATCAGATTATATCAAAAGGGAAAAAACACCTAGCCAACTACCTATTATCAACCCAAAGAGTCGCTGCCTTAAGGACCCCCCTAGCGCTGTCATCAACCCAGACCACACTGTCGCAGACAGCAGTTTGACATCTTCACCTGAGCTAACAACCAACATCATTTATCCACACAACAATCTCCACCATCGACGACCACTGCTTGTGTGTCAATCATGAACCTGATTAGTTCCTCTTATTCTGATGATGTTGTCCTGTCCCTTCGCCACCACTGTTTTCGAGTAACCCAGCATTCTTGGTCCAACCAAACCTGCTATCATGACTCGCCTAGCCAGCTGCATCACAAACCCAAATTCTATCATGACCCAATACAAGAATCGACAGTGCTGACAACTTCAACCTCACACCTTCTTCGTGGGTCTGTACTGATGCTGTCAACTGCAGCAAAATCTCTTCCCATGGTTCCTTGCATCACCACCTTTGTTTTCCAGATCTGCATTCACACTGTATTTTTCATCTCTTTCGTTGGGACTGTTTCATTTGGCTAATTTGAGTATTTTGAGCCTATCAGTATTTGGGCTAATTGGCATTAGGGTTGCATTGGGTTGATGTGTTACTTTAGCTGATTGGGTGCTTTTTGGAATAATTGGGTTGCTGATTTTTTTTCTCTGTATCCCCTCTCTTAGGCTTATTTGGTTGAGCTGGGTATTTTGAGTTGGTTTAATACGTTTGGGTTGTTTTCTCTGTTTTATTAAAAAACGAACCTCCCATTATGAATTCATAAGCGGGTCAAACGAAGGTGTGTAAATTGTGTATATGGGCTCCTCTTTTGAACTTGCAGTGTTGAAGTGGTTTCTTTTACACTCTGTACACCAGGGAGAGTTTTCGTGTCGTCGTCTTCTATTGAGCACTTGGTCTTTGACTTATTGTATTGTTGGTTAAAAGTGGTTTAGTTGAAGTTTTTCTCTATTTTACCGCTGTAAGATTTGAAATATTGGAATGCTTTTATGTTATTGCTATTATGTGGATTATATGCATTAATAGACATTACTATTTAGTTGATTTAAAATTATTTGATTATATGTTTTATATATGCCTAATTAAAGGGCTATCATCATGAGTTCGAAAAATTTAAATTCTACTACTAATGTCCTATAATAAGGTTCTTTGTTATTGGAAGATTTTCATACCTCACCATTCAAATTGAGTATGTTTGATATTCATACTCCAACTTAAAAGGGGAGAGTTAGAGTATGTCTTCTTTTACATTTGATGATAGCAACTTATGTCAACTTTATCTGCATCATTATTACCCTTCAACCGTTAATGTCACTGACTATCCCAGTTTTCAGAAAGCTCTTTTCATATCAGTAGTATTCCACCACTTGCTTATTTTGCGTGGTTTTGCTATTATTTAGCCTATGGACCACATCATCTGTTGCTTTCTGTGTGTAAGGGATTTTTCTATGATATCTTACACTCTTAGAGACTTTTTACTACATGTGACTTACAATTTCAATCAAGATTAACATCATCAACAAAGTGGTGTATCTTATTATTATTAGTTATTTATGATTGGTTCAGTTTACTTTTACACTCCTTGACAAGACTTTTGTAAGCAACTTTGAAATTCAATTAAATAGATCTATTATGGTTTTGTTTATTTCTATTTTATTGTTCTTTGTAACTGTTTAAGTTGAATTTATCTATCTTTAAGTTTGAGGAAAAAAATTAGAATATTATATATTTAATATTATTATAATTAGAATATTAGATAATTATTATTATGCTTCCTTCTTAGGATTAGGGTTTTAGTATTTGATTTTATGATTTTCTTCTAAACCTATTTTGATTCTTTAATATTCGCTTTCGCATAAACGTATTTTATATTTTTACTTCATGTGTGAGCATGAAACTACTTGATGGTAGCACACTCTGTGGAGGAAACATGGAAACCAAACCATTCAATGCAAGAAAAGTAAGTATTTTAGCTTATGCAAAAAATTTAAGTATAAATAATAATAAAGTCGATAAAGGGTGACGTGTGAAAATGGATATTAGCGGGACAAAAGAACCAAGACAGTTTCTGAACAGAGGGGCATCCACTTACATGATCTTGCATCGACTTCCCGATAGAGGGAAGCTCTTTGACCTGCTGGGCACTCTCAATCTTAAATGGCAACTTCTCTACAACTGCGATAGCCTTGTAATAGCTAAATGACCTCCGGTCATCCCCCAAAGCTTCCATCAAAAAGAAGGACAAGACACATCAGACTCAAACAAATGACTACACACAAAAGGACTAATAAGCAATTACTAAAAAAGTATGTCTCACCTCTATATATGTCGATAAGCTTCCGAAATATGTCTGTTATGTTCTTGTTTAAATCAGGTGGATTGTAGACAGAAGCACCAACCTAATTAACCAATAATAGGAATATTAAGATTCAATAAGACCCAGTTATCAAAAATTGGCTAATTTGGCCCATTGAACCTTACAGTGTCTTTTGAAGCTTCTGGAGCATGGTGGGTAATTTGCATATCACCAGAAACTTTAAGCTTTTTGCTATCTGGTGGTTCATCATCGCTTGAAACGTAGTCGTTTCTACCGCCTGGTTCAGACTGGTCCGTTTTATTCTCCTCCAGCGATTCCAATTTTAGGTCATAAATATCCTCAGATACCTTTTCTCCTGACCTCAAGCTATCTTCTAACCATTGATAGAGAAGAATTCTCTGCAAAAATTTACAAGTTTCCCATAAAATAAAACTCTCGAGAATGAAAAAAAATACATATATATGTATATCTCACTCCCTTAAAACGTGCCAAGCGATCAGCATCAATCCGTTCGCGAAGGGCATCTGAATTCATGGCCAATATATAAGTGACCCGCTTTGTTAAACTTTCTTCGACGGTAGCTCCCATTTGTTCCAATTTCTTCTTCCAAATCTTCCGAAGAGAAAACGTTAAGAATATGAAAAGCAAATTGGTAAGAAACAAACAGATTAGGAATGTATGAATTAATGTCAAAAGTAACCTGTAGTCGACGATTCTGAACACCAGTTTCTACTAAGAAGACGATCATTCCTACAAACATTCCAGTTGGATTGGACGGAGGGGTTTGGTTCTTGGTCTTAGTCGTCTTTGCCGCCATTATTATTATTTTTTTTGGGCTCTGAAATTACTTGGTTTCTTCATTTATTCTTTTGTTTTCTTCACAATTGCTGCTGTATTTTTTTATTTTTATTATTATTATTTTTATTAATTTTTTTTTATAATTCGTAATGCTGCTGTAGAGCTGGCGTTTTTATATCATCTACCATGGTTGGTAATCTATAGAATAAAACAGATATAAAATAAAATCGTGATAGTGTAAAGATAATAAATTTAATTATTACAATTAATTTTACATTTGTTAATTAATATAAATTTTAATTATTAAAACTAAAATCAATTTAAAATAAAATATTAAAAAATTTGTAACAAATAAATTATTTTTTACCTCGACATATAAAAACATTTTACTTTTATAATAAACGAAAAGGGCTGATTCAAAATTGATACTATTATTACTGTTCTACGATTTCACCCTCCGAATCTACAATAGGTATATTTTCGTATTATTATTTTTAAAAATTATTATATGATTTATTTAAAATAACTATATTTTCATACTATAGATTATTATTATTAATAATTATTTAATTTAATAATACTAACATTAAATTATAATTAATATAAATAATAAAATAATATTTTTATATATTTTTATATTATAATAATTTTTTTTATAATATGTTATTTTGTTAAAAGCTGGAAACTCATCAATATGTATTATTGAAATATATGATAAAACTTTAAAGCTGTAAAATAAGTATGGAAAAGTTTTCTTATTTACTTTAAAAAAATTACAATATAAGCATAACACTTTTTATATTTAACTCATGTGACATAATGTTTTTCATACATAAATTAATTTTAATTTTTTAAATTGTAAGCTATTTCTTTACTCATTCAAGAGGAATAAAATCAAAAATATCCCTAAGGTTTAAGAAATCTTCAGAAATACCTTTCAAGTTTAGAAAAATTCAAAAATACTCTTAAAAATATAACAGAAGTTAAATTTAATACTTATCAGGAATACCCATAAGGTTTCTAAAAAAAATGGAAGAGGATATAAACCAAGAAATATTGGATATAGAAATAGAAGACATCTCAGGATGTTTTTCACAAGAAATGATAATAAGTAAAAAGAAATTTGAAGAAATTCAAAAAGCAAAATTAAACCTTAAAGAAGGAGATGGATTTAAAGACCCATCATTTTTATTAAGAAAAATATTCCTTAGGAAAAATATAATTTATTATGGTATAATTAATAAAGAGATGAGTATTAAAATTACAGATGCAAAAGGAAGGTATAACATATCATTAATTGATAAAGAAACTATAGTAAACAAATTATCAAAAATCCCTAGTAAGGATAAAGGAAAAATTGGATACATCCATTTAGGAGGAATTCAAATACTAATAAAAGCTCATTTTAGAGAAGGAATAGATACACCAATAAAAACAGCATTGCTAGACAATAGAATAATAAATAGACAACATGCTTTATTAGGAATGATCCATGGAAATTTAGGATACCAAAAACTAAAGTTTACAGCATATCCTAGATTTGCTATAAATATACAATATAAAAATTTAAACCAAGTACTAAGCCTAGCTTATGAATTCGAAAGAGGAGATTTAATGAAAGAAGGAAATCACCCATTTTTAATACACTATTTAGTGGCATATTTTTTAACAAACAGTCATAATAGTTCAATATATGGACAAAATGAATTTATAGAAATAGATAAAACTTTTAAGGAATTAGGACAAATAATAAAACCAGAAATACTAACTGACTTTGAAATACCAGAAGAATGGAAATTAGATATTAAAGAAAAACCCTTAATAACGGGAAAGAGTAATAAAACTAGCATACCTAGATTTACTTTTATAGATCAGGAAGGAGAAACTTCTAATCAAGAAGTCAAAAAATTAGAAAATGAAGTTAAAATAATGAAGGCATTAGTCCATGATTGCATATTAGGAAAAAAATCATGTTTAAAGAAAAAATAAAAGATATACATTTAGAAATAAATGGAAGCCTAGTAGGAGTGGCAAAAAATCAAGCAATATTATTTGAAACTATACAATTATTAATAGAGGAAATGGATCTAGTCCAGGAATCAAACACAAAATATTTAAAAGAAATAATAGATATACAAGGAGAACTATTAAAAGAAATAAAAGAGTACGATTGTAATAAACTACAACAAAATATGCATAAGGAATTTTCAGAATTAAGGAAAGATATATACAATTTAAGAATAGACCATAAATACGATCCTTTAGAAGGATTAAAAGAGGAACCACCAAGGAAATCAGATTCTTTGATTCCTAAAAATGAGAAAAGGAAAAATGAGGAACAATCTAAGAATAAAGAAATAATTCCAAATTAATGGAATATAGAAAGAAATTAGAAAAAGAATTCATGAACCCTTAAAATAGGGATATAGAAACATTGGTAAGATTGTTGACATTAACCAATGAAGAAATAGAAGAACATTATATTGGAAAACTTTGTACTAACAAAGAAGAAGATGATATGACAGTAATCAGTGAAACTGATTCAGAACCAGAAAATATGACCCCGAAAGGTCATATAAAACCAATTTCATTACCAGTCCCTTACCAGGAAGAAACATCTGACCCTCATAGGGAAGAAAGAAATAGACAAAGATCAGAACAACCTGATACTACATATAGAAGAAGACAACCACCTAAAATGGAGGAAGGGTTGCATTGGGGAACTAGAAGTAGTATCCCACCAGAGTTTAAACTCCATGATAATTGTAAATCTGAACTCTTAAACTTAGATTGTATAAGAGATATGAAAAAATCTCTAGATGAATGATCTAGTGGAATGAGTGTTCTCATACAAACTTCTCCAACTACACAAACAAATCCTTCAACTTGTAGAGTACTTATAGCACATAAAATGACAGGAAATGTAAAAGTTTGGTTTTCAAACTTAACATATCAACAACATTTATTAATGCAAGGAAATGCTTCCACAGGAAGAGAATACTTAGATACAGTAATAAATGAAATATACAAAGAATTTATCGGGGAAGATAAAGGAAGGACTATCACTGAGTCCAGTGAAAATGAAATCAATGAAGCTAAATGGCATCTAACAAATATGGAAATTTGTAACATGTGTTACATAGATTCTTTTATTTGTAAATATGAAATGTATTACCATAAATTACCACCCTCTATTCAAACAATCTATAAAGAAATGTTTTTTCAAAAATTACCAGGAACATTATATAAAACTTTAATAGAAAATTGGGAACAAAGAATAGAGAAACTATACCAGATACTCTAGGAGTAAGAATAAGAAATCTTAGAGATTGGATCATTATAAAATGCCAAGAAAGAAAAGAATACAAACAAATAAGAGGAAATGATAAAATTTGTTGTGATACAAGAGATTTTAGAATTCCAGGAAAATATGGATGCAATATAAAGTCTTATAAACAAAAATTTAAAAAATACAAATTTAGGAAACAAAATTTCCAAAAATATAAAAAGAGATTCAACAAAGAAAACTACAAGAAAAGATATTTTAGAAGAAAGGTGATAACTGTATTTTATATAGTTATTTTCACCTATTTTATTAATTATAATTGTTATGTTTTCAATGTTTTTAGTTAATTTTAGTTTAATAAATTAGTATTTACTGTTTTTTATATATTTTAATAAAATTAAATAATTTGTATCGAAAAACTTAATTAATTGCAAATTTATGTCTAAAAATATAATTTCAAATAATAGAGTTCTTAATTACAATTTTTAAAAGTAAAAAATACAATTTAAATTAAAATCGGGCTTAATTTTAATTATTAAAAGTTTAAAAATTTAATTTAAATTAGAAAAGGGCTAAACTGTAATTAAAGAAAGTTGAAAATGTAATTTGAAATAAATTTGTGGGTCAAAATGCAATTAATAAAATTTAATTTTTTGTGCAGATGAGAAGAGCCATGCGCCAAACGTGGACCGTCCGATCAAAGAAGAAATGGCTACGATGCGCGCGTCCAGATCACGCCCGACCAAATCGCGTGTGTGCAGATTCTTTCACGCGGCTCGGCGCCCGAGTGGGGCTCACCTGACGCGCAGGTCGGCGTGCAGGTGGGACCCACTTCTCTAACGCGTCCAACCGCTGTCCCCCACGTACGCGCGCCTTTGATCTCGTGCGCCGATCTCTGCGTGCAACCGGATTTTTAGCGAATCAAATGAAGCCACGTGTCTGCACGAATCCTTGTCGCTAATAAGAAGACGCCACGTGTCACACTATATTTTTAAGCCAATCAGATCGTGACACGTGGCAGGTTACGATGAGCGCAAAAGCACCGAATCTCGCACGCGTTCCAACCGTTGCCCCCACGCTTCGCGCGCCCCAATTCCGTGTGACATTTTCTGCGTGCGCCCATTTCCTTCAACAAATGAGGTGCTGCCACGTGTCCCACTATTTGTTTCAGCGAATCAGCTTGCTACACGTGGCAGCGTGGAATGAAAATAAAAACAGAAACGCGCAGCTCTCTCCACTCACATTAGCCGCGTTTTCGATTCCATTTTCGATACAATTTTTTCCCTCATGCGTGTTAATTTATTATTTGTCTCACACTTCTCTGTCCCCCCGCGTGTATTAAATTTTAATATTTTTAATGTATTTTTTTAGGTATAAATAGGAGATAAGATGATAGAGTTTGGGAGTTTTTTTGAGTTTGTTGTGTTTGTGTGTTGGTTGTGGAACACGCAGAAGCCATTTTTGGCTTTTGTTGTGTTCTGCGTGTGCCAAATATTTGTTCTAAGTGTTGTTTTAATTTTTCTTCTTCTTCATCTTATTTTTCTGTATGTGTTGTAATTTTTATTTTAATTTTATGAAGTAATTTAATTTTTCTAGGGTTGCATTTGATCTAAATTTATAATGTTTTTATTTTAATTATTTTTGATATATTTATAAGACGTTCAATTTGTTTGTTCTATTTTGTGCTCAATGCTTTTTGATTATTTACGAATCTTATCAAAACGATCCGTGACACATAAATAAACTTGGAAGAGGCATTTGTGTGTATATTGCTCGTAAATAGAATGACATGTATGATGAAGGATAGGAATATACCCTAATTGTATGTGTGGTCATTTGAAAACTTAAAACGTAATGAATCTCACTGAATTTAATTCTCATAGAGATATAGTGAATTAATTTAACGAGGTGTGTTTGTACGGAGCTCGGAAGAGATGTATGAATAAAATTAGAAGTTTTCGGTTGACAAATTAAATGTACTAAAAAATATAAATCAAAAGAAAATAAAATGATTTGAGTTGATTAATTTGGTGAAAAATTGCAATCCTAGATTTCTTTTATTTTGTTTTTAAACTCTTTTCTTACATTTGTTCGAATCAATGATTATTTTGAATAAAATCAGAGAGAGATAATTTTAGTACTCGACAAACTATAGTAACAAATCCCCGTGGGAACGATAACTTACTTATCAAATTTTATTACTTGTTACCGTGTATGCTTGCACGTTTTTTATGTGTTGTAAAACACGCAACAAAAGGTTTATAAACCTTCTGAAAAAAGGAATTATTGCACTTCAGGGAAAAAGAAATGCAGATGTTGGATCTGTAATGAGGAAGGACATTATACAAATGAATGTCCAAATAGACTTCAACATAAAAAAGAATTTAAAAAGGAATTTTCACAGAAAGCAAAAATCTTAGAAGAAGCTTTCAAAATGGAATTAGAACCAATTGAGGAATCAGAAAATGAATGATTTGTATAGTATTACAAATCCAAATAGTACTTACATTAAAGTAGGACTAAAATTTAAAGGCTATAACACTTATCATTTACATGCATATATAGATACAAGAGCTAGTATGTGTGTAGCTAGTAAATATGTATTTCCAGAAGACAACTGGAAACAAACACCAAAAGATTTGATTGTAAGAATTGCTAATAATACTACAATAAAACTTAATCAAGTATTAAAAGATACTGATATAATAATAGGAGGAGAAAACTTTCATATTCCTACAATATATCAACAGGAAACAGGTGTAGACTTGTTAATAGGAAATAATTTCTTAAATTTATACCAACCTTTCACACAACATTCAGACAAAATAAGTCTTACAACTTTAGAAGGAGATACAATATATGTCTCTAAAGTAAGGAAAGCTCTAACTGTCTCCAACCCAACTTTTATGCAACAACATAAAAAGCGAAAACGTGGTGAGAGAGAAGACCAGCAAAAACAGAAACCCTGTTTAGAAAATATTTCATTAGATATAGAAGAAAAACAAAACTCTTTTCTTAATGAAATACAGGAAGATAAAGCCCTAACAGGCATCAAAAGACTATTAAAAACAGTCAGTTCAGAAAATCCTTTGGATCCAAAAATAAATAAAACCAAAACAAAAGTCAAAATAGAATTAAAAGATCCTAACAAGGTCATACGAGTAAAACCAATGATTTATACTCCAGAAGATATAATTGAATTTGGAAACCAAATTGAAGAAATTTTGGAATTAAAAGTCATAATACCAAGTAATTCACCTCACTCTAGTCCAGCATTTTTAGTTGAAAAAGAAGCTGAGAAAAGAAGAGGAAAAAAGAGAATGGTAATAAACTTCAAGGCATTGAATAAAGAAACCATTGATGATGGATACTTCATTCCAAAAAAGGAAGAACTACTATCATTAATAAAAGGAAAAAAATATTTCTCTAGTTTTGATTGCAAAAGTGGATTTTGGCAAATAAGATTGGATGAAGAATCCCAGAAATGAACGGAATTCAGTTGCCCCCAAGGACAATTCCAATGGACAGTTATACCATTTGGATTAAAGCAAGCTCCAGGTATTTTTCAAAGATATATGGACAACATTTTTAAAAAAAATTACAAGATATTTGTTGTGTTTACATAGATGATATTTTGGTTTTCAGTAATGAATTAAATAAAAATTATTTAGATATTATCAATATATTACAAGAATGTAGAAAAGAAGGTATTGTACTCTCTGAAAAGAAAGCAGTACTTGCTCAGCAAAAAATCAAATACTTAGGATTGGAAATTGAGGATGGAAAACATAATCTATAACCTCATATATTAAATAATATTCAAGGTTTTCCTAGTGAATTAAAAGATAAAAATCAATTACAAAGATTTTTAGGATGCTTAACATATGTAGAAGCTTATATCAAGAAACTTGCAGAAATGTGAAAACCATTACAAGCAAAATTGAAAAAAGATCATGTCTGGAAATGGACAGAAGAAGATACTCTATACATGGATAAAGTAAAGGCAAAAATAAAAAATTTACCAACTTTATACCATCCAGGACCAGATGGTAAAATGATAATTGAAACAGATGCTTCACAAGAATATTGGGGAGCAGTCCTCAAAGTAAGAGTAGATGACAAAGATGAATATCTTTGCAGATACACATCAAGGTCTTTCCAAGGACCAGAATTAAATTACCATAGTAATGAAAAATAATACTTAGCTGTTAAAAAAGCTATTAAGAAATTTGCAATATATGTTATAAGTTCTAGATTCACTATCAGGACAGATAACAAGAATTTTGGCTATTTCTTAATAACTAATATTGCAGGAGATTATAAACAAGGAAGACTAATCAGATCGCAACAATGGTTCAACCATTACAATTTTGATGTTGAACATCTTCCAGGACATAAAAACAGTTTAGCTGATGCTCTTACCAGAGAATTAGCGCCTCTAACTATTTTTATGATTGCAAGAATGGAACATCTTGATATAAAAATCAAGATAAAAGAAAATGAGATAAAAATCCTACAGGAACAACTCGAGTTGCTATATCTCGAGAAATCTCTTAAGGAGACAGGAATAAAACAAGAAGAACTTAATTGTTCAAAACAAAGCAGAATCTCAAATGAGGAATCTTTGTTAAAAAAGGAAGAACCTAACAGTTCACAAAAAACTTCTAAACCCAATTGGGCAGATGAAGTAGAAAAAGAAGAACAGAAAAAAGTTTATGTGGTCTATAATGGCCCAAAACCAGGAATTTATAACAACTGGGCAGAAGCCAGCAAATCTATTCTAGGAATCAGTGGAGTAACTCACATAGCCTTCACCAACAGGATAGAAGCAGAAGGTAGTTATGCCAACTACAAAACACCAAAACTAATAACTCCAGAGGAGATAGTAAGAAATTATTCTGAGGTATTACAATAGCAACCAACAATTCCAAGCAGATTGACAAATCTTGGGAAAATAGTAAGGCCTACAGTGCTATTCAGAGAAACATCTCCACCAGAGACATCAAAAATAACAAAACATTCAGTGTTATTCAGGGAGACATTTCCTAGAACTACACCAGTCATTGAAGATGAAAAAGACCAATACAGAAACCTCAACAAACCACAATGGTTAAATCTCTATAATTTAGCCAGAAAATCTACCCAAGAACATATTGAAGATATGAAATTCTTTACTACAGACAAGGAATTTCATACAGGTAGTAAATTCAACATATTGGAAGGAGCTAATCAAATTTTTGTATATAAAGCATTTCATGCAGGATTAATAGAAAATATTTATCCAGGAATTAATTTAAGTGAATTAAATTATTTCCCAGAAAATTTTAAAAGAGCAATTAAGAATTTCCCAAGGAAAATTAAAGCAGGTGATAAACCTGTTTATCTTAGATTTTTTAGTTCATTAATGGACTGGAATGAAGAAGGAAGTATTAGTCCCTACTACTTCATCAAAATAGGGATTTCCAACACAAACAGAGAGGTTCCCAAACCAAGGGCACTTCCAGAAAGGGAATTCAACACAGAAGAACTCTGTGTATTAAGAGGACAAATGCTAAGCCAAATTTACTATGAACTCAGAAAGATCGACAATTCTACTGAGATTAAAGTAAATTATTCAACTAGTAAAGTTATTATCATTTCTCACAGCAGCATGGCTCTGTCAGAAGAAGATGGTGAAAAAATCACCAAATATGAAACCAATTTTAATTACAACAGCCTAGAAATTGGTCAAGAAACCAGGAAGGTATTTTGCTTTTATGCCAAAAAACCTACCAAAGACCATAAATGCATTCTCTGCATCAAAGATCGAGAAGATGAAGATGCGTCATCATCAACGTCATCAAAGGAACCGTCGGCAGAAAACAACAAAGAAGAATAAAGAAAGCAGTTGTTAGTAGAAGACTACAAAAGAAATAAAGATGTAGACCCCACATCTTAGTCGACAGCATATGCCAAGGAAAAAAGTAATGGTTATCCTTTAAAAAGGAAAAGCAAATGAATTATTAAAGCAAGGGTAAAATAATAATTTTAGTCCTGTAAATAGGGATTCCTTATTCTATAAAAAGGAACTCTTATTATCATAACAAAAACACGAGAAAAAAAATACAGAACTCTCTACTCTGAAATACTCTAGAAAACCTCTCTAGAAAACCCAAACCCAAAAATGTTGTACCCAATAACTATGAGTGGCTAAGTAACCCTTTCAAGGTTCTTAGTTAGCCTTAAGTTGTAATAATTATTATATCTTGAATAAAATGGAGTTCTATTACTCTTCTCCAATAAGTCAACTATTGGACACCATACATGTACGGATGCAGAAAGTTCACCATTACCAGAAGGGTGTTGAGGTTTGAGCGAAGCTGAGGCATAACAGGTGTAACAAAAGAAGACGAACAGAAGGGAAGACCGTGGTGGACCCATTAAATTCAGGTATAATGATTATAGATTTAAGCTAATTAAGGATCTTGATTGTTGAAATATTCGCTTATAACAAAGTATAATATCTTTAAACCAGAAAATAAGATTTAAACAAGTAAAAATATGAATATCGAATCATTAGTACATAAATTAGAATTATTAGATTTAATAAATGAAAGAGTAATTTTAAATTTTAAAAGACAATTAATAGAATCAGGATTGGAATTAAGTAACCAACATAATGAAGAACATAATATATTATGCAACTGTAATGAATACAAAAGAAAATTAGATTTATACAGGAATGTAATAGGTTTTTTAAATAATTTATTATCACCAACCAATATACAAAGACCGTCAAATAGGTCAATTCTAACCCCAGATTAGAAATCAAGATATTAAATCATATATCATAAATATTGTAGCGATCCGTAGAAAAATGGTATCAGAGCCAAGGAATAGTAAAAATTCAAATAAATTGAAAAATTTAATGAATAAGAAAATCCAAGGAATAGTAAAAATTCAAATAAATTGAAAAATTTAATGAATAAGAAAATTCAAGGAATAGTAAAAATTCAATAAATTGAAAAATTCAATGAATAGTAAAAATTCAATGAATAGTAAAATCCAAACAGAAATAATAATAGACGAAGGATTAACCATGTTAATACACAAGGATATTTTTGATATTTAATGAATCCTAGGGGCATAATTAAAGATATAGCAAACCTCAAGGACAATTTAGGAAATGATCCCATTCAAGAATGGTCTTACAACTTGTTCTAGTATTGAGTTATTATTTAAATTTCATTTTCTAAACAAATATAAACATTGTTAATTTAATAATTCGGTAAAAAAAATGTTAATTATTTATTAATTTATTTTTAAATCGGTGACAATCGATGATTTTATACTTTGAGTGCATAGAATAAATTTATTATATATAAAGTTTTATTTTTAAATCTTTCCGCTAAATATATGTCAAATTTTTATCATTATTAGCATGTTACACTATCCAAATATATATATAATTATATTAAAAAATATTTAATTTTTTATCATTTTAAATATATATTTCATGATTATTATCAACATTTATTATATAATAAAATATTTGTTTTTTTATACTTAGAAAAAACAACTATCTTAAAATAATAATTAGAAATCATACATCGAAACATGTTTAAAATGTATCAAAAGTGTGAGCATATATGTTCATAAAAGAAGGTTTAGAACGGCTCATCCTTTAAGTGGATCAGTTAGTTGCCTTAGATCCGACTAAATAGAAGCCTGAAATTTTATCAATATCTATTATATATATTTTTTAAATAAATAATATTACAGCAAAAAATTAAAAAGATATTAAAAATTAAAAAATTATGTATTTAATTAAATGTTATTTTACATGTTATTAACTAATTAAAAATAAATGTTACAGGTTACTTGATTTTAGTTTTCTTATTTAATAAAAAAAAACTTTAAGTAATAAATTTAATGAAATTATTTTTTATCTTTACTTACTTTTTAATATTATCATATTTTTTATTAATTAATTGAGATGGTAAAAATAAGAAAACTAATATTTATTACTAAAATTTTATTTTTACTTTTAAATCGTCTTTATATACATATTTATTTTATTTATAAATAAATACACATATAATTTTAAACTTTTTATTTTACTCTAAAATTTCACTAAAAACAATTATTAATATGATGTCAACGCTTTAAATACATTATTAAAACTGTAATTATTTGTAAAAATCTAACTCCTCAAAAACAACCATAATTAATAAGGTTAGATGCGGGAATATATATTGTAATACTAAAATGATAGTTAATTAAATTAAAAATATACTAATATTATATATGTAATTATATAGAAAAATACACTTTTAACAATAAAACATAATATTCGAATTCATTATATTAAATTTTATTTCCTCTATTTTTTATTTTTATTTTACTTAGAAACATATACTAAATAGTTAAAAAATAAAAATTAATATCAATATTTTATATAATATAGTATATTAAGAATTATTTTAATATTCAATTTTTAAAAATTAAATATATTTTTGAATAAATAAAAAAAATAAGCATGGTTAAAACTAAAAAAACTACTCACTCATAATTAAAGGTTATAGCCCAAATTTATCCAAAAATGATACGATGTGATTATAGTTATTATTATAATCTCTATGTCTATGCTCGCACCCTTTCCTATTCATGATAACTTTATTTTATATAAATTTTTTTATCATATTACTTTATAATTAACTAATTTTAATTAATATTTTTAGCCTTTCATCCTATTTCTTTTTTTATTTTATTTATAATTTTAATTTATCATTAAATAAGAAGTTTATACGTAGGAGTAATTGTACGAAAATCAATTGTTCTTTCGATCCAAAGAATTAATGAGGACTTAGATAAAGGATAGAAATATCAACTTTTGGAATCTTTTTACAAGTGTTATAACAATTCAACCAAACTAGTAAATAACACAGTAAAAATACAAGATAATGTGTTCAATTTAACACACAATATAAACAACTAGTAGTAAGAAATAATAAACTACGGTAAACACACTAGTGATGGTGTGCCTCACAAGCTCTTGTTCAAGCTAACAATATGCATAAACAAGCAAACATCATAGATCATGCGAATCATAAGTTTACACATAGAAAAGCTACAAAGAATTTTTAATCATTTCAAGATTTCACATGTGAGCACATATTCAATAAATGGTGGTTCTACTTTCAAAGTATATAATCATACATTAAATAACAAATCATCATAAAAAATCTGACACTTGATACATTATTAGGGTAAGGAGACATTGATTTCTTAAAAACTCACACTAAACTCGCATGTGGATAAAACGCAGAAATAAAATTAATCAGAAAGTAGACATGTTTAATTTAATATAGGCAAAATAATACGCCAAAAGTTATAGGCATGCAACACAATATATATATATATATATATACGACAATATAAAACAAATAAGATTTCTAATTAGAGTTTAATATAATATATTGGTTCATACGAGATAGAAACTCATATTATATTAATATGCAAACTAATTATGCATAATAACTTTAAAAGAGTGCAGGACCTACATAATTAAGTTAAGGAGATATTGACTCTTTAAGTAATTATCCTAAACATGCAAATAATAGACATATAAACATTTAACTCGTAATCATATCAACAGTACAAATAAACACAGACAGATAGTAAATACGAAGATATATTATCAGTAATTAGAAAGCAAGCAATAAATAAAAATGACTTTCTAATCAGAGTTCAAATATTAGTGTGTAGAAACATACATAATTTGAACTCATATTGTACTAACCAACCATTAGAGCATGCACAACAACAAACATAAGACATAAACCCACACATAGCCCTTATTATGGGGTAACATCGTGGGGTTATTTATGGCAACTACTCGCTAACAAACAAATCTACTAAGAAATAAAATAATTACAACTCTGACAAAAATAAATCTCATTTCCTTTATTAGCAAAGACCACTGTTCGAATTGCTTATTGCTGTCTTCACTTCCTATCTTTGCAAAGACTTAGTTTGACATATGAACCCGACTTTCTCCTAAACTAGCACCACTTGATGTAGTGTGATCAATAACCAATGATCAATAATGTGAAGTGAAGTGAGCAGTCAAATTTGAGGACCACTCTCAATCACGAGCAACCAATAACCATTATGGGAACCACTTTCAACCACAAATCATAGATCGTTAACGTGGGACATATAGTCAACCATGTATCCACACAACCAACAATTTGAGAAATACAACCAAACTACCCAACACAATTTCATAGTGTTATGTCTCACACAGAAAGTAAAGTATCCAAGAGCTTAACACTCGAGTACTTTATTTTACTCATAACATTGTAGCACAAATAAAAAAGTTGCATCTTAACAACTACTGGCTGATACACGGTTCATAGCCACACATGCTACTCAATAAATCCACTCACAAAAACCACCTTGAGTACTCACCACTCAATAGCACAGTTTTGCTCACATAGTCATAAACCAGTAATACCGAAAACCACTAAAAGTAATAGTGATCCAAAAATAGAAAAGAGATGTCAATAATTTTTCTGGATAAGAAACAAGAAGAGGAGAAATATTTATAGAACTCACCCAAGCTCACAGTCAACCTCGCCAAGGGTTCTAGTTGACCATATTGTTGAAAATCTGGTGAGGGTTTGATGAAAGCGTCGTTAGGTGCCAAAATATCTAAAATTTTGTTTCAAAAATGGTTGAGTAATTTTCATAAATTTTCGCCCCTGAAACAAAAAAATACGAGTGATACCTGATATGCACATAACAAAAACTAAATCCGTAATTTGTGCAAACATGCTCACATATAAAGTATACTCAACTATGTGTGCATTACTAATTTCAATAATCGACTTTATACAAAGAAATTACTTGAAACATTACATAAAATCATAACAGAAGGATGTAATAAAATAAATAGGAAAAATATACCAAATACCTTAGAAGGAAGAATAAAAAGTTTTAGAAATTAGATAATCATTAAATTTCAATAAAAATAAAAATATAAACAAATAAGAGGAAATGATAAAATCTATTTTAATACAAAATATTTTAAAATGCTAGAAAAATACGAATATAACATAAAATCCTGCAAATAAAAGTATAAAAATATAAAACACTCAAAAGAGAGAAATTTAGAAAACAAGATTTTCAAAAATATAAAAGAAAGTATAGCAAAAACCTTGTAGTAAAAGAAATTTTAGGAGAAAATGTATAAATCATCAAAAAATAAAAATTATTGCCTATTAGGGAAAAAGAAATGCAGATGTTGGATCTGCGATGAAAAATTAAATTATGCTAATAAATGTCCTAACATGCTTTAACATAAAAAAATAAAAATAAAAATTTCACAAAAAAAAACTTAAAAGAAGTTTTTAATACGGTATTAAAATCAATAAAGGAATCTGATATAGATAATACTTATAGTATTTATCTATTATAAGAAAGAGTAAAAGACTCTAGAAATTCTTAGCTTTTAATAAAAGTGCTCAAAAATCCTATATTTATTAAGTGATACACAAAAACCCGTTAGCTTTTAAAAAAGGTGGACATTTGTCCTAAATAGAAAATTCATCATTTTTGTTTTATGAAAGTAGTAATGTTCCAAGCACATGACCACATTCTAAGACGCATTTTCAAAATTATAAATTAATAAAAAAAATCAATTAATTTTTAATCTTAATAAAACTTGAAGATGAATGGTCAACTTGGGACCAATGTGTACCCTTTTTGCAAGCTATTGGACTTTTGTGCACATTTGATAACTATAGGACTTTTATGTACTTTTATTGAAAGCTATAAGACTCCTAGTGTTTTCCACCCTAAAAGAAACTAAAGAATAATTAACTAACTCAGAATATGAATAATTTATATAATATTACAAATCAAAATAATACATATATTAAGGTGAGATCGAAATTTAATGATAATACAAATTATCATTTACATGCATATGTAGATACATGAGCGAGCATATGTATAACTAGTAAATATGTATTTCTAGAATAACACTAGAACAAGTACTAAAATATTTAATTATAAGTAATTTATTGACAAGAAATATGAATTAATTTATTAATAGGAAATAATTTTCTAAACTTATATCAAATTTTTAAAGAATATTTAGACAAAATAAGTCTAACAATATTACATAAGAAACCATTATTGTGTCAAAAATTAAAAGAGCTTTGACTATATAAACCCAATTTTTATGAAACAACATAAAAAACAAAAATGTGGTGAGATAGACACAAAGCAGCAACAAAACTCATATTTAGAAAACATTTCATTAGATATAGAAGAAAAAATAAAACTTTATTATTAATGAAATTTAAGAAGATAAGATCTTAACATGTATTATAAAATTATTAAAAAATCAAAAGCTCAAAAAAATTCTTTAGATCCAAAAGTAAACAAATTTAAAATTATTAATATAAAACTAAGGACTCTAACAAAGTCATTAAAGTAAAATTTATGATTTATATTTCAGAAGATATGATTTAGTTTGAAAAACAAAATCAAGAACTTTTGAAATAAAAAGACATAATGCCAAGTAATTCAACAAACTCTAATCTAGCATTCTTAGTCGAAAAAACTGAAAAAAAGAAGAAAAAAAATAGAATGATAATAAACTTCAAAGCATTAAATAAAAAAACTATTGATAATTTATACTTTAATCTAAAGAAAGAATAATTATTATCATTAATAAAAGAAAAGAAATATTTTCAAATTTTGATGACAAAAGTTGATTTTGACAAATAAGACTAGATAAAGACTAGAAAAAGAATTTCAAAAACTAACGACATTTAATTGTCATCAAAGACAATTCCAATGGAATATTGTTTCGTTTGAACTAAAACAAACTCCAAATATCTTTCAAAAGTATATGAACATCTTTAAAAAATTATAAAATATTTATTGTGTTTACATAGATGTTATTTTAGTTTTTAATAATGAATTAAATAAACATTATTTAGATATTATTGATATTTTACAAGAATAGAAGAAATAAGGCATTGCACTTTTTGAAAACAAAACAGTAATTATTTAGTAAAAAAATTAAGTATTTAAGGTTAAAAATTAAATATGTAAATTAAAAAAAGGATAAAACAATATATTTTGTACATAGATAAGGTAAAAACACATGTAAAAAAATTAATAATTTTGTATTGTTCAGGTCTAGATGATGAATAATAATTGAAACAAATGTTTCACATTAATATTGAAAAACATTTTTAAAAGAAAAATATATGACAAAGATGAATATATTTATAGATATACATCAGAATCTTTCTCTGGTTCAGAATTAAATTATCAAAATAATGTAAAAGAAAATTTAGTTGTTAAAAAAATTATTAAAAAATTTAAAATATATGTAATAAGTTCTAGATTCATTGTTAGAACCGATAGTAAAAAAATTGATTATTTTTTAAAAACTAATATTACGAGAGATTATAAATAAAGAAGATCAATGAGATGACAAGAATGGTTTAATTACTACAATTTGATATCCAATACCTTTTAGGAAACAAGAATAGTTTAATAAATGCTCTTATAAGAGAATTATTATCTTTAACTATTTTTGTTCTTACATGAATGGAACATCTTGATATCAAGATCTAGATAAAAAAAAAGAGATAAGAATCCTTCAAAAATAACTTTAGGTTTTATACCTAAAAAGGTATCTTTTAGAGATATTAATTAAATAGGAAGAACTTAATATTTCAAAATCAACATTAGAGTACAAAAACTCTATAGAGGAATCATCAGAAATTCATTCTAAATAAGGTAAAACTTTTAACGAAGAAATTTAAAATAAGAAAGAAGAATCTAATAGTTCAAAAAGTGTAACACCACTGAAAAGAAAAACAAAAATCTCAGTTAGGCTGAAAAAGCAGGAAAATAATATCAAAAAGATTTATGTAGTCTATAATGGTTTAAAATAAAGAATTTACAATAATTTGTATAAAACAAGTAAAACTATTATCAGATTTAGTGGAATAACTTTACATAAATTTTATTAATAAAATAGAAGTTGAAGGTAGTTACGTCAACTATAAAGTACCAAAATTAATAACTCCAAAATGCATAGTTAAAGTTACTTTACAACATTATAACAATAACTATTTTCACCAAGCAGGTTAAAGATCCTAAAAAATACAATACAACCATCAGTACTATTCAAAGAAACATCTCTCATAGAGACATTATAAGCACTAGTATTATTAAGGGAAACATCCCCTTACGAATACATCAGTCATTGAAAACGAAAAAGACAAATACTAGAATTTAAGTAAACCACAACGGGTAAGTCTCTATAACTTAGCCATAAAATCTACTCAGGAATATATTGAAGACATGAAATTTTACACCACATAAAAAGAATTTTCTACAGGTAGTAAATTTAATATTCTTGAATGAACTGATCAAATTTTTGTTTATAAATATTTTTATGCAGGTTTAATTGAGAACTTATATTTAGAAATTAATTTAAATGAATTAAATTATTTTTCTAAAAATTTCAAGAAAGCTATCAAGAATTTAAGGAAGAAGATCAAAGCAATTGAGAAGCATGTTAGTCTCTCACATTTTATCAAATTAGGGATTTTCAATATTAATAGGGAAGGTCCAAAACCAATGACACTTAAAAAAATGAATTTAATACAGATGAACTCTGTATTCTAAGAGGACAGATGCTAAGTCAAATTTATCATTAGCTCAAAAACTTAATGATTCTTCTGATATCAAAGTAAATCAGTAGACTAATAAGGTTATAATCACTTTCTATAGGAATACAACTATGGGTGTTCAACGATCCGGTCCAGTTCAGTTTTGCTTAAAAAACTTTAACTAGATCGGACTGTTTATATTACTCGGATCAGACCAAACTGGACCATTTGAAACGATTTTAAGTAATAAAAACCAGACCGGACCATTTGATTTATAAAACGGTTCAATCTGGTTTGGTTCCCGATTTGGTTCAATTTTTTATACATTTAATGAAGAATAATATGAAATTTTTAATATATTATTAAACCGGTCCGGTTCGGTTCGAACGGTTTAAAATTAGTACAGACCGGACCAGACCGTTTGATTTGTAAAACCGTTCGATCCGGTCTCATTCGATGCAATTTTACAGTTTGGTCCGATCCGGTCCGATTTATGGACACCCCTAAATACGCCCCTTCATTGAAGAACATGGTGAAAAAAATTAACAATAATAATCCAAAATTTGTCAAGAAACAATAAAAATATTTTATTTTTACACTAAGAAAATCACTAAATATCATAAATGCATTAGAGATAGAGAATATAAAAATGTGTCATCATCTATATCATCAAAAAAACTGTTAGTAGAAAATAATAAAGAAGAATAAATATATAGAATCCACATCTTCGGTCGGCAAATCATGCCAATAAAATGAAATGCTTAGATTCAAAAGCTAAAAGTAAAAAATTAGGTGAATTATTAAAGTAGAGGTAAACTAATATTTTTTTACTATTATAAACAGAGATTTCTTGTTCTATAAAAAGAACCTTTATTTTCATTAATTGGACACAACTTTAACAATAGAAAACTCCTTACATAAAAAAATATTCATTTTACATAAAAAATTATTCATTTAGAAACTATGAGCGTCGAAGAAGATCTTCAAGATTATTAGTTAACTTTTAAAATTGTAATAATTATTAATATTATGAATAAAATGTAGTATATTTGGATTTCTCTAAGTCTAAATTTGAAAACCATAACGTGTATAGATGCAAGAATTTTGTCATTATTGTGAGAGTATTAAGACTTTAACAAGCTGAAGCAGATTAAGAGTAACAAAAAAAGACGAATAAAAGAGAAAAAAACCATGATGGACCTACTAAATTTATGTATAATAATTATAATTCTAAATTAATTAAGAATATTAAATAATTAAATATTTGTTCGTAACATTTATAAAACCATTAAATAGGAAAATGAAAATAAAGAAACTAGTTACAAGTTCATATGAACATAAACATAAGAAAAATATAAAGTTAAAATAATGTTTTAATAAGAAATTTAAAGATTTATTTTTAAATAATAATATACAAGAATTAATAACTAATATTGTATAACATCTAATCATAATTTGATATCAAAACTATAAAAAAGAAAAAAATACATTATTAGATAAAAACTTAATTTCAATAACCATTCAAAAATATTAGTGATATTAACTATAAACTTTATAGGTATTATAGTATTTTTTTTATAAATTTTGGGAACTTAAATGAAGATATGATTCACCTTAAAAAATTTGGTGATAAACTTTCGAACTATGAGATAAACAAACTTGTGCTTTCAAAGTATTTGGTCATTGAAGCTTTAAAAAGAAAATAGAATTTAAGATGAAGTTAGACAGTAATTTTACCCCCCCTTTTTTTCCGTCACCTCTTCTATTCTACAAATTGCATGGTGTGATTTTACAATTTTTTTTTCTCTTTGCAATCACCGCTAAAATTTTCTAACGGATGAATTTCACAAGAGTTCAACAAGAGATAGGTCATGACAATGAGAAAAATTTATATAAGTTTAGTCACTTCTTTTTAATTAATTTTTACTTATTTATTTTAATACAATTATTATAATTTTTAAAGCTTTAGGGAAAAAAATAAAACAAGGTTAGAATAATTAAATATATTTTTATTGTTAAATTAAATTGAGTATGAAAAATAAATAGGCTTTTAGTGTATCTAAATTTTGATTACACAAGGTATCTATTCAAAACTTTTTGTTTTCATATTAATCATTTATAAATCTATGTACGTGTAAAAAGAAAAAAAAGAATATAGTAAAAAATTTTATTGTAAAATTTACCATAATAATAATATGCTAAAAATTATTTATTATCTTTTATTACAGTAAATAATTACATTCTATTTATTTATACATCTCATTATTCAACAAAAAGTGTATACGTAATATTTAATAAATAATAATTGTCATCTATTAATTGTTAAATATTAATAAATGTGTATGAGTAAATAATTATCTGTAGGATTTATAACTCTTCTATTTTTTAATTTTTTATTCTCCTTTTATTCTAGATTTCCCATTTCCTATTTCCTATTTCAAATTTAATTTTATATTTTATCTTAATATCTTGTTACTCTTATAATTCCATATTATTCAATATCTTCTAATTTTAATATATATTTTTATTTTTTATATATCTTTGCCTCTATAACCTACCATTGTAACTAATATTTTCATATTTTCTGTGATGCATAATTTATTTCGAAGACTAATAAAAACTGAGAGAATATATAAGCTTAAATTGAAACAAAAGAATATATGTATTAGCCTGAAAAGCAAAACTCAAAATGCATTATCTTATTGTATACGGTTAATAAGGTGTAAATTTTTTTAACCAACATACAAAAATTTATCACTCATAATAAATCTAATCTATCAATTACATTTTATTCTATCAATTTGAATTTTTTAACATGTGTGAGATATTTGTAACATTGAAATGAAAAATTATAGTAAATATTATTTTAAAGCTTTAAAAAGTACATAATAATATTCACCTACAAAGCATGAAAATTCTAAATTTTATCCTACTGATGCTTAAACTCTTCAATCCTCACATAATATTTCAAATTTATAAATCATTAAATACTTTTTTTAAAGAAAATGTGTGTACTCACTTGCACATTTGCTAGTAGATATTTTTTAGCCAACATACAAAAATTTATAGCTCACAATAAATCTAATCTATTAGTTAAATTAAATTTCAATTAATATGAACTTTCTACCATATATTTGTAACATTGGATCGAGAATTTAATGGCTTGACTTGACGAACTCTATGCACTATGCCTAATTTGCTATCCTTGAATCCAATAAATTTAACAATAACCATAAAGGAAAAATAGAAAAAAAATGTTCTTTTTCTTATCTCTTTGGGTTGATATCTACTCTCTGTACATTCCAGCCATCACTTCCTTCTGTCAATGCAATTTCCATGGAAGATTCATTTATAGTACAGTGTCTTACAACTATTGCTGTAGAACAAGATCCAAACAAACATGGATTGACCAAGCAAGAGAACAAGTAACCTTATATCAGCTTCCTTTTGCAGTAAATACTCTTTAGAACTATAATCTACATAATAGAGCATCAATTATTAGGGAATCACTTATTTCAGTTTGGTGTTAGTGTAACCAAACTCTAACATGTCATATGCTGGATAGGAACCTCATTTTCCAACTTGTTCTGGACTAGCTCAAATATGATGAATGTGATGGAATAAGACAACATCCCAAGAAAGAAAGACAGGAAGGAAAAAAAACAACGAAGTTTTGATTCTATTTCATCCAAGGTAAACTATTGGAGTTCTATATATTAGCAGATTTTTTTTAATTATTCACAATTATCACAAAATTTGTATTTTGCAAAAAAAAAAAAATCTAATATAAGCTTGCAGGAACATCTTGACCTGTTTCTTTGATGCTTCAAATATTGATGGCAATCAGCATGCAGCTCAACATAAACTAAAGGTAGATTTTGAGTACCATGCATTTTGCTATTTGTTTATTTTCTCACGAAATATTGAAAAAATGCAGGAGTGGAAGTTGATAAAAAGTGTACCTGTCGGGAGAGCAAACTTCGTTAAAAAAGTTGTACTACTTCAGAGGCTTCATACCCTGGAAACATTCACAAAAATATTTATGCCTCTTATTGAGTGTATAATAGCGGACAAGACCGTTGAACTTCTGGCACTTGAGACTCTTTAGTTAATCTCTAAATAATTATGAAACTAGTGCCTTTTTCACATGTAACTTCTCCATTTTCATTATTTTCCTTGAAATATATTAATCTCACTGTAAGGAAACCTCATAAAAGGAAAAACTGTAGCTGGAGAGAGAAGACAATAGAAAAGACTTCAAAATGCTCAACATGCAGTGTTATTGGAAAAGGATAAAAGAGGTATGAACCTGCCTTGGAGGTGCAAGTTCTAAGATAAATGACCAAATAAACTTCATAAAGTGTAAGGTCCTACCTTAGATGTCCTTAACTCATTGACAGCCATTCGAAGGGAATCATCTGATAGTATCAATCGTGACAGTGCCCCAGTGCTTAACCTGCAATATTTAATATGATAAAGAATCACCTATCAAAAATGGATAAACACATGTTTAACATTACCGATGGCTTGATTCCATCGTTGATCGAATACAATTCTCTTAGGCGATGCTTAATTATTTTCCCAGTTTTACATCTTTAACTCCACTGTGAATTCATACTTAACATGTGGTTTTCACTGATAATTATTTCTAAACCAAGATGATCAACATTTTCTCCATATAACTCAAGTTGCAACAATAATACTTTATCAATTAGGTTGCTGATTAAAATAAATTTTCCCTTGAATATACTAGACTATGGAGAAAGCCAAACATATGAATTAGAATATTGTATACCCTATAAATTTTGCAGCCTCTGATACAGAACCATTCACTGAAAAGATTAGATCCAATAGAGCTTGCATACCCTGTGGGAAGACAGAAGAGTTAAGATAAAATGCTACTATCCTATCCTATCCCCCATACCTAATTAAAATGTAATTGAGCTTGACTATGCAGGAAATACAAACCATTGCAAATTTAGCATTATTAGGTCCAATCTGGGGACCAACATCTGATCCTCTGATGGTTGACTTTGTAGGAAGTATCCGAAGAAGCTCTTGAGGTGGTGAATATGCATCAAGGTCCACATTATTCCTAACTAACTCGAGAATATCACAAGGTGTCAACCATGACGTATTATAACCCAATTCCTAAGTTAGAAACACTTGCAAGTTGAACCTACTCTATAAGTAAACCAGATAATGTTGAGTTCATTAATTAATAAATTAAAAGAACAATTGATAAATGATTAAACAATAATCATAATCATACATTAACATACCCTTAAGAGCTATAAGAGTACGGAGGCGTTTTAAAGCTGATTCACGATTCATGTGCTGTGACCGATCCTCAACTGCCTGAAGATTGAGATGTATCTCCAAAATTTAAAGCACTGAGCTAATAATAGTCAAAACACTTAGCCCTAGACGGCCAAACCCAAATCAAACGAAAGAATACTAGATGAGAGAGGCCAACCTGGGCAATAAGACCAGTAGGGAGGTGCTTCAGTCGGACAGCGGATTCTGTCTTGTTGCGATGTTGACCACCAGGGCCTGAAGTTTTGAAAGTGTCCAATTGGCATTGACTAATTAACTCTGTGTCCGGCAATTCGAGGTACGCCTTTCCTCTACATTCCTCGCCCATGGTTGAATACTTTGCACTACAGAGAGCAAAGGAGCCTCTTCGTCGGAGCTGCAAGCAAGAGGTTGTGATGCTGGTGCCGACCATTCTAATCGATAAAGCTCGAGGTGACGATAGGAATGCTGTTCTCCATACCATACCCGCCATTTTCCTGGATTATTGATCGCATTTGTTTCACCTCGTCATCCAATAAACTGTGAGGTCATAAATTGCAGTATAGGCCTGGGCTTCGAAATTGAGCTTTGTTGGGGTCAATGTTCACTTTGGTACCTCCAAAGCTCGATTACATTTTTGGGCCGCATCTTATGATTAGGTTATTTACATTTTTATCTAAATTGATTGCAATAAAATATAACTAACTATAAAAATAATAATAATGTATAATTTATATATTTTTAATAATAATAAAAATAATTTATTATTTATATATTTTTTAAATTAATTAATTTTGTTATTATTACAACAATAACTTATTATTATAAATTTATTTAATAATAATAATATTTAAATTAATTAATTAAATATAATATATATATTTATTATCCCAATCAAAATAATAATTATAAAAATATATGTACAGATACTAATAAAAAATAAAATTTTCAAGTTTTTTTATCTTACAATTCATCAAAATATAAAAATAAATCTACACAATAATTTTTTTTTTAAATTAAATGGGAATAAATAATGAAATATTAAGTTGTCCCATATCAAATCTGAAACTTTGGTTATTACTAGAATTTATTATACTTTATAACGTGTATAAAATAATAATTATGAAAATATATGTACATATACTAATAAAAAATAAAGTTTCATGGATACAATCCATGTTAAATCACTTAAAAAAAACTTACAAATAAAGACAATTAATTAAGATGATAAATATGTGTTTAATTAAATAATGATAATATTATAATTAATTTTTTGTGTTATAATAAAAATAAATAAAATATTTATTATATCCTTAAATTTAACTACATTATATTATTATTAGTGAATAAAATTATCTTTAATAAAAACTAATTATGAAAATATTATTAATTATTTAATTTTAAGTATGAATTAAAGAGTGTCAAAAATTAAAAAAAGTGGTGTAATAATAAATTATAAAAGATAATTGTAAAAAATTATACATTAATATTAATGTGTTAGTATAAGACAATAAAAAAAAATTTAAATTTAAATCTATATAAAATAAAAATTGAGATATTTTTAAAGCAATAATATCATCACATTTTCTTTAATTATGTTCATCGTTAATGAGTAAGAATTGTTTATTATAATTTTATAATTAATTATATTTAAAATTTATTAATAAATATTATTAATATAATAATAAATTAATAACTATAATAATGATAAAATAATATTTATTTTTCATAATAAAAACATAAAATATTATTTTTATTTTTAATATTAATTATATTCTAATATTACTATTTTTAAACATAAAATAAATTATGAGAATATAATTACTCAATTTTTAAGTCGTCTTGTTCTCTCTTACTACCCTTGACATGGATCTCAGATTTGACAGCTTTGAAATTAAAGCTTCATGAAGGGACGTAGAACCACCAAAACCAAGATTCATTGGTTGGTGTGACTGTTGAACATAGTAGGCCCAGCCAATCACGGATAGCGTTCAGCCTCATCATCACCACCTGTGGGTCCCACCTTCAAAAATAACAAATGGGCCCATACTACACTCATAGTGTTATAGATTTTTCACTTCACAAGTTCACATTGCTCCGATGTCCGAACACCGAAATCCGAACCCAGTCTTACAATTCAAAACTCTGAATCTATTGTGGACTTGGTTTCCCCTCTCATCAAGAGTTTTAATCTTGGCCGTAAAAATATGACCTTCTTTTCACAGTATTTTAAAATTACGGTCCATATAGTTACACGTGGATTGACTCGCTGTATAGTTCTATAATTGGCTGTAGAGAATTCCCATGTCAGGCGATTAGATTCCCTAGATTATATTCTATACATCGATATTGCGTAGCGTATAAGTGTCGGCTATCGAGTTTGCTGCTTAGTGCTTAGCTTACTTAACAACTATAATTCCAGAGTGGAAGAACTATTTACTTAGCGGCAATGACGTGGAACAATTGTTTTTATTTTTATTTATAAAAATTATATTTTAATAATATTATTATTAAATAAAATTATTATTATAATAATAATAATTTAAATTATAATAATTCACTCAGAGTTAGAGTTTAAAGTGTTATTAATTAATCATCTTTCTGTATGTTTAGTTTTTAGGGAATTGATGTTTTTAAAATTACAATAACTAATATTATAATAATTTTAATTTTTTTATAATTTAATATTTAAGTGATTTTAAAAGTAATTATGATAATAAAATTATTTTTTAATTATATTAATTTTTATTTTTATTTAATTCGTGGGAATGAAGAATTTGTACATTGAGCTGCTTCTTTCTCAAGCTTCATAAATAAGTGCTTCTATCTTTTTAAAACGCCTTTTTTTAACAGAGGCAGGCTAACTCTGCACCATTTATGCAAGTTTCGTATGGTCTTTTGCTTTTTGAATTGTTGGCATTGTTAAAACTCTAACCGGGTCTTAGAATCTTAGCGTTACCCTAAAAAATCGCTTACTGGCTCGCGTTTGAGAAAGAAGCCAACATATTTTGAACTGGGCATCACTTGCTTCAGGATTGAGATTATTTTTATCTTAAAGGTACAAAGTTCATAGTTTTATTTTTGGGTGCGATATTAAGCTATTCCAATTCTCTCCCTCCTCCTCTCTCTCTCTTTCCCCGAGTATTTTGCTTCTTACTCTCATTTTTTATAAATGACTAATTTGCAACAGTGTTTTCTCAAAAAGCTCTATCTTGAGTGGGTCGAGAAATTAACTGCGTTTTTGATTCATACCTGTCTATAATAATCATTGGCAACCCAATCTCAAAAGTTAAAGAATATATGCCTGGGGTTGTCCATTGTAGGAAGATTGGTATTCAGCATTTAAGAATTTTGAATTATCAAATTTGGTTTTTTTTTTAATTGACAACATAAATTGCTATATAATTTTGGGTTCATTACATTTTTGCTTTCTGTTTTCTAGGAAATTAATCCACTAAGCTGATTGAAGTATTGAACCCATTATACTGTAGATTGTGAGACAAGGAGGGATCTATTTTCCTCTTGAATTTTTTAAAATCCTTATTCTATGGTTATGCATAAATCAACTTGTGCGTATTGGTTGATTTTTTTAGTATTATACCCCATGTCACATTTACTTAAATTGTGTGTATATTTGCCTGATTTGTTGCTATGAATCTGTTATCTACAAAAAATTGCTCTGTTTATGGTATTAGAAATTTCTATCGTGGCCTAAGATAGAAGGAATTGATAAATGTGTAAGAATATAGTTAGTCATTGTCTCAATAGCTAGCTAAGTTTTTAGGAGAGTTGGTATCTTATGTTTAAATTATAGTAACTTTAATCGTTGAATTGCAAGGGTTTGGCCTGTATAGTACATAAAATCATAAATAAGTAAAACTATAGTTAGTCATTCTCTCAATATCATTTGAAAGATTTGTTTTTTCAACTTCTAATTGGAACATGTTAGTCTAACAGCTCTACAACCCAATAGCTAAGTTTTTGGGAGAGATAGTTTTCTAATAATTTCTAAGATGATATCAGAATTGAAGATTTTATGTTCAAATTCCAGTAACCCTAAATGTAGAACTGTAAGGGTTTGATCTGTATGGTACATAAAGTCATAAATGTATAAAATTATAGTTAGTCATTCTCTCAATGTCATTTGGAAGACTTGTTTTTTCAACTCCTAAATGTATAACACTATAGTTATTCATTCTCTTCTTCTCTCTTTTTTTCTGAGTATTAAACCTCTTTCATGAGTGAAATTTGTAGGCACAGTCTTAGTTCTGAATCTTGAATCTTGATTAAAGTGTTAAAGGACTTCAAATGCACCTTTTGTGAGTCCTAACTGAAAATGCTCACAAAATCCCATATATTATGTAATATTTCAATAGCCTCTCAAGAAATATTACACATGTGCATGATATTGTATTAGAGGAAAAATTACAAATTTAGAATGTTGTATTCGGATATATGATCATTTTGCCTTTGCATGTGGTCATCATTATAATTAAGCCATATTATTCATCAGTTTCTTGTTAAATCTGATTGTTAAGCTCTTTATGATCATTTTTGTTTTATTTTCTCTAAATAACATGCTCTATTAATTTCTAATTCTTGACGTATGCAGAATGAAAAATGCTAGATTAGGCCAATGGTTAAATCTTTTAGTGTGTGTAGCGATTTTGCTGAAAGCCGAAGGCTTTCCTGTGAGAATTACATATGTCAAGAAAGCTGTAGCTAAAGGAGCTGGTAAGAATTTCTTTACAGAAAACACATCTTTTGACACTAACTTCTCTTTGATCAATATCAATGGAAAAGGTGCATCTGCTGTCATTTTCTTTAATAAATTGGAAACATTGATAACCTTTTTTTTATGGTGCACTTTAGTCACATTACTGTTATAGTTATGTATATTTTAATCATTTTAGGTAAATTTTAATAATTTTAATTACTTTATTTTTCAAATTTTAAAATTTTTTTGAGACTTTTTTCTCTTCAAACATCTAACAATTTTCTGCTAGTAAAGTTTAATTCAATCATACCTAAGTTTTTTTCCCTAAAAATTTAAATTGACAAAAAAAAATGATTAAAGTATCCAAGAATGCAACAACAAGGTAACTAAAATGCATCAATTTTAAAAAAAACGTGATTAATATATTCAATTTATAAAAGTAAAATAATCATAATGTTATGATACCCAATGACAATTGAGTATTATTTTAACTGATTCAAATCAAACATATATATTTAACAGTTTGTCTAGATGGAAGCCCTCCAGCTTACCATTTGAGCAAGGGATTTGGAGAAGGAATCAACAATTGGTTAGTTCACTTTGAGGTTAGTTCTTTTCATATCATCAATACTAAATGCTATTTTAGTTAGATCTTTATTTATCAACATGTTATAGCTAGATTAATTGACTCATAGATCATCCTATTTATTTTGTGTACCTAAATTTCATTTCATTTGGTCTCAGGGAGGAGGTTGGTGTAACAATGTCACAACTTGCCTTGCTCGTAAAAAGACTCGGTTGGGTTCGTCTACTAAAATGGCAAAAGAGGTTGAGTTTTCTGGAATTTTACACAACAAACCAAACTTTAACCCAGGTACATAGCTTTATTCATTAGTTATTTCAAGATCTAGCATGAAATTCACCTTCTGTCACTCAGTGGAACTTTTCAATTAACAAAACAAACATTCATGTACCACAATCTGTTTTTAGCAATACATGGTTCAACTCTGTTTTTGGTGGCAGATTTCTACAACTGGAATCGAATTAAGGTTAGGTACTGTGATGGGTCATCATTTACTGGTGATGTAGAAGCAGTTAACCATGTAAGTTTATAAGAGTTATTTCGTATTTTAAGTTTGGGTGAAGGGGTCAAGAGTTCTATAACTTAGACAAGTGAAGCGCATAAGTTTTATAACTTTTTAATAAACCACATAGATTTTGTTGCTTTCATAGAATTAACACAAAATCATATTTTAACTGTTGATTGAGAAATTGAGCGAATTATGTTATTTGTTGGTCGTGTTACTAAATTTGTAAGGGTATTTATAGAATAGCATTTTTATTGAAGTTATTATGGTGATGGTAAGTGGATAGAAATATCCTTACAGATTTGGTAACATGGTAACATGACCATCGCAGTATAGAATTATGCCTAATTTCTTAGTTAAAGGTTAAAATAAGATTTTTAGTGTTAAAATTTTGAAGGAAACAAGATCTATGTGGTCCACTAAAAAGCCACATAACTTATGTACTACACTTGTGTAAGGTACAGAACCCCCGGTGTCTTTTACGCTTTAAGTTTTAAGTATTAGGAAATTTGGTACTTTTTTTGCGTGTATTTGTTATTGTTTCTGTATGGAGTGAACAAACTAGTTACAAGTTCATCAGGGTACTAAGCTTCACTTCAGAGGAGCAAGGGTATTTGATGCCATTATTGAGGACCTGTTAGCAAAAGGAATGAAAGATGCTGAAAACGTATGACCTACACAATCAGCTTTATACATTTGTGAGACTTGCCCTCTTATCTTCAATTGTGATAACTTGTTAAAACTTGTAAGTGCAGGCTATTATCTCAGGTTGTTCAGCTGGTGGATTGACCGCAATTCTGCATTGTGATAAATTTCGTTCTCTCCTACCTTCTAGTGCCCAAGTCAAGTGCCTTTCAGATGCTGGTTATTTTATCAACATGTAAGCATACATCATACAATCGCTTAAGATATCAATTTTGTGTGGCAAGTGCGATTTTAGGGCCTCAATGTTACACCATTATTACCATATCTCTTATCTTATATATCCGAGAAAGGGGTTAAGATATCAATTTTGTGTGGCAGGAAAGATGTTTCTGGAGAACAACACATTGAAGCCTTTTATAGTGAAGTGGTAACAATACATGTAAGCTCTCACCCTGCCTTTCCTAAGATATATTTTTCCAATTTTACATCACAACTTTTATTTATTTATTTTACCCTGTCAAGAAAAAAAAAATTCCAATGCTATCAGGCTCTACTCATGTGAATAGGGATGTAAACGGGGTGGGGTGGGATAGGTATCCCATCCCTATTTAAATATTATGGGTGACGGGGCAGGAATTCTCCATCGAAAGTTTGGATTTTTAGGGGTATTGGGTATTCTAAACTAATAAATAAATTAAGATTAATTAAATGTTTAATTTAATAAGTTTAAATTTAGAGTGCAAATTATAACTATAATTAAATTATTTATATTGTTAGTTTAACAATCATTATAATAAGTATTGGTTTATATATCATAATATTAAAAAATTTATTTATTGATAAAAATATTTTTTATCATAGTTCATTTTGATTTTTCTATGAAATTTATACCCTACGGTGTCTAAATCATAGTTACCACAAATTTCGATACCTAGGGAGCAAATTAACACCCCTATATGTGAATATTCATCTATGCAGGGCTCAGCAAAGAATTTGCTTGCATATTGCACCTCAAGATTTAGTCCAGTGTTTGTAAGTGTTGCTAGTTTGTTTTTGTTACAGATCAATCTCACAAGTTTATAATACTCAATTCTAACAACATTTGTATAAAAAAAATCTAACAATATTGTTTTTTTTATTTCTCTTAAACTGTAGTGCTTCTTCCCTCAAAATGTAGTACCACATATCCGAACGCCTATATTTTTTGTAAATTCGGCCTATGATTCATGGCAGGTTGGTTAGGTTATTCTAGTTCTTCAATTGCATAATGATTGTATTGTTACATTTTAATTTGTGTTTCAATTATTTACCATGTGTTGTGCAGATAAAGAACATTTTGGCGCCTGGTGTTGCTGATCCTCATGGAGCTTGGCATAGTTGCAAGCTTAATATAAAGAATTGCTCGCCCATTCAACTTAAAACTATGCAAGGTGATGACTGAACCTCTATTTCTCTTTATAATCCTTCATATCATGGTTTAGGTTGATAGAACCTAGGATCGAAATTTTTTTTTGTAGAGAATTATGTCATCCCTTTAAAACAAATTCATAAACGACATTTAGGGTTGTTTGATCGTATTTCTTTTAAAAGTGTTGGTTTATGTTCATAAGTGGCTTTAGAAGAAATGTGCATTTATGAGCCTTGAAATTCTATCAAGTTTTTTTCTTTGATTCAAAAGCACTTTTTACTGTAGAATTGCTTTTACGAGTTTTTAAATCATAAACAAACATATCCTTTGAGACTAGTGCTTTTTTTAAATTACTTTTGATTGAAAGTACTTATTACGAGAGTTCGTTAGAATCATTGGTATTTCAATCCAAAAAGTTAATTTAATGGGTGAATACACCCATAATTCTTATGAGCTCTATCATAGTATTGTATTGTGAGACATTTTTACCTCTAGCACTTACAGCAAAATCACTATCGAACAAATCTAAGGGACGTTAAAAGTGACATTGACTTGTAACAACACCACTAGTTTTATTTTTTGTATTTTTAGCAAGAAACACAAAAGTGGTGAGGTTTCTAGAATTTTATTCAATTACAATAAACAACTTGTAAGATTGATTAAGGAAGCATTTAAGAGTTCTTGCAATGTAAACAATTAAGTTAGTGAGAGGAAGATTTACTAAGGCTGTTATTTATGTTTGCCTTTGTATTCAGATTTCAGGACACAGTTTCTTAATTCAATTAGTGGACTGATCAACTCCCCATCTAAAGGAATGTTTATAGATTCTTGTTATGCACACTGCCAAAGTGAAACACAGGAGACATGGATAACGTCTGATTCTCCTATGCTGAATAAGACGGTAATATTTATTTCCCTCTACATTGTGCACCTAAAAAACATGTGTTTTATAGGGAATTTAAAGTAAAATCAGTTGAATAATTAAGTCATATAAATAACAGAGAAAACACTGCCGATCAATTTCTACTCATAGAAAATGCTTAAGCAGAAAAATAGATTTTAAAAAATAGCCATTGAATCTAACTGCACTGCGTTGTTCTTTATGCTTCTCGTTCCATAATGATTAATTTTTATTTTTGATTGTAAATGTTGAATCCATAGTCAATTGCAAAGGCAGTTGGGGATTGGTATTACGACCAAAGGCCGTTCAAGAGGATAGATTGTCCTTACCCTTGTAATCCTACATGCCACAACCGTGTTATTGACCCAAATGAATACTTGGAGTAGTAACTTAATGTTCATTTTACATCAAAATTCATCATTCTTATTTATGAAATATATAGTTAGACTTGTTAGAGAGTGAATAATAAGCTAAGATTATAGTTATTTATGATTGATCAAGTCCTTCATCTTCGTCAAATATACAATTTTTTTTTGATGATCTTAATTTTGTAATTAAGGTCTCTATTTATTTATTATCAACTCTTCCATTTTTATAATTGAGTTTTGATTTGTGATTGTATTAAAAAAAAAACAGTGAACATGTGATGATTGTTTAATGTTAACACGTACTTTGTCACTTTCTTCCTACTTAATTATTTTTGCCATTTTGCCAATGACTTTGTGTTTGTGTTTGTGGCTAAACGGTATTTTATTTTTTGGCATGTAAAAGACTTGAAAGGTAAGAGTTTTTGGGTGGTTCTTGATTCTACGTTCACTTTTGCTTCTCTCTCTCTCTCTCTCTCTCTCTCTCTCTCTCTCTCTCTCTCTCTCTCTCTCTCTCTCTCCCAACAGCCGTTCAGCAATTATGTTTAGCAAACTAATATTCATATTGCATTTAATGAAATTGTGTTAGATATAGGATTTGAAGTAAGGAGTAACATTATAAAAACAGTAAAAACGTAGTAATATTTTATTTCAACATTATTACTTGTGTAATATTTTATTTCCTGATTACTACTTGTTTATATAAAATTGTTACATCACTTATTTGAGTGTAAAATTTTATAATTGGTGTGAATTTCAACCCAAATTTAAAATAAAAAAAATTGTGTTAGGGAGGGTTATCCTTAGTGCTTCATGTTATTCAGAAGTGAGAATGATTTTTTTAATTCCCAATTAATTTTTATTAAAAAATCAAACTTCACTTATTATTATTATTATTATTATTATTTGTGAATTACTTGTCTGAATTTGCTGAATACCGAATTACTCAGCGCCGGTGGACCTGTAAATTACTTACTTAGCGTCGGTGGACATAACTCGGCCCCACCATTTTCGCATCCGCATCCAATCACGTGTTATGTCAACTTTAAAATCTAAAACATCATCAACCTACATGCTACGAGGAATCAATGGTCAAAGATTATCGAACATTGCGTTTTCCCAAAAGTAAAAGCGGCGCCCATAGTAAAAAAAAAAGGATTTATTCACATAATTTAACGGATTTTGAATCGCTCCTGAGTCCGAACCCTGTTTTGTTTCTTAAATGAACGTTCCCTTTTTCTGAGACAATATTTTAATTAAGTTGTAAAAATTTAATTAGATTTATAAAAATAAGTACAATTATTTTAATCAATTAAAATATGTGAAAGAAGACATTTCATATGATTTGTTGAAAATATAATCACATGAGATCACGATTTTTAGATATATATACTTTTTTTTAAAAGAGTGATAATATCATGATAAATTTAAAATATTAAAGTCAAGCACAATCTAGTTTTTTTACAATTTAATATTAAGTATTTATAAAAATAAAAACCTAGTTTAACATTAGTGAAAAAAGATATATAATAAAATTATAATGTTATTATTTAGTAGTGTTTTTTTATAGATGAATTGTGACTTTAATAAAAGAGTATAAATGTTGTGTTTTAAATTATCTGTATTTAAAAATAAAAAAAAAGATGTTGCAATATCAACACCTATTCAGAATCTGGTCCATGTAAATCTTATCAATCAATGTTTCAGCTTTTAATCGGACGGTAAATGTCTTCAATAGTGGTCTATTTACTCTGAGTTTGATTGCAGATGATTTATTGCCATGCAAACTGCCAATCTCTCTTTCCAGTTGTTTTTGTCGAATAGACGCGTAAAGCGATTAGATTCAATGTTGGCTACCTTGCTTACTTAGCTAGATATACTTTGCACACGTGTCGGGCCTCGAAGCGGCTAAGCGTCGGCTCTTGAGTTAGCTACTGAGTCTAACTTGGCAAGCTCCATAAAGATAAAAGCACCTTCTTTGTCACAGGCTAGCTAAAGCTGTTTACCATTCATTCAATTTTCTCTTGCTTTTAGTCTTTTTTGGCCATTATTAATATCAGCAAGGCATTAAATTGGCCTTAGCTGTTTGCGAAACAACCATTTACTCACCCCCAGTTCAACAATTTAGGAATATTATTTCTCTTTCAGGTAATATTTTATGGTTTTTGGTAGCAAGATGATGACTTTATTAATCTCTTTTAATTTTCACCACTCTTAAATTTCATTCGAAAAAAATCATGTATTCACTTGAATCTCGATGCTTTCACTGGGTCTATCTATCTAGAAGTTTTGTTTTTTTGTTTTTTTGTTTTTTTTTTAATTCATATACTGGGTTAGCATTGAGATTTGCTGGTACATTGTTTTTTTTTTCCTTGATTGACATTAAATCAAGTTGTAACTCCAGGTTTGTCTGCCTATCCTAGGTGACCATCTAGTTTTATTTTTACACTTTTTATGATTTTTGAAACTTAAAAAAGTTTTAAAACCTTATTCTACATTCATATTTCCTTGTGTTCTAGTTAACTTTACTTCTTCTTTGTTGTAATTTGAGAGAAAATGAAAGAAGAAAATAAAAATATTACCAAACGAGTTTTTTTCCCCCTAAATGAATTCGAAAATAGAAAAATAGTTTCAGAAAACCGAACTCGGCCTAAAGCGAGCACTTAATATTGGTGAAAAATGGGTTGCTCTTTCTTATTATTTGCTTTAATTTTTCAAACTAATACAGTGTATTAATTCCTAATACTTAACATGTGCAGAATGGAACGTGCAAGATTAGGTCAATGGTTAAGCCTTTTAGTATGTGTAGTGATTTTGCTGAAAGCAGAAGGCTTTCCTGTGGGAATCACATATCTCGAGAGTGCTGTAGCCAAAGGAGCTGGTAAGATGGTTATATTTTGAAATTAGGTCTTCCCTCTAATAATATATTTGCTGCATACTGTAAATGATAATTGTTGGTTCGCCTAGTAATGTAAGAGTCACTCTCACCCTTTCAAGTCATAGGATTGAACTACGCTAAGTCACAAAGTACTTTTTCATCTATAAAAAAAATTGAGCATTCATCTAATTGGTTGAAACAAAACAAATATTGCAGTTTGTTTAGATGGAAGCCCTCCGGCCTACCACTTCGACAAGGGATTTGGAGCAGGAATAAACAATTGGTTGGTTCACTTTGAGGTTAGTATTTTTCTTACCATCTTGCATAAATTTATTTAACGATAACTTTTTTTTTGGGTGCACAATGCTTCAAATGGATGCAAGAGCATGGTATAGAAGTAAAGGATTGTCTAGAGTTATAATATCAAAAGTTAATTCTTTGGGGTTTCTCATAGATTTTATCCGAGGAGGCTTATCAGGAATTTTGTCGAAAGACATTAGATTGTTGCGATTTCCACAATATATAGTCACAGTCACTATAAAGTAGCACCTCACATTTTCAGCTACTTAATGTAGAATATTTGAAACATTACATACTGAAACTGCAGTTTATTTGGTAAAATGTTATGCTTCTAAGAATGGGATAATAGCTAGTAATCTACACTGAGATTAAAGGCAAATTAATGTGGTTTTGGCTTTTAACTAGATTACATTGACTCATTTTTTGCCCTAATCCTTCTTTCACTTGGTGTTTAGGGAGGAGCATGGTGCAATAATGTAACAACTTGCCTTGCTCGTACGAAGACTCGTTTGGGTTCATCTAGTCTAATGACAAAAGTGCTTCAGTTCTCTGGGATGTTTCACAATAAACTAAAATTTAACCCAGGTATAGCTTTATACATTAATTAATTCAATTTCAAATTTTTGTTGGCAATAAATAATTCAATTCTGTTTTTGTTGCCAGATTTCTATAATTGGAACCGTATCAAGGTTAGGTATTGTGATGGATCATCATTTACTGGTGATGTGGAAGCTGTGAACCCTGTAAGTTGTTTTGCGTTCACCATTTCAATTTTCATTTTCGAGTCAATTTACTGTTCTAACTTTTTATTATTCAATTTGATAATAAAACCTAATGGTTTGATTCAATTTACTACTTATGCAAACATTCATTAAAAAATAAAATAAAAATATAACAAGTAGTAAATTGAATTAAATCATGACATTTCGGTAGCTAAATGAATACAAGAGTTCTAAGTAGTAAATTGAGTCAAATCGTGAAGTTTGAATATCAAATTGCATGAAAAAAAATGCAATCGTGAAGTTTTAATTCATAGGAAATCTGGCTCCTCTGTGTTTTTGCATGATATCTAGTCTCTTTTCTTTGTCTGTATTTTTCATTATTTTCCTTCCCTTTTCTTGTTGAGTTAAATGACGAGTGATATCATCAGGCTAAGAAGCTTTACTTCAGAGGAGGAAGGGTGTTTCAAGCTGTTATTGACGATCTATTAGCAAAAGGAATGAAAAATGCTCAAAATGTATGATCAGCTTTCTACTTTTGCCCTCTTAGCTTCAATTGTGATAACTTGTGCAAACATTATTTCTTTGCTTCCAATAACTTGTTAGACCTTGTAATTGCAGGCTCTCATCTCTGGTTGTTCGGCTGGTGGATTGACATCAATTTTGTATTGTGATAAATTTCGTTCTCTTCTACCTTCAAGTGCTAAAGTAAAGTGCCTCTCCGATGCAGGTTATTTTATTAACGCGTAAGCATACAAACCAACCTACCTTTTGCCTAACTCGTATCTTATTTTTTGTAAAAGGGCCTAAGATATTAACTATTTTTGGCAGTAAGGATGTTTCTGGCGCGCTACGCATTGAAGCCTTATATAGTGAAGTGGTTGCAACACATGTAAGTTCTCTTCTCTCCCTATGCCTTCCCTAGTTCCCTAAGATACATTTAAATAAAGTAGTTCATGATTTTAATCTATAATACCTCTTTTATCAATATCCACTGATGTTAAGGTAATTTCATTCATTTAATTCTTTGGGTGCCAAGAAAAAACGTTTCGTGTATTACAAAGCCCTAATTCTTTTGTAATGTTATAACTTCCATGCTAAACAATCTGTGCAGGGATCAGCAAAGAATTTGCCTTCATCTTGTACCTCTAGAATGAATCCAAAACTTGTAAGTCCTCCTATTTGAAATGGATCATTGCTATTCAATTTTTTCTTCTCCGTTCTAACAATATGTCTTCTCAAATTTCAACTTTCTAGTGCTTCTTCCCGCAAAATGTTGCACCACATATTCAAACGCCCATATTTTTTATAAATGCAGCTTATGACTCGTGGCAGGTTAGCTCATTCTAGTTCTTTTTCCTAATGACTGTATCCATATATTCGTATTTAGAATAATTCTTGGAAATTTCCTTTTTTTCCTTTTAAATCTCGGAAGTTTTTTGCTATGAAAGAATTTTTCCCATACATTTCTTCTCTGTTTATTGTTGTTTCTCCATAAGAATTGATAATCACATAAATTAAAAGTGATGAGATGGTTTTTGGGAGTAAAAAAATGCATCACATCATAATATTTTCATGAAAAACGACCAAAATAATATTTTCATGAGCAAGAACTAGTAGAAATGCATGTTGAAGAAAAAAAGTGCACTTGGGTCACTTTATTTTCATAAATTTGATAAATCAGTCACATTGTTTTAAAGTAATGTACTATAGTCACCTTATTCTTGCATTTATGATCACTTTAATCATTTTTTTGACCAATTTTGGTCATTTTAGTAGTCCCTTTTACTTTCCAATTTTTTAGACTTTGATAGTAAGGTTCAAATTGATTCTACTTAAGCTTTTTCTTAAATATCTAAAATTTAAGAAAAAATGACTAAAGTTTTTGAAAATTCAATAATAAGGTGATTAAAGTATACAAATTTTAATTAAGGTAACTAATATGTATGTGTCCAATTTATGAAAATAAAGTTATCAAAATGTGGAAAATGTCATTGTTTGGAATAGTTATATAAATTTTTCTCAATATTTTGTCTCCATTATTTATTGTGTACTTATCCATGCAGATAAAGAACATTTTGGCTCCAGGTGCTGCTGATCCTCGTGGAACTTGGCGCGAGTGTAAGGTTGACATAAAGAACTGCTCACCAGTTCAACTCAAAACAATGCAAGGTGATGAGAATGACATACACTATCGCTCTTGACAAACTACTAAGAAATCAAGAAAGCATTTTTGAATTACTGCCAATGAAAACAAACTAGTGATGCGAAGATTGCTAACTCGTATATGTTAACATTTGTTTGCAGATTTCAGAGTGCATTTTTTAAATGCAATTAGTGGACTGCACAGCTCGCCGACTAAAGGATTTTTCATAGACTCTTGTTATGCACACTGCCAGACTGGAACACAAGAGACATGGCTAAGGGCAGACTCTCCTGTGTTGAAGAAGACGGTATTAGTCTCTTTATCATTACTTTTGTATGATATAATTTACCATGGAGGACGCAAATGTCTTGTAGCTTAGTATAAATCTCATAACTTTTTAATGGATTATTTGATTTCATAAAATTAACACTAAAATCTTATTTTAACCCTTGACTAATAGATTAGGCCTCATTTTGTGGTGTGTTTGTCACGTAACTAAATTTATAATTTTATTTTTAATCATTTATCATCATCCTAATAATCATTAATGAAATTGTTATTCTAGAAATATCGTCACAAATCTAGACAAGCAAATGATGTAATTTAATCTAATTTCTTAATAACAATCAAAATATGACTTTAATGCTTATTTTAAGAAACCAACAAAACTTACATAATACACTAAAAATTATTCGGACTTATGGGATCCACTTGTATAAACTAGGACCATTAATGTCATTCACGCTTAAATAATGAACGTTTTGTTGTTATTGTGTGCTCTTTTAATTGTCCTCTTCATAGAACTTTTTTTCCCCCTCTTTGATGTTGTCAAATGTAACTCTACAGTCAATTGCAAAGGCAGTTGGAGATTGGTATTATGAGCGAAGTTCATTCAAGGAGATAGATTGTCCTTACCCTTGCAATCCTACGTGCCACAACCGTAATTTTGACTCGGATCAACAACAAAACTAATACTTACTCAGTTGTATCAAAATATATTATCCTTGTGAGATACATTTAGATGAGTTAATTAGGTTTTGCTTACTAAGGAATTTAAGATTGATAAGTGTTGTACCCTCTATTGTTAGTATTAGTTCAAGTCCTTTACCGAATAAACAGATCAAGCATGCAAGTCAACTTGGGTGTTGGGTGTACTTGTTCATTGTTTATTTATATGTAATAACTATTGTTCCTAACTGAAGTCCATTTGCACTTTGTTCGTGTATTTCCTTGACATGGGCATGGTTGAACCAGAATTGAGATTGTGAGTTTCCTTGTAACCATTGAAGAAAAAGTAGCTTCAAATGTATCAAAGTATTATGTATGAAAATCTTTATTAGAAGTGTTTTTCAATCAATTCATGTGGATTATTTATAAGCTTTTATTTTAATAGGTGATTTATTAAACTACTAAGTCATTTAAGTTAGATTTTATTTTTTATTAAAATTGTTAAAGATTCAGATACAATATTATCTTGTCACGATGTTTATTGGGTTAATATATTACCACATTTAAGTAAATGTCTTATCATAATTTTTTTTTATCAAAATTGTTTTAACGCAAAACTTATCACTTTTATGGTAAAACACTTGTGGTAAGTATTATTATGATTCTGTATGTTACTGATAAATCTTCTATATTTAGTTGATATGTTATTACAAATTTAATTTTTTATCAAAATCAATCGAGTTAAGATTTATTATTGTTTGCGGTAAGGTATTTTATTTTCGAGCAATTTTGATTAAAATAAAAAATTACTTAAATTTAGTTGATTTTTTGTAAATTTTAGTGTTTTTACTATATATAAAAAATAACATATGTGTATATAATGAGAGTTAAAATTAAAATTATATTTAAATTATAAATAGATCATGTTATGTAATTAATTTTTTATAATCTTTTTTGAAAAGGAAAACATTATCACTAACCATGATTATTGTAATATTGCATGCTCATTTTTATATTTCAAATCATGTTTGATATAATAAATATCGATTAATTAAAAATAATAATGTGTATATCTTTATTTGTATTTTGGGTTTAAGGTGGGTCGTGGATTGTTTAATAAAAATTAAAAAATTGTTTATTTTAATTGAAAATTGATTTTTTTAAATGAATAATTTTATAAATTGATTTTTAAGAATGAACGATTAAGATCTATTCTATGAAAAAATAAATTGTAAAATTAATATTCTTTAGGATAACGAAGGAAGACATATACATAGTTTAATAATTTATTTAAGGTTTAGTATTTAAATTTTAATTATGTACATAAATAGTATTGTTATTAAAAATATAACTTATTAAGTTGAGTGGTTAAGTAGGTATTTCTCGGTAGGGTTTATGAATATTAGTAATATTTATTTAAATATAATTTAATTTTTATGCAAGTTTTTCAACATCACTATTTAAGTCAGAGAAATTATGTAGTCTTAAATAAACATATTTAGTTCGTTACACTTGGAACCATCACTTCAGCACGTCCTAACCTCGTGTAAGTGAGTTAATAAACAAGTTAGGTCCATATGCACATTCCAACCTCTATGTGTTTGTATTTTTCAGTGTATACATAAACTGTCAAGATTCAAGCGAATATGATTTTATTGAATTATAAGATAGTTTCATTATGTAATTTTTTTTTCCTATGAGTGTGATGTAGTGAGAAAGAAAATTTATCACACGAATATCTTAAAGAGAGAGATTGTAAGATTTATGAATGTTGACGATATTCGTACACAAAACATTTAAATGTAATTTAGTTTGTAGATGTGATTTTCAAGATCACTATTTAAACCGAAGAAATTATTGTACTTTAAATAAACATATTTTAGATATACTTATGCTCTTATGCACGTTAGATTTCATACTAATCATATAGAAATTTTTCATATATTGGTTACTCAATCGATTGAGAAAGTATTGATTTAATACTATCTAAGTCCTCTTGAGTTGATTTTAAAACTGGGATAGATAGATCAAAGTTTTTAGTTTGATCGATTGATTGAGAATCAATCTACCTTGTCTCGAATTTTTTTTTATATTATAGTATGGATCAATAGAAAATGGTTTAGATTGATCGATGTTTTATTAATCGTTTTCTGGATCGATCAAAAATGGTTTCGATTGATTGATCTTATTAGTTCAAACGATCAAACTCGACATAAATCGATTGATCAACGAGGGCTTAAAATTTAACTTGATTGTTTAATTAATACAAACCTTTTAGTTATCATATTGTCTCCATTATTAATAGCTCTTTAAATTAATTTTTGGGTAGAATGATAATTGGATTTTAACCTAAGGTTTCAATATTTTCTATTTAACAAAATTGTTGTCTCTTATTGTCTTAATCACAATTGCTTTAATTTTTTAATCATAAGCTCTTTCTTAATCTCTTTTTCAAAATTATATTTTATTAGGTTTTTTTCTTGGATAAGCTATTAAATATTTTTTGGTTATATTTGATTAATTAAGAAACCTAATTTATTTATGATCATTTACTTATTCATCTTTTCTAGGGTTTGGTAATTGGTTTTGGTTCATTTTTTATTTTATTACATTATCTAGCTAAAAAAATTCATTGTTTAATATACTATAGAACACACCTTACATTTCTGTTATTGTGTTAAGTTTCATGTGTCAGTTGAATAGGTTTGGTAATACACATGATTTGAGTTTTTCAAAACGTTGGTCTATATTTATATACCTTGCTCACAGAGAATGTGAAAGAAAACAGTGACTTGTAAGTATATTAATTGGGGGCATTATTTGTGATAAGTAGTTTGAGTCTTATCCGTATAATCGAACATTATTTTCATAGTAGATAGTTAGGTGATTCGATAGATTAATATTTTTTCTCTTAAGTTATTATTGTAACCTAAGTTGTTTTTACCTAAAAATACCGTGTATTAATCTTTATTTATTTTTATTTTATTTTATTTACACACGATAACATATTTAACTGTTTATAAAATTTTAATTTTATATAATTTAATTAATTATCTATTCATTGTCTTTAATTAATTAGATTCATAGATAAAATAAATTCATCCTTATTGTATTCTTATTTGTAAAGTTAATTGAACACTAATATTATTTTTAAAAATATATTGTATTATCTTTACACTAACAAATGAACAAAACATTATATGATAGTTAGTGAAAATAAATTTAAATAGTTACATCATGTGTTTTATAATTGTATTATTTTTAATCATTTAATTCTTATCTTAACGAAATTTAGATAGAACAGGTGAATTTAATAAATTATATATAAATTTAGCTGTATAAATATTTTAAAATTGAAAGTATTTTAAATACATAAAATCTATAAGTAATTTTTATAAATTTTATTTGTGAAAATTTAGATAAAAATGTTGAGAACGTATGAAGTATAAATAGATAGCAAATAAATATACTTTCATTGTTTTTTCAGTAGGGAAGATATCATTACTTCTATTTTGTCTAATCAAGAGCAATGCTTGAAAGTGCCACGTTGAATAATAGCTCCTCTTGAACGTCAATATTCAAACTTGGGGATGAGATTAATTGTTTTAAGTACGGGGGCATGCTTAAGAAAGCAGACAAAAAAACAAATGTATTAATAAAGTTATTTGCATTTAAACGAAGAGATTATTTAATAAAAAAATAGTTTTCAAGCTTGAAAAAATATACAGAAAGTAGGTGCATTTAAAGAATTCAACGGTTCCATTTCCAAAAAAAAAAAAAAAAAAAAAAAAAGAGCCTCAAATATTACTGTTCCAGGCTCTATCAATTTGTGAGACCCATTTATAAATCTGAAGTGTTATTCATTATTAAATAAATTATATTATCTATAATTTTTTAAAAAATTATTAAAATAAGATAAATTGATACAATCAGAAAGTTCGATATAATTATAGTTAGATTATTAAATAATTAATTATTCAATAAATATATCATTTATTTTGTAACTTGTTAGTTGATTTTATTTATTAAAATCAGATAAATTGATACAATCAGATAGTCAGATTATTAAATAATTAATTATTCAATAAATATATTATTTATTTTGTAACTTGTTAGTTGATTTTATTTATTTTTATATTTTTATGTTAATGAAATAAAAAAATAAACGTAATATCTGAATTATAGATTAAGATGATGTGTACTTGTTACTTTTTCTAACAATCTATACCAATTATTGTATTAAATAATAATTATTTTATGTATATTTATAATAGTTAAGTTTAATTTAAATAAATCATAAATTTTGTAAACTCGACCAAATAAAATTAATAAAAAATCAGTCTAAATTATCCGATTTAATACAATTTTTTAATTCGGTATGTTTATCGGTTTGTTTGTCCATCCTATTTTTTATGGATTTTTTTTTAAATAAAAAATTATATTAATATTAAATTTTATTAACCTAAAATATTACTTTATCACAAATTTTAAAAATAATAAATAATATTCATAATTGACCAAATGTTGTTACGCTACAAAGAAATAAATTCTTAAATTCAATATATCTTATAATTATGTTAATTATAATTATTGATATTTTTTATTTATATAATATATTTTTATCTATATTATACAAATAAAAGATAAAAATTAATCTATTCTACAAGTATCAATATAATTATTATATACAAAATACTTCTTTCAAAGTGTTAGTCTAGACAATAACTATTCTTTTGAGTGTCAGATTGTGTTGAAATTTGCATTCTACGACGCAAATATAGGCTGTAAATGAGATTGGCTTGAAATTTTAACATTCTTTCAGAAATTGTATCGTAATTTTACTAACTAGGTTGTAAATGAGCGGAGTTACAAGCTTAAAAGCTGTATAAATGTCAAACAATACTAATTTCGAATTCAAAATTATGAAACGATGAAAAATATTTTATATCTTAACTATATTATTTAAGTAATAAAATCTTATAAATTCTATATCCTTAATATATTAAACTCATTTTATATTTTCATCGTATACTTAGATTTAAAAGTATTCCTGTTAATATTATATAAGATTATCCTACAAATATATGCTGCAAAAACGTTTATATAACTTCTAAAAGTGACTAAAACTATTTCAAATTTTAATTTAATACTTTGTATTTTTTTAATCTAATTGGTAATTTTAGTTCCAAAATTTATTGATTCCTTTTTCCTTGCTAAGTTATTTAAAAATAGGAATTTTTATTAGGGTCATTAGGATTTTAAATTTTAATACTATCAAAATTGATATCAAATTAATTTTTAATTTTTTTTTGAATTCTAGAAACGAAGAACTAAAAAAAATTAATTGCAACAAATTCTGAAGTTTTAATAGAAATCAATTTTAAGAGCTACAAAAATATTTACTAGTATGTCCTATTGGTTACAATTTTTTTTATAATAATTTAATATAAATATAAATTCACGTTATATAATTTAATTAATTTTTTATTAATAAGTAACAGTCTCAATGAATAGATACAAAATTAATGCATTTACTTTTTTGAGAAATAAATACCTAATACTTAATTATGATAACAATGGATGTCATTTGTGTGGGAATCGAGAACCACCTCACAATGAATTGGTTTAATAGATATTAATTTTTATTAATTATGTTAACTTTATGCTAATAGAATAAATAAATTTTAATGATATTAATTATATATTAACGTTATTATATTAAATAAAATTATAAATAATAAATATTTTATAATAATAATAATTTATATTATAATAATATTCACACATTAAATAAAATAATGAAATTATAATCACATGTTATTTTGTTAAACATACCCTATATTTTTAATTTAAAGTTGTTTTTATCAAATTGTAAAATTTATTAAAATTTAATAAATTGATAACAATTGTACCTATATTTATTCTCTATCAATTAAAATTTATTAAGATTATTTTTAATAATTTTTAAAATTAATAATAAATATATTATGAAAATAATAAAATAAAATCTAATAATAACTCGGCCCTAAACAAAAACCAGAGTTTTGACTTAATTTATAAATTAATTTTTACTGAGATATTTTGGGCATATTCCTACAATTTTTAATAATTAATTAATATTCAAGATTTCAGCGTTAATAAAAGCGTGTCTTTATTACAATAATAGTTTATATAATATAATTACTTGCATTAATTATGACAACAATGCTTAAGAAGAATTAAAGCACACATGAATCCACTTACATTCTTTTAGCTATAATAATTGAAACATTATTTGACATATATAATACTTCTATTTATTTAATGATAATTTTATTTTTAATATAATTTTTTTTGTTAATGTTTAAGTAACATTTTTACTTATAAATCCATTAAAATATTAAGTTAAAAAAATTAAAATTTTAATATTAGTGTTTTTTGGGAGTTAAAGTAATATAAATTAATGTCAGAATAATTTTTTTAATAATTTAATTCATAAATATTTCTAAAAATAAAAATTTTAAAATTTTCTAATATTAGTATTTTTTTTCTCAAAAATAATAACATCCTTACTCGGAAAAATAATAAACCATCTCTCAAGTCGCAACTCCCAAGTCACTACTCACAACACAACACTACTCTCACTCCCTTGGAATCAAAGCCTCATTTCCACATCTCTGCAAGTTACTCTGTCACATTCTCCAGCTACTTCCACACCATCTCTCTCTCTCTCTCTTTCAGTTTTTCTGGTTTTTGTTTTCTCTGTAAGCTACAAACTAATATCGCAGACTTGGGTGAGTGATTGTGGAATACTGTTTGGATTTGAAATGCAAATACAGCTATCAAATGCTGTAACTGTTTAGATCCGAAATATCTGGTTTCATGATATAGTTTGAATCACATTCTAGGTTTGAAGTTATTCAAGCCATTAGAGGAAGGAGAACATGGGATCTAGTAGCAGTAAAGCATCGTCGTCTTCATCTTCAACGACGACATCGTCTTTGTCGTCGCGTGAAGGTACTGATCGGAGTGCTCGATCTGGTAGTCGTAGGGTTTTCCAGTCTTACTGTCTTGGAGCCACATCTCGATCTCACGAGAGTGATAATGACGATGAGGTTGGAATCGCTTCTTTACTTTTTTACTTTTCTAGTCTAATTTCTTGTTCCTTGCTTTTAATTTAATTATCAAGTAGTTTATTACTTTATTCTATGTGTTAGCTCATTTTTGTGAAGCGCTGGTTCACGCTATATGGGCGTTTTCCTTTTGATGACATTTATAGCACCTCATTGCACATTTGTACTGTTGAAGTAATTTTGAGTATTTTAAATTTATTTGTTGACATTTATTATGAAGCTCTTGTTATGCTTTATTGCAATGCACATTTATGTTATTAGGTCTTTCGGATGGTAAAAGGGTCGAAACTATAAGTGATGATTAAGATGGTGGGAGTTGGGTTTTTAACTGCATATTTATTCATCTCCTGGAATTTGTTCAGATATTTATGTTTGGTCATTAAGTCTCATTTCAAAATTTGAAGTAGATAATTCAAAAGCTATATTGCTTATGTGCTGGTCATGGAAAAGCTGATTATTCCAAATTTAACTGTTCTGCCACATTTCATACAACAAATTTGAGATTTACCTACTTTGCCTTTGCATCTTACGTTGTTGGATGGCAATATAGGCTGGCTTAGACTGTAACCATAAATTTAGTCTGATTTATTAAAAGAAACTAAAACAATTTGTAAACTACATTCAGGCTGATCACCAGAAAAATGGAAGTAATTCTTCATGTACTACCTTCCCTGGTGCTGAAGCAGATCAAACAAAAGTTGAGCGTTATGGAGAGGTTAAGATTGAGCAGTATGAGGAAAATCCCTGTTTATGTTCAAATGTCGAGACCAATGAATGGGACCCAGCTAGTATTGCTAATAATACATCTAGAACTGGTAGCAGTTCTGCAATAGCCTCTTCTCTTCAATCACTAAACCCATCAAGCCGTTTTTTCTCACGATTTAGCTTCCTTCCTGGTAACATGAGTTTTAGACTTAGCAGGGCAAGCAGTTTAGGTTCGTCCAGGTCTTTCCCTATTTCTTCAACAGGTCTTAGTGCATTGAATGACGAAGATGAAGCTCATTTACAAACCATACATGGCAGGAATCCGGTTGACAGAGTCGAAAATCAACAAGGCAGAGACCTGCTTCCACCTTCAATGATTAATAGAACTACACTTTGTTGTGAAAAAACTTCTTGTAACCTACATTTAAATACTCCAGAATCTTTTCTTTCTGACAACTCAAGACGTGGCCAGGCAAGTTGTACTCTAGATATTTCCAGAAATGATGATGTTGCAAGAGTCGGTTATGATGTAAACATGCCTTCTCCAAGAATTCATGCTGAGATAGAACACACAGGAACTAGACATGATAGGCATCTTGGAGATCGAGAACCTGTTGAGCAGAACGTTCGTTTCAGCAGAACTTTAAGTGTCGGAAGACTTCGTGACAGGGTTCTTCGTAGGTCATCATTATCTGATGTTACCCTTTGTCCCCTACAACAAGTTGGAGAAGTGAGTGATACCAATCAGGGTAGTGGTCCAGAGGGCTGGACAGATAATAGAAGGACATCAGCACCACAAGGTAGCTCTGTAGCATCTGAAAATGCACCCCTTTATCACCCAACTAGGATATCTGGCTCAGAGTTTGGCATCGAAGATTATGAGATGGAAACATCACGACCAAGAGAAGCTCAATATCCTGATCTACTCGAAAACAGGTTAAATTTTCTAGAAAGGAGGAGAAGAATACGATCCCAGGTTTGTTTTTGTACTAAAAAATTGTTTGTTTGTGATATGAGCACCAAACAGAAAACAGGAATAGCTGCTTTAAATTTTCTGTTAAATTAAGTAGGCCATTTAGTGAATTGTAATACTCCAAAATCATAGTAGAACACATGATGAACCCACAATTGAATCTCAATTGATAGTTAGGATGCAACATCTGATGCATTTTATGCTAAATCTGTCATAATTTCTCAACTTATCCTGGCAAACTTTGTCTGCCATTTCTGTCCCCTTTTTTTCCACCTTTTCTTTTATTTATTTATTCTTTGCAGAAGTTCTTTTAAATGACATGTCAAGTGTTGCAGGCTCGTGCCCTTCAGCGGTTGGGAAGTCGCTCCGGAAACCTATCTGGACATGAGCGGTCCTGTATATTATCTGGCCAATACAGAACGGGTCATTGTACTTGTCGTACAAGTACTCGGGATGGAAATCTTAACAATGACAACAGTTCTAGGGCTAGCATTTCAAGAATTGTCATGTTAGCTGAAGCGTTGTTTGAGGTAACATTCTTATGTGGTTTCCCTTCTGGCTTTAATATTTCTAATATTTAATATGCTTTGAACCATTTGTACCAAATTTAATTAGGTTCTGGATGAGATTCACCAGCAATCTGTAGCCTCCCGGCGTTCTGTATCTTCAATTGGGTCTGTTCCTGCACCTAATGAAGTTGTTGAATCTTTGCCAATCAAGTTGTATAGCAAGTTACATAAAAATCAACATGAGGATGCTGCACAGTAAGTACGCAAGTTTGTGTACTATTACTAGTATTCATCTGCCTTGGTTTTCCATTTCGTTTTATCTTAACCTTTTCTTTTTAGCTTTTAATGTAAGCTTTTAGGAGTTTCATTAAATTTGTAGTTGCCAAAGATGAGGATTTTGCCTCATAGATACCTCTACTTTTTATAGAAATCGAAATAGTAATTATAATTGTTAGTGCTGGATCTGTGATAAGTTTTTGTTAAAAATTGCAAATGTAGTATGCATTAGATAAATCATTTTTCTTTCATTGTTGGTAATGCAAAATTAAATTTTTTTTTGTAACCTACTGCATCATTTTTATTTCACATATATCAATTTGATTGAGACGCCAATATTCGTACCTGGTATCAATATTATTTATCTCATTTGTTTATTGTTTCAAATTCCTTTTTCTTGGGCTCCTACAATATCACAGATGTTACATATGTCTCGTGGATTACGAGGAAGGAGATAGAATACGAATTTTGCCTTGCCACCATGAGTTTCACAAAACATGCATTGACAAGTGGCTAAAGGAGATCCACAGGTACATAATGATTAATGAGTTTTCTGTTTCTAATATGTCATGCATACAACTAACTGAAAATGTAGAGTGGCCTCTTTTTCACATATGTTTGTAGTCTGTTGTCTTCAGTGTAATTATTATGAGGTTTAAAAATATATACCCACTTTTTTACCAAATGCAATTTTTATGCTCACTTTATGCCCATTTGTACATCTAGAATAGTAAGTGTTGTACAATTGGGCAACAAGTGGGCATACAAGTAAAAAAGTTGTTTTTGTGCTAAAAAGTGGATATAGAGAGCAATTTTCACAATTTATTATTATTGATAAAGGAAACGTAGGGAATGTTTTAGACCCCCTCAATCATAGTGATAAAAAGAGTCTGCAGTTTTATATCCTGTAAGGTGTGTTATTTATGTGTGATTTAAGCAGACAATTGGCTCACTTATTTGTGGTATACAGGGTATGTCCACTCTGTCGAGGAGATGTATGCAGATCTGATTCATCACATCAAGGCAGCTAGGTGCTTTCACAAACCCTCTGAAGTTTTGACTTTTCTATCCTTACAACAGTTATGTTAACCAAGATGCTATGATAGTTCAGTCCTCTTCTGCCGGCGTCATTTTCATTTCCTACTGTAAATATGCTCGGTTGTCTAGTATTAGGTCCATGCTGGTAGAAGTAGACTGAACTACTTGAAATCTGCATTGACCGGCTGGAACATAGCATCGGAAAGCCGAGGAAGTACACTATGAATGTGATGAATCAAAAGCCTTATCTTTTTCTGGCAAGAAAAATTTAAAGGCTTCTTTTCTTTTCTTTTTTAAATTTCAAAGTGCAGCTATTTTTTTTTTTTGGTTATCAAGAGTGATGCTAATTTGAATGAAATATTCATTACTTGGCCAATCAGAGAGCCAAACCATCATATGCATTGTGATTGTATTCCTTTGACTCATTTCTTGCTTGTAATAGCAGTTGATTCCCCGTAGTTTTAGGCATTACGATTGTCATGTACTTATCATGTCCCTTCTTCAATTCGAAGGTCATGTAAATGAACCATAATTATGCAACCACAATTATTAGATATTTGTTTTTTTAAATAAAATTTGCAGTAATCTTTAATTTTGTTAGCGTAGGATATTTCTCATATCACTAGCCTCCCAAAATAATACCTATGGTTAAAAGTCATCATAAGCATTGTGATTGTATTCCTTTGACTCATTCTTGCTTGGAATAGCCGTTGATTACCGCAGTTTTAGGCATTACGATTGTCATGTTAAGACTTGGTTCACTCATAGTCATACTTGCACATGCATAAGTTGAAAATTCCATCTAGAATCGGTGTTTTTTAATTGTGGCATTTCTAATATTATTTAAAAAGTGATAAAAATACTCTTAAAGATCTATTTTTATTGTAAAAATGATATTTATATCTTATATTTAATTTTTGTAACAATTCATTCTTATTATTGTGATAAAATGAACGTAAAATGATAAAATTAATTTTATCTTATTTTTTTAATTTTTGAATTATATTGTATAAAGATTGTTATCACTTAAATAAACTATAACAGAAAGAATTAAAGAAAAAATATAATAAAAATATAGTTATTTGTTTTTATATAGTCATTTTTTTTATAATAATGGGATTAAATTATTATAAAAAATAAATATATGATCCAAGTATTATTTTTAAAATAAATATATAAATTTTAATCTCATAATCTTTTAAAAGCTAATATAAAAAATTACAATCAAGTGCAGTCACTAACTTGCGGAGTTACTGTAGTGTGAACTTTTGAATTGAAATGCGCGTATTAAATCTTAAGAGCAAAATATAAAGAGGAAATGATAGCTCCATAATTAATAAAATTTACAAACACTATTAAGATATAAGAATCACAATTGTTTTTAAGTGCCAAACATTCTTATTATTATTTTATTCTCATTTCATACTTATTTAAAAATAAATTAAATTTTTCATTAATTATTGTTAATTTTACTTGATTTATAATCTATTTAATTATAACAATTAATAAAATATAGATAAAAAGTCCCTCTAAATTTCTAATTAGCCCTAGTTGATTGGATTGGAAATTCGGTAGCTTACGAGGGGAAATGCAATTTTGTGCCTTTTTTCCCGCCCACTAAACTTACCAGGGGAAATCCTATCGCGGTATTAAAGATTTTCAATTAAATGTGTAAATGTAACTCCCTAAGTCCTTAGTCTTATTAAAAAAAAAACCTTAAGTCATTAATATGTATTTGTTATATTCAATAAATTTGTAACTCAATGAAATATAATTTATTTAAATATGTGAAAGATTTAAGATTTAATTTAATTATAGATGTATAAATAGTATAATTATTTTAAAAAACTATATTACTATGGCATTTTATTTAAATTTTTGATTCCATACTTATGGTTGATTTTTTTATGTTTTAATCCCATAAAAATATTAAATATAATTTATTTAAAAATAGTTATTTTTAAACTAAGACTTGTGTAACAACATAAGTCACTTAATTATATTAAGAAAAATAGGTTAGTTTAGTTATTATTACTTTTGTAGAAATTTAACCATTTTGTTTTGAAAAAGTGATATCACATTAATAATGATTAATTTTTTCATTTTATTAATTTTTCTCATATTATTTCAATTGTTATTAAAATATCATTTTTATAAATTATTTTTAATAATAGATAATAATAACTAAAATAAAAATAAAAAGTTCTAAAATTTGATTAATTATTCTAATGATGTTATTTTTTGTAAAAAAATTATCAAACTTATATAAAAATAACAAATGAATTAAAGTGGCATAATTAACATAATTAAGGGACTTTGATTGCATTGAAATTAAAATGCTTTATGTACAAGGGTAGATGTTTACGTGAATTAGCAAGGTAATGCTACTCATTTTTAGACAAATAAAAAATTAAATATAATATTTATAAAATTATAAACACTGTGTTATGTATATTTTAAATTTTAGGTTTTTATTATTTAAAAAATTATTATAATTTTAATAATTTGTATTTAATTACAATAAAATAAAATATATTTATGATATTTATATATAAAAATATCCATTTTTTTTTACTCTTTTATAATGCAACTCTTAACTTTTAATCTTAAATTTGTCATTGTTAACGGGTGTAGTTGACTTATATATTTAAATTTTAAATGATTGTTTTTATCATAAATTAAATGGTTATTATTAAAGTATAATTTATTACACAATAAAAAAAATCACATACTTTTATTGTGCACGGTAAAGATTGTAATAATATTACTACCTTACAATTTTTTATTTGTTTATCTTGTATAGAGTTATAAGCTTTAAAATTAAAATATATTGTTTGTTATGCAAATAATGAAAATGAAAATGTTTTTATATATAAGGAATACATATTTGACTACAAGGTGAAGAAAAATTGTTATTTATTATTATTATTATTATTTTAAATCCAAGTCGTGGAGAAGTAGAAAACTCAGAATTGAGAATACCATCCTCTGAGATTGCCATGGGTTTGCCGAGATTCGGACGGCCGAAGGGAGGGGTAGGTGAGTCGAGTCCTAATCTTTATGTGGCCAACTGCGGACCAGCAGTGGGACTCTCCTTCGACACTATTGCTTCAGTTTTCGGGGCCTTTGGGGAGCTCAAAGGAGTTCACGCAGCTGATGAGAGTGGCGTTCGTGTTATTGTGTGTTTTTCCGAAGAGGATTGTGCTCAAAATGCTCTAAAAGCATTAGACGGACGTCCTTGTCCTGATCTCGGAGGCCGGTTTCTACACATTCGTTATTCTGTTGTTCAATCCAATCCACAGGCACTCTTCCTAAACTCTTATTATGTACCTTTTTTCCTCGTTGAGTTGTTAATTATTGAATTCGTCTTGTTTTTTGGATTAGGGTTTCGTAAAGGAACATTATTTGTTTGTTCAAATGCCGCATTTAAACGACATAAGAACTAAATAAACAAATACAGGTGGATAACTGTATTTGTTTATTTAATTTTTTATGTCTAATAAAAATTGTTTGAATCAGGCTTGATACATGTTCTTAATTGTCAAATTAAGATTTGAGGAGCAACTTCATGTAGATTTTCGTCCTTTGTTCCTAACATTAAAAATATAGTCTTTTTTTTCCAGGGACACGTTAATGATTGTATTCCAGTATCTTTGACAGCGTCAGAGCTGAACATTCCTGGGCTTTACTTAGTTCATGACTTTGTTAGTGCAAAAGAAGAGGAGGTAACACTTTTCTAGTGGTCTTGTCCAGTCTTGTGATTTTTTGAAGTAACATTCCTCGTAATTGATCGTACTGTACTTGATTCCCACGTGATCTCTTAGGAGCTGCTTGTAGCAGTTGATGAAAGACCTTGGGTTAATCTAGCAAAAAGAAGAGTTCAGCATTATGGCTATGAATTTTGTTACCAAGTAAGCCATTGAATCTGCAAGAAACGTTTTAAAGCAGTTCTCTATATTTTTATGTGTTTCCATGTATCTGGACTACTTCATATACCTCAGCTAAATTTTCTATGTATCCTTGGAAGGTCTTAATATTTTACCTATTATTTCATGTGTTTCCATGTATCTGGACAGTGCTTCACCTACTTGTGTTTATGCTAAATATTTTTATGTATCCTTAGAGGAAACTTCATATTTCACCTATTATGTTTTCTTTACAATAATGCCTAGAGTTGGTGTTTTAGCATCTGTTCAAGATTCTTTATTCATTTTGGAAAACTAGATACTTATGTTTGGTATTAATGTATCTTCTATGCTTTGTGTTTTTGGTGCAGACAAGGAATGTTGATCCGAAACAGTACTTAGGTGGTCTTCCATCATTTGTCTCCCCTGTGCTTGAAAGAATCTTAATGTTCCCAGACCTTCATAACAGTGCAAATGTAGTTTTGGACCAACTGACGGTATGAAGTTGTGCTCTTGTTCAACATATATATTATTTGTAGGTTTGAACATTTGTAGCATAAATCTTGGGAAGTTTCTTATATTCTATATTGAGATAGGAGCAAGTGGCTGTCAGTAATCAATGTTTTCTCAGAATTCTTTAGAAGGTTAATGCCCACATCCATCTATGCATTAAACCTAAAGATTTTGACTATATTACAGGTTAATGAATACCCACCTGGGGTGGGTTTGTCCCCACATATAGACACCCATTCTGCCTTTGAGGGATTAATTTTTAGCCTCTCATTAGCAGGGCCTTGCATTATGGAGTTCAGGAGATGTATAGAAGGTGGTTGGCTTCCTAAAGCAGACTTAAGCACTGATATGAAAGTAGAAAATTCTGAAAGCAACTCAAATTTCATAAGGAGGGCCATCTATCTTCCTCCCCGATCCATGCTACTTTTAGCTGGAGAGGCACGCTATGCTTGGCATCACTATATTCCTCACCACAAGGTATACCTTATAGTTCATTATTTTCTTCTATTTGATTTGGTAAAACCCATGTATAAAGTGTCTATTGGTGAATTGTCATATTGAAGGAATAATATATAGGAGCGTTGTCAGTCCAACATCATCTTTTTTGGTAAACTTAGGGAATGCTTGTTGGTGAATTGTCATATAAAGAATTAAATTATTTTGGTAGGATTTTCGTCGGTCCATATTGGTTGAAATTTCGAATAAAATAGCAATCACATTGTTCTTGGTAGGACTCTTGGAAATTTGAGTGAAACTTGAAAATCAAGCGGGTTGTATTTGCTCTCAATTTTTTTTTGTTTTCCCCCTCCAAAAGTAGTTAGTTAAGTTACAACAAAGTAACAAAAGTAGAATCCTAGATACACTAGAACTTGCACTTTTGCGCTCACACCAATCATGGTGTGCCATGTGTCAAGTTGATCTAGGAAATGGTGTAGTTATTCATTTTTAAATATTATGATGCATATGGCGCACCATAATTAATGTATGTAAATTTATGTGTAATTAGCATTTCTCAAAATAAAAACAAAGAAAAGATGGTAATAATAATATTTAGCAATCAAATTTTTTTATGCATGCTGCGTAATTTAGCATAGTTATTGTAATATAAGGTTAAAAAAAAAAAATTCTTGGCAGATTGACAAGGTGAAGGATAATGTGATCAAAAGAGGACCAAGGAGGGTATCTTTCACACTTCGCAAGGTGCACAATTCCCATTTTTTATATTCTAGTAAAATACGTCATGAGTTTACACTCAGTATAAATAATAGTATAATACATCTATCTTTCGATTTTCTATAGCCATGGCTAGGGAGCAGTCTAATACTACGATAAGATTTCTTATTTCCATTTTAGTCCTTCCTGTTTTCCAAGGTCTTCAGACTTATAAATTAAATTGGGTCTTGCATATATTCAGGTCAGAACAAGTCCTTGTGATTGTGAACATCCCCAATATTGTGACTCTCGTGCATAAGATGGTCGCATTCTAAAATTGTAGATGTATGGAGTACTCACTGGAGCTTTCCGCTGGAGTCATGCGTACTGATTTTATTGATCTGACTCGTGCATTTTCAATCATACAAATGTTACTATAGTCTATAATGAACAAAGATTATTTTGATTCACTGCTAATTTTTGCCATCCGGGTGCAAGGTTGAGTACAATGCCATGTTTTTTCTTTCTTAGGTGTTGTCTGTGACAAGATTTCTAGCCTTCCAGCAGCTGATTAGTATTGATTTTCAAATGATTTGGTACTGATTTCATAAGCAGGATTAAGGTTCTGATTGTGTAGTAGGCTGTTGGCCAGAAAACCAAAAAAACAAAGGAGAGCTGGGGATGTTACTGATGGAACTTAATATTAACTTAATAGTCCAACGAGCCATGGTTTAATAACATGTAGAAGATCTAGATTCGAATCTCAATTACGAATGTATAAGGAATATAGTTATTTAAAAAAAATAAATTGTTTAGAGTTTGGCTACATTAAAGATCCGTCATCTTTTATTAGAATGATAAATGCTTTGTAACTTAAAATCAACAACTTGGTTCAATTTTTCTGAACATCTCTATATGATTCACCCAAATATCATTATAATGGCTAACTTACATCCAATTAGAAATTGGAGTTGTATCGTTACCAATTTACCATGCATGCATTTGATGAAGTGATCTCATTCTTATAAACAAATTGTTCCTTGAACTATAATAGAATGCTGATGACGTACACAAAGAAGGGAAATATATATATATATATAAATTAGAAGGTGTAAGTTTTATTGTTAGATAACTAGATAAATTATAATTTATCAAAAAAAAAGTATATTACAACTATTCAAGTCATATAAGGGTTTATAAAAGTTGGTTTTAGTCATAGATAGTTTTGAAATATTAAAGATTAATTTTACTCTTGAAAGTAATTGCCACTAAAAAATATTAATAAAAACTATTCAAGTCTTTTAAGGGTTAATAATAGTAAAAAAAAATTTAAAGAAAACAAATATTTTATTAGTTTATATAATAAGTGTTTGTTTCATATATTAACGAGAGAGACAAATTTAACATGTTTAGTTATTGAATAAAAGAAGAGAGTATATAATTCAATAATATTTTTTTATTTATCAATAAAAATATGGGTATATAGGTAATTTTTAAAGTAAATAAAATATTTATTTTTATACTAATCATACTCATGAATTGATAGTTGAGACTCCAAGCAGATCTTCAGCATTGTAATATTTGAATGATTCTCACTCAATTTCTATTAGATAAATATAATAATTTTAAAATTTTTAATTATAAAAAGAATACCTTTTAGATTAAAATTTTAAATATTTTTATTATAAAAAAAATATTTCAAACATTTAGCATTGGTGGCTTTCAAATTGAATTCTTTCAATTTTATCTGTTAAATATTATTTAATGTTATTTTTAGTGTTAATATTATTATAATTTAAATAATAGTAATTTTATTTAATATTAAAAATACTAAGTTGTAAAATAAAATAAATATTTAAGTGATAATAATAAAAATATTATTGTGCAAATGTCATTGCAATTTTTAAGTTTTTTTTTTATTTGCTCGTCGTTAGCGGAATTCTAAAAACCGTAAAACGTGGAGCAAGTCGGGCAATGACGGGCACAAGCAGAACTTGAAGTGCGAACCATCGCATTCTCCGCCGCCGCCTCCTCCTCCTCGTAATTCCAATTTCACCGTCCCCTAGGATTTTTACCTAAGCATTGTAAGTACTGTGTCCATACAATTTGGATAGTTATCGGCTGTTTGGATCTCAGATAGCATTTGAGAGCAGTAGTGTGATATCCCTTTAGTTTTTTTCCCTTGAAGACTTCCAAGCAAAAAAATTACGATTTCTGAGCGTGAAATTCATTGGATCGTCACTGATTTTTAGCTTACAAATGTGAATTTTTCGTTGAAGGTTGGACTTTGGAGATGGGCAAAGAGATCCAGTCTTCGGCCATGGAAATCGACGATCTGAAACCCAAGTTCTCTATAAATGGTTTATTTTCTTTCTCTAATCTACTTGAATTTTTCAACTTTGCCCCTTTCACTCTCATTTTGATGCTGCCAATGTGTGATTTCTATGGTTTTTTTTTTGTAATTAAATTTTGGGTTAATTGAGAAAAGGACCCTTCAACTTTATCGTCGTACTCGTTCTGTATTTCTGTTGAGTTCTTGCAATGGCAATTAGTATGCATTTTAATTTTAGCTTAACCGTGGTAGGCTATCTGAACTTAATTTTGCTATATTTTCGTGTAGTGTTGCAGCTATTGAAATCTGCTCAGATGCAGCATGGGTTGCGACATGGGGACTACACTCGATATCGGTATGGTTGATTTTATTATTATTATCATTATTATTTTTTTGTGATGTTTGAATAGGGGTAAGTTTTACATGTAACAGCTTACAGACAAGTGCTATAAGGTGTGATTGAAAGCTCGAGGAATGCTAAGGACACACAAACTTGCACCCATTGTCGCACTCAAACCATTTATATTATAACACATGACAGAATTATTTGAAAAATGGAAAACTGATTCATTTTTCTAGATAATTTTGCCACATAGCATGATATAAGTAGTTTCGGTGCAATTGGGTGCAAATTTGTGTGATATTAACATTTCTCTTGAGAGCCAACTGAGATTGATTTTACACATGTGAGAAGCCGATCAGCTTTTTAAAATTTTTAAGTTAGACAACTTCATGTAACAACTGTTAACATATAGGTTTTTCGTATGAATGGCATACCTGATATCATGATTGCCTCTTTCAATTAGTTGTACGATGATGATAATTTTGCAGCTTAAAAAAAACTCTTGATATCTAGTTTATCTCTCATTGTCATTATTACCTCAAATGGAATTGTTTTTATCAATGATAGTCTTTATATGCATATATGTCTCTTTGTGTGCATGCAATTTAAGTGCTGGTTTATTTGGATTGAATTCATTTAATTCATAGGAGATATTGTACTGCTCGATTGAGGAGGTTATACAAGTCGTTGAAGTTCACTCATGGCCGTGGAAAGTATGCCAAGCGATTCATAACTGAATCTACCGTTACTGAAGTGAGGTATGTTTGCATATATTGTTTTTTGGAAAATCGGCTAAAATGAATAGGCTGACTCGTGTCTTTGGTCTTATATTGTGATGAAAATATTTAAGCACGGGAGCAAGGTTAAAAATAAGCCAAGTTGTAAGGTCGTTTTAACATGGTCAATTTTTTTCATTGGAAATAGATTTCTGCATATGGCTCTTTATTCGGCAGAGAGAGCCTGGAGCCATGCCATGGAAAAGAGGCAACTTCCAGATGGTCCAAATGCACGCCAACGTATTTATCTGATTGGTAGGCTGAGGAAAGCAGTAAAATGGGCTACTCTCTTTGCACAGCTGTGTGCAATCAGGGGTGATTCTAGAACTTCATTAGAAGCTGAGGTTTGCTTCTCTTTTTTTTTGAGTTGTATGTGTTGATAGTTTGTAACCATAACTTGTTATTTCTCCACAAAGGTAGTTTTTCAATTGATGCTAAAGTTGTTTTCTTGTTGTTTTGACTTTGGAAATATGGTACAATGGAGTTCTTGTCTAAAGACGTGCATGCACTGCAAAATGAAGTGCTTGTCTTATATCTTACATTTCCATTCTTCTGTTGGTCGAGCCATTACATATTTTTACTTTAATTTCTCTTTTGTATTCTTTGACAACCTAATGGAATTGTAAATCCTGTGGTATATTTCGCATTTGAGCATTCCTTTCATTTTCTGTTGTTGACTTGGTGTAACGTATTGCTTGATTTTTTTATTTCTACTCATCAACTTCTAATTTTGGTGTGCAGGCTTATGCCTCCTTCATGAAAGGAAGTTTGCTATTTGAGCAAGATCAAAACTGGGACAAAGCATTAAGAAATTTCAAAAGTGCTAGGTACGCGTTGAATATCTTGCATTTAATTATTGTTTATCCTAACCGAAATTTTGTTATCTACCCTTTTCAAAATCTCTACCTACCTCAGACGTACATTACTAAAAGCAGAGGAGTATTATATGATATGTTAAGGCTTTATGTTGAAAATTGAGCATTTCCTGTAGGAAATGTCCTTTTGTTAATGAGACAGACACATTGAGTTGAACGCCTCTTATGGGTAGAAAGTCTTTGACAATCTTGCAGGGCTGTTTATGAAGAACTTGGGAAATATGGAGACTTGGAAGATCAAGTTTTGTGCCGTGAGCGTGTTGAGGAACTAGAGCCGAGTATCCGCTATTGTTTGCATAAGATTGGTGAATCAAATCTTCAAGCCTCTGACCTTCTACACATTGGTGAGATGGAAGGTCCAGCTTTGGACCTTTTCAAGGCTAAGTTGGAGGTGGGTTTTACCATTACAAATTGTAAGCATGAGTGATGCAGATGCCTTATTTGACATATTCACCGTCTTTAAAGAAGTTATTTCAATTACTCTGAACAGCTGTGCCCCTTATTTTAGACCATGGACCAGACATCCAAAGCTAACTTCTTAACTGTATAAAAATCCTTCTCATATCTTAAAATCTTCTTTAGCTTTTAATTGCAGACTCTTTCCGTTATACCTCAGATTATACATATATATATATATATTTGATATCTTCCTCGTTTGTAGGCTGTTATGGCAGAGGCGCGATCTCAACAGGCTGCTTCAATGACAGAGTTCAATTGGCTTGGTCATAGGTTTCCCATATCTAATGCAAAAACACAGGTTGCCATTTTAAAAGGTAGATTGCTGAATTATGTGGTTAATTGAATTAGTAAACTGTTCTAGAGGGGAACCAAACCTTAGATAACAAAAATTGTTTCATCTTGCACAGAGAGATTAGGACTTGCCATACTGCTCCTATAGTCTACATAAAAAAGATGTATAATTGTTGGAGAATAAGATATTTTATTTTAAAGTTTCCCTATTAGTTTAGAAATCATATTACGGATTAGGGTTTCAGTGTCGTGTTGTCCCTATAAGTACCGGTGTACTCTTCTATTGTTATTAAGGGGAACAAGAATGACTTGATTTAGTTTTCTTGTTCTCATCTCATCTTATTTCAATTTCCAACTATAATTATGATTCTGACAACAGCTTCTATGGAAATTTCATGCTTATATGTCTTCTTCTCATCTTCCTTGCTGAGAACATCTTGCAAATTCTTTGAAATACTTGTATCAATTTTATATCTCCCCTTTTCTAGATGCTTATTGTCCCAAAGATGCTCGAATTTGTCATATTTTTATACATCACATATATTTTCAGCTCAAGAATTAGAGAAAGATTTACATGCTCCAGCAACTGATTCACTCCCAGCAGAGAAAAAACTGCCCATCTTTGACAAAATTTTTACTGCATATCATGAGGCTAGTAGCTCTATTCGCAGTGATCTGGTATGAAGTTTGAATTTTCATTATTTATTATGCTTCTTCTTCATCACCTTTATTTATTTTTATTGGGTTCTTGTCTTCCTTTGTTTGATCTGTTTGGACAATTGAATATTTCCATGTGATTTATTGAGCCTATATATTATAGGCCAGTGCAGGTAGTGCTGAAAATGTGAAAGATGACTTGAATGGTCTTGATAAAGCTGTTAGTGCTGTATTGGGACAACGAACCATAGAGCGCAACTTACTGTTGGTTAGCATTGCAAAGAGTAGACTTTCTAGGCAGCGCAGTGACAAAAACGAGAAAGCTACCAAGCCTGAAGAGCTTGTTCGCTTATATGATCTTTTATTACAGGTTGGTTATCAGTCAAATGCATTTGTTTTGACCTTCTCCCCTTTCTGTAATGATGCTATGGATGTTGCATTGTTGTTTTAATAAATGCTGGTATCTCAGAAAACTGTGTAACTGATGGTATATTTGGCAGAATACTTCTGATCTTTCTGATCTGATTAGTTCTGGAAGAGACAGAAAGCAGGAAGAAATTGATTTTGCTGAAGAGTGTGAAATTAAAAGTTTGGTGTTCCGAGCTCAAAGGTTTGCTTCACATAACTGTTTTGCTCCTGAAACCTGTATTCAATCAAGTGGTTTTTCCAAACTTATATTTGTGGAGATTTTGCTTCTTTTTTCTAGTTCATGGTTCCTTATTGTTACGTCCCGCTCAAAATGTCCCGCAAAATCCAAAGAAATGATGGTTGCTTAAGGGATCTAGACTTTTTTACATGGGAAAGTTCTAGAGTGGCCTAGAGATGTCTAGAAAGGGCCAGAGATGGACAAACTCAACTCAAGCCTTGAAACCTCTAGAATGCTCTAGAGTATACTAGCATGTGCTTGAAGGTGCTAGAAGGGGTTGGAATATTCTAGAAGGTGCTGGATGGTTCATGAAGGATGTAAAAGTCTCTAGAAACTTACGAAAAATCCTAGAACTTGCATGAAAGAACTAGACAAACCTAGAAGGCTCTAGAGTTGGCTAGAAGGTCCTAGAACCTTGTGTCATGTTGTAGATAAAACTAGAACACTCTTGTACATTGTAGAGTTAGAAGGATCTAGAAAGTTGTGGCATAGTCTTAAGCTTGGAGTCACACTATAAATAAATTGGTCTTCATTTGTATTCATCCTTGGAAATCTTAGGAAATTGTAAGATAATCTTTCTCTAGAACAATACAAGGCATTCTTTACAAACTCTCTCTCTAGTTCTTGCTTTGCTCTTGAATCCTCTCAATCTCTAAGTCTCTTTCTAATCTCTTTGGAAAGTTTCGTTCGGGTGAAAGGCAAGCTTAGTGCAATGGACCGTGCTAAGTGTTGCACGATCGCTATTTGAAATTTAAGGTCGTGACAATTGATATCAAAGCTTATGTTGAAGCATTACTATCCTAGGCATAATGAAGAACAATGCCCCATCTACACCAAGCGTGGATGTTCCACCTATGTAACGTGGGTGTGAGGAAGTTCGGAAACCATCAAAGGAATCTCGAGCCAAGTCAAAAGACATGCTTTCTAGCTTAGAAGCACGTGTTGGGAGTGCGCAAGACAGCTTAGGGGAGCTGTACGACCGGGTAGACAACTTGGAGGAACGTTGCAACAACTTGGAGGAACGTTGCAACAACTTGAAGGTCGAGGATGTGGAGATCCATACAACGGTCAAGATGTCCCTTAATGAGCTAGACGGTGGGCTAAGGCAAGAGATTGATGGGTTGAAGGTCGAACTTGCCTAGGTACGAGACCTTGTCCAAAGAGAAGTTACTAACGTGTTACCCAGAATGGAGGATATGGGAGGTGACCTAGCTCTTTGTAAGCGGGCTATGGCCGTGGGAACTAGCACAAGCACCATCATTGAGGCCAAGAAGGTGGATGTTCCCAAACCAAAGACCTTCAATGGTGTTAGGAATGCTATTGAAGTTGAGAACTTCTTATGGGGGTTTGAACAATATGTCGAGGCTACTGGCATAACGGACCATGCCAGCAAGATCCGAACTGTTGCCATGCACTTGTCTGACACTGCTATGCTATGGTGGAGATGGAGGCATGGTGATGTACAACGAGGGGTATGCACAATTGACACCTTTGATGATTTCAAAAGGAAGTTCAAAATCCAATTCTTCCCTGTAAATGCCGAAGATGAGGCAAGGGGCCGATTGCGACGATTAAAGCAAATAGGTAGTATAAGGGACTATGTGAAGGAGTTCACAACCTTGCTGCTAGAAGTCCCTGACACTTCTGACAATGATACTTTATTCTTGTTCATGGATGATCTCCAATCATGGGCTAACCTGAAACTCAAGCGACGTGGTGTCCAAGATTTATCCTCGGCCATTGCGGTTGCAGAGAATTTTATTGACTACTCCACAAACAAAGAGAGTTCAAAGGCCACATATAGAAAGTTTTGTGGAGGCAAGAGTAGGGGAGGTCATGCCAAAAGTCAGGGTCCCAAAAATCATAAAGAAGACTCATTCAAATCACGAGATAAGGGGAAGGAAAGGGAGGATCGTGGTGCCTCGAAGCCTTGTTTGACATGCTTCATATGCGATGGACCGTATTGGGCACGTGAATGTTCGAAAAGGAAGGCCTTGGGTGCCTTAGTTGCCTCCACGCATGACCAAGATGGAGGTGAGACGGACGAAGGTGTAAAGATGGGTTCTTTGCGCCTACTTAGTGCATTGCAGAGCGCCCCAAAGGCCCCTAAGGGCTTGATGTTCGTAGATGCAAACCATCAACGAAAAGGTCGCCAAAGCTTTGGTTGATACAGGTGGATCGCATAACTTTGTTTCATTAGAGGAAGCAAAGAGACTCGGCCTTAAGATTATCAATGGGGGAGAATCGCTCAAAACAGTTAACTCGATAGCACTACCTTTGCAAAGAGTTGCTCGTGGAGTTAAGGTCAGTCTTGGTGCTTGGACTGGTCAAGTGGACTTATCAGTGGCGCCTATGGATGACTTCTCGGTAGTATTTGGCATGGAGTTCTTGGAACAGGTTAGAGCTTTCCTTGTGCCATGTTCAAATTCTATGTGCATCATGGATGGACCAAAGGCTTGCATGATACCAACGGAGAGAACCACTAGACCTACTACTCAAGCTCTCTCAGCACTTCAATTCAAGAAGGGATTAAAGAGGGACGAAGAGAGTTACTTGGCCATCTTAAAGGAGTACGACGACAAGGAGATGTCACCAAAGCCAAGCTTGCGGACGAAAGTGTAAGTTGTCTTAGATAAATTCCAGGATGGGATGCCTGAGGCATTGCCCAAACGGTTACCTCCAAGGAGGGAGGTGGACCATGAAATTGAGTTAGAATCCGACACTAGGCCACCAGTAATGCGCCCTTATCGAATGGCGAACTAGAAATTGGCGGAACTGCGAAAGCAACTCGATGAATTGTTGGATGCTGGCTTCATAAGGCCTTCCAAAGCCCCATTTGGTGTCCCAGTGCTCTTTTAGAAGAAGGATGGCTCGCTACGGAAGTGCATTGATTATCGTGCTCTAAATAAGATCACAGTAAAGAATAAGTATCTTTTCCTACTCATTGCTGATTTGTTCGATCAATTAGGAAATGCCAGATACTTTACAAAATTGGACTTGCGGTTAGGATATTACCAGGTACGCATAGCCAAAGGAGATGAGCCCAAGACCACATGTGTGACCAGGTACGGTGCCTATGAGTTCCTTGTCATGCCATTTGGTCTCACTAATGCATCTGCAAGCTTCTGCACCCTCATAAACAAGATTTTTCATCCCTACCTCAATCGGTTCGTGGTAGTATATCTTGATGACATTATGATATATAGCCGGACTTTGGAAGAACATCTAGAGCACTTGAAGAAGGTGTTCGAGGTCCTGAGGGAAAATGAGTTATATGTCAAGAAGGACAAATGTTCCTTTGCCCAAGATAAGGTGATGTTCTTGGGGCACAGGATAAAGGATGGGAAGCTTATGATGGATAGAACCAAGGTGGAAGCCATCCAAGAATGGGAACCTCCTGCCAAGGTCCCCGAGTTAAGGTCTTTCCTTGGATTTGTAAACTACTACAAAAGGTTTATCAAGTCCTACTCAACAAGAGCAGTCCTACTGACCGACCTGTTCAAAAAGAAAGTCTTGGGAATGAACAAGTGAATGCCAAGTCTTATTCGAAGACTTGAAGAAGGCTATCAGTGGAGAACCGGTGCTTTGCCTACCAGACCCTTCCAAGATGTATGAGCTGCATACAGATGCTTCAGATTTTACCATTGGTGGAGTGTTTATGCAGGATGGGCGTCTGATAGCTTATGAGAGTCGAAAGCTTAATGACACCGAATGTCGCTACACAGTGCAAGAAAAGGAAATGATAGCTATCATTCATTGCCTAAGGGTGTGGCGACACGACTTATTGGGTTCTCATTTTGTTATCATGATGGACAATGTAACGACTAGCTACTTACAGACTCAAAAGAAGTTGAGTCTCAAGCAAGCTCGATGGCAAGACTTTTTGGCGGAATTCGACTACAGGCTGGAGTACAAGCCCAGTAAGGCCAATGTGGTGGCTGATGCGCTAAGTCGAAATGCAGAGTTAGCAACCTTGAGTAGACCAAGTAGTCCCTTGCTAGAAAGAATTAAAGAAGGGTTGGAGCGTGATGCCCTGGATCAAAACCTTCTTGCCCTCATCAAGGAAGGAAAGACAAGGCGATTTTGGTTGAGTGATGGACTACTCTAGGCCAAACAGAATCGCATCTATGTGCCAAAGTAGGACAACTTGAGGAAGGAGTTGATCAAGGAGTGACATGATTCACTGTGGGCTGGACACCCAAGAATGAGGTGCACCCTTGCCTTAATCAAGTCTATTTACTATTGGCCTCAACTAAGGGATGATGTTGAAGCCTATGTGAGGACTTGTCTTGTATGCCAACAGGACAAGATGGAACAGCATGCACCCGGAGGTTTGTTGGAGTCGCTGCCTATTCCAGTGAGACCATGGGAGAGTGTCTCAATGGATTTCATCACTTGCTTGCCAAAATCAGAGGACTTTGGCAGCATAGTTGTAGTCATTGATCGCTTCAGCAAGTATGCAACATTCATACCTGCCTCAACAGATTGCACTACGGATGTGTTAAATGTACTCCGAGAGATATGATGGAGATAATATGGAGTATGTATTCTCTGTTTTCTCTTCTTGTTTACAACACTATAATACAATCTATATATAGAAATACAAAGTGTCCACTAATTCTAGGAATAAAACAGCTGGTAACAATAATGGAAATACAGCTTGATTTACACTAACTCTACAGCCTGTACAACACTAATAATATTCTCTGAAAATCTACACTCCCCCTCAAGTTGGGTAATAGATATTAATCATTCCTAACTTGCAACTCAATTCTTCAAAAATTGTTCGAGGTAATGCTTTGGTAAGGATATCTGCAATTTGATGTTTAGTAGATGTATATAGTAGGTCCACAATTTTTCCATCTATCTTTTCTTTAATGAAATGACGATCAATTTCTACATGTTTGGTTCGATCATGATGAATTGGATTTTTTGCAATTCTTATTGCAGCTTGATTGTCACAATGCATGCTGATAGGTTCGAGAGTTGTGAAGTCCAGTTCATTGAGTAGCCTTCTTAACCACATTCCTTCACAAATCTCATGAGCCATGACTCTAAATTCAGCTTTTGCACTGCTTCGAGCGACTACTGACTGTTTTTTATTTCGCCAAGTTACAAGGTTTCTCCATACAAATGTACAATATCCAGTGGTAGATCTGCGATCCACTATAGAGTCTGCCCAGTCAGCATCTGCAAAGACTTCAATTTTTCTAGTGAGATTCTTACTGAAATATAATCCTTTTCCTGGTGTCATCTTGAGATACCTGAGTATACGATAGACTGCTTCCATGTGTTTTTCAGTAAGACTGTTCATAAATTGACTTACAACACTTACTGAAAAACCAATAGCTGGTCTAGTGTGAGATAGGTAAATGAGTTTTCCCACTAATCTTTGATAACGACCTTTGTCCACAGGTGTACTATTTTCTTTGATTCCGAGTTTTATTGTAGAATCCATCGGAGTTTCTGTTGGTTTACACCCCATCATTCCAGTTTCCTTGAGAAGATCAAGTACATACTTTCTTTGAGATATAGATATGCCCCTTTTTGTTCGTGCTACTTCCATCCCTAGAAAATATTTGAGATTGCCTAGATCTTTGATCTCAAATTCCTTGGCAAGGAATTCTTTGAGTTTATTCATCTCAATTGTAGAATTACCTGTTAGAACAATATCATCTACGTACACAATTAGGATAACTATTCTGTCATTGGAGAAGTGTTTGACGAATATTGTGTGATCTGATTGGCATTGATTGTACCCATATCTCTTCAGAACTTTAGAGAACTTATCAAATCAGGCACGTGGAGACTGTTTCAATCCATATAAGGATTTCTTAAGTTTGCAGACTCTATTGGTTGGAACAGGAGATTCAATTCCAGTAGGAATATCCATGTAGACTTCTTCTTCGAGATCACCATTAAGGAATGCATTCTTGACATCTAATTGGTAGAGAGGTCAATCCAAGTTAGATGCTATGGAAAGAACACGAATAGTGTTGAGTTTTGCTACAGGTACAAAAGTTTCCTGATAATCAAGCCCATATGTCTGAGTGAATCCTTTAGCCACAAGGCGAGCTTTGAGTCTTTCTACACTACCGTCTGCTTTGTGTTTGATTGTAAAGATCCATTTACACCCAACCGTTTGTTTTCCCGATGGTAGTTCTGTGATATCCCAAGTCTTGTTTTTCTCTAGGGCACTGAGTTCTTCACGAATAGTTGTCTTCCATTCAGGTATCTGAAATGCTTCATGAACAGAATTTGGAACCTCTATTTGATCGAGGTTGTTGATAAATGCCTTATACCCTGGTGAGAGATTTTTATAGGAAATAAAGTTGTAGATGGGGGTGGTTTGTGCATGATCTTACACCTTTTCCGTATAGCAATTGGCAAATTCAAATCATTAGGAGGTAATTCAATAATATGAGGTTCAGTGGTGTTACCTTGTGAATTGTCGGAGTGGCCTGTATTCGGGTTGGATTCTTGGAATGGCTCAAGATATGCTCGGTTCTCTGCTCTTTCTTGAGTTGTTTTCCTTCTAGAGTAGACAAGGAGATCATTGTTTGGGACAAGGAAGTTTGGATCTGTTGGTAGAGAAGTTGAGGGTTCATTGGGAGTAATGAGAGTATTTATTTGAGATATTGATTCACTTTCTAGAGGTTGCGGAATAGGATTTGTGGGAGACTGAGTACTTATGATATTCGAAAGCTGGTATTCATTGCCTATGTTCTCCCCCTGAATGACAGATTTGGAATAGTACGGATATTGTTCAAAAAATGTGACATCCATTGTATTATAGAATCGTTTTGTGATAGGAGAAAAATATTTGTATCCTTTCTGGTATGATGAATACCCTAGGAATATGCATTTGATGGCTCGAGGATCAAGTTTGCCACTATGATGTACATGGACATAAGCAGAACATCCGAAAATTTTAAAGGGAACATGGGACACGATTTTGGTGTGTGGGTATGACTCAAGTAGAGTATTGATAGGTGTTTTAAACAAGAGGACACGGTTATTCCTAAAGCATGTTGTGAAACATTGGGGAATTATATCCAACATTGTAAGTGATCGAGACCCTCGATTTATTGGAAAGTTTTGGACGGAATTATTCAAGTTGTTGGGATCAGACTTGAACTTCTTCATAAGCTTTCATTCACAAAGCGATGGACAAACGGATCGTGCCAACGCATTGTTGGAGTTGTATCTCAGGCACTTTGTTAGTGCTAACCAACATGATTGGGCTAAGTTGCTGGATGTAGCCCAATTTTCTTATAACCTGCAGAGAAGCGAGTCCACAATGAAGAGTCCCTTCGAGATCATCATGGGACAGCAACCCATGACCCTTCATGCTTTGGCTTCAAGCTATGAAGAGAAGAGTCTTGTTGCCTTTTAAATTTTCCAAGGCATGGCATGAGCAAGCTGAGTTAGCCCGACCTATTTAAACAAGACATCTAAAAAAAGAAATGGGCTGACAAGAAAAGGATGGTAGAATTTCAAGAAGGAGATTTGGTTCTTGTTAAATTATTGCCCTAACAATTCAAATTTCTACGGAAGGTTCACAAGGGGTTGGTACGGAAGTACGAAGGGCTATTTCTAGTCCACAAGCGGGTCGGTAAGGTGTCCTATAAACTACAACTCCCTCCGAAGCTTGAAATCTATCCTGTTTTTCATGTAAGCATGCTGAAGCCTTATCATGGAGACAAGGAAGACACAAGTTGGGGAGAATCAAAGAGGGCGCCCACCGCAGTAGTATTGAAACCTCTGCAATGCTCCAGAGTATACTAGCATGTGCTTGAAGGTGCTAGAAGGGGCTAGAATATTCTAGAACGTGCTGAATGGTTCATGAAGGATGTAGAAGTCTCTAGAAGCTTACGGGACATCCTAGAACTTGCATTAAAAAACTAGACAAATCTAGAAGATCCTAAGGTTGGTTAAAAGGTCCTAGAACCTTGTGCCATGTTGTAGATAAAACTAAAGCATTCTTGTACATTCTACACTTAGAAGGATCTAGAAAGTGGTGGCATAGTCTTAAGCTTGGAGTCACACTATAAATAGACCTATTGGTCTTTATTTGTATTTATCCTTGAAAATTTTGGGAAATTGTAAGATAATCTCTCTCTAAAGCAATACAAAGCATTCTTTACAAACTCTCTCTCTCTAGTTCTTGCTTTGCTCTTGAATCCTCTCAATCTCTAAGTCTTTTTCTAATCTCTTTGGAAAGTTTCGTTCGGGTGAAAGGCAGACTTAGTACAACGGACCGTGTTAAGTGCCGCACGATCGCTATTTGAAATTTAAGGTCGTGCACTCAAACCAGTTTCCAATTACCATGTTGATGCTTATGTAATGTCCTGCTCCTCCCCTTGACTTTCTGCTATTCTTTGTCCAGTTTCTTATGATGGTATTAAAAGGGCGATGATTTTGCTTTAAATTAATATAATTCTTCAAAATATTTCTCAGGTGTTTCTTTTTAGGTAAATCATATGGTCTAGCTGGTATGAGGGCAGAAGCATATGCGTTATATAACCGTGCTCGCTCTCTTGCTGAGAATGCCTTGCAGAAATTGCAAGCTACAGATGGTGGTGATCAGGTGTGTTGATGATTCCAGGTTATTAATACCTCACATTAATATTATTTGGAGTTTTCGTTCCATACTTTGATGGGAAATAAATTCTTTTTGAGTTGCAGCTCTTTTTTTCTACATAATATTTTTACGTTACAACTCTTGGCTAAGGCAATCACCAAAACAGTGAACTAGCATTTAGCTCAGAGTCGGGTTCAACCTCGTAAAATTCATAAGACAGCAAAAGTTATTTATAATGTTTATTCTATATTTTGTTTAACAGATGATGATCAAAGAATTGAAGAGGTTGTATGATGAGTGCCGATCCAATAGTTGTATAGAGCATGCAACGGGGATTATGGAGGAACTAAAAGTTCCTGAAAATCTATCTAAGAAAGTCTCTAATATGTCATTAACTGGAGCTGACAAGAAGGTAGTTGTTGTTATCTTTACTGTTTTTAATTCTACATGACTTGTGACCATCACAACATGGAGAATTTCGATTTTATACGGGTTACTATGTAATAAAAGTTTGTTCAAGCTTTTAAATGATATACATATAGACTTTTTTGTCTGTGTTCCTCAGTGATGAGTTTGACTGAACACAATCATCTTGTATTTGGAAAGATAATGAAACCATACAGTTTTTGGTAGAGATACTAATAGGACATGATTTGAGAAGTTTTGGCAGCATTGACCATACTGTGTGTCTTGAATATATGGTATTTGAAATTGCTTTCTTCTTTTTTTAATCTAGATGCACTGGTTTTGAAGATTTTGACTTTTCTGTGCTATTTATACAATTATTCTGCTATTTGCATTGTTCTTGATTTACATATTTTGAAATGCTGATTTTGTTTTTCAGTTGGAGAAATTCCTCCTTGACAAGCTTGATGTGTACGAGTCTGCAGTGGGTGATTCTAGTGTGAAGAGTGTACCACGAATTGACCCCTTTCCTCCTGCCTTTCAAGCAATTCCTCGAAATCCCATTGTGCTGGACCTTGCATTCAATTTCATTGATTTCCCATCCCTTGAAAATAAGATGAAGAAAGACAAAAAAGGTTTTATCAGCAGGCTATGGCGTTGAGTCTCCTAGGGGAAGCTTTTAGGTATTGCTTGCATACTACAAATTTAAGCAATTTTCTATTAAAAAAAATTACCTTGTTGATTATTTTCCTCATACACGAGTGTTGGATAAGAAAATTTTGGCATTGCAACTTCCCTTTCAGCTTTCTTGTTTCAAGAAATTTATAGAAAAAGTTTAGTTCATAGCTTTGGTTTTATTTTGGGGTTGGGTACCGATTGGTACTTACACAAAAGTACTTTTTTTATGACAGTCGTTTTCTTTTGAAAAAAATGTACAATTTAATCCAAAATGATCAAAGAAAGACAAATTTGACCCAATTTGATCAAGTTTGACCCAGGTAAGGCATTGATAAATACTTTTTTTTAAATGGTAAATTTATTATTGTCATTATCAATTTTTAAGTATATATATTTTTTTAAAAAAGAACACTATTGTATTCCTCACTAAAGTAAGTTATTGTAGTTTTGATATTAATTGTTACCTTTACAAATAGTCAACTACCATAGAAAACATTTACCCCTTTTTTTAATTATGGTTTTGGTTTTTTTGTTTTCTTCCCATTCCTTTTTTTGTAAAGTCATGCCTACTAGACTCAGAATGATTTGGTATTACAAGTTTTTATTTTAAAAGTAATAATTACATAGACCAGAAAAAATAATAATAAAATAGCATGAGAGATGCGAAGAGATATAATTGAAAAAAAAATCCATCGTGAAGCGCAATCTCAACTTCTACTTAAGTAAAATTTCTAATAATTAGTTGCATGTATAAGAATGAAATTTAATTTTCATTGACCTACCACGCGTATAAGAATAATATTTAATTGAAAATGATATAAAATAATATTCTTAAAAATTATAATAATAAAAATAGAATTTTAATAATATTAAACGAGATCGAATTAGACGAATTTTAACTTTAAATGGATATAAATGGTTGTATTTTAATTTTAATGGTTTTTAATTTAAAATGATATAATGATAAGAGTAATTTTTTATTTTTTTGTGATTATTAGTTTTAAGAATATTATTTTTGTTATTTTTCGATTCAATTTTTTTTCAATAATTATTGAAATTAATAAAAATAAATAAATAAATCAACCAAAGTAGTTTTATTTAGCCCTAGAACTACAATGAGACTTAATATAATCACCAGTCAAAGGATGAAACTTGAGCTGACAATTAAGATGACACATAAAGTTAACAGAGCCAAGCAAGCCAACTTTCCACCTAGCTTTGGAATTCCCTTTCAAATAAAACGTAATATGATTCTGCTTCAAAGCCAAATCAATATCTTCCATTTGTTCTGGATTTAAAGGAATAGAAGAAGATGGAACCACATAATGAAATTCTTGGGAACTATTTTTCATAACTTCAAAAGACTCAGCTACAAGGTCAGCTAACTCTAAGCCTTGAAAGCTGAATCTAAATCTTGTATCTGAGAAAATGGCATGTGCTTTGGCATTATCATTTTCAGCCTTGATTAAAATACTGACTTGGGTTTCGAGCAAACCAGCTAAATCATATTGAATTTTGTCAAGATGTGCATCGATTACACTTACAAAAGGGACTCTTGGGTGGATTGCTATATACCCAATTATGACTCCAATGCCTCCAATTATAATTCCAATGGCTAAGATTGTGCAGATTATAGCAGTTAACCAAATCAGAGGATGAGTATTGCGTTTGTGAAGTCCATGTATGGGTTTACTCAGCATTTGAGAGAAGTGAGAACACTTTTGGTGGGTTTGAATCTATTTTTTTGGAAGAGTGAAATTATAGGCAAAACAACTTTAAAAAGATGGGTTTTTAAGAATTATTTCAAATTTTATGAGCTGGGTTTCTTCGTTCTTGTTCTGATTTGTGAGGAAGGTTTTCGTATCTTCCTTTCCAAGTTTTAAAGCATCTGAGATCGTTTTGTTTATAGATTTCTTTTTTATAAATATACAAAATTTTGAAATCTAGGAATCTAATTGCCTTACCTCCCTCCTTTGTCCATCCAAAGCGTTATACCAAACTTGTTAATTGAGATGTATGTAATGTATGTGTGTGAATTTTTGAAGAAAAAGGCCCGCTAGAGGAGGGGTTTTCCAAGAACAGGTGTTTATTACTACAAATCTTAATTTAGAACGATTGTAATAAAAAGAAATAAAATCTAACACAAATTTCTTACTAGTTTAATAAATAACTCATATTATATTGAATTATATTATCATATTATTTTTTTGGAAGAGTGCAAAATAAAATAAAATTGCAAATTATTATTTTTAAAGTAATTTTACTTTTTAAATTATTAGTATTTTATTGCTGAGCATGTACATAATATAACTTATCATTATTGAAAACAAATTTTGCTTGTAAAAGTAGCAAAGTAAAACTTAAAATATATATATATATATATATATACATATATTACATATCGATGGCTGTTCAAAAACCGTTTTTTCATCCTTGCTTCTGAGTGTCCAATTAGAAAAAGGATAGTTTATCTAATTTAGAGAATGACATTGTTCCAAACAGTTCCTAATGATCAATCTACGTCAAAGCATTAGATAACATATTACCTATGCTTCAGAAAGTTGCAACCTCTCGTCTAAGTGGTCTTGCATGGCTTGTTGGGATTACACGTACTCCATAATTACATCTTAAATATGGAAGCATATTAATGGCAATTTAAGATCAAAATCAAATTAAAAGGTGTATTTCTTGTATGTCATTCTTGCTCTCAAATCATTTTTTTTAATTAAGAGTATTTTCATTTTTTATTATTACAAATAATTTATATATATTTTTGACTAATTCGAATTCATATGTATAAATTTTTAATTTAAATTCAATTAGATGATGTAATCAATCTAAACCAATCCAAATATATATTTATAGTAAAAAAAAAATTTAAGTCACAAATAAAAAAATAAAAAATATATCTATATAATTATTATATATATTTATATTTATGTTTTAAAATAAAATAGTAATATAATGTACGTGTATTTTTTAATAATAATTGCATTATTGATAATATAATTGAAATTTATTAGTTAATTTTTTTAATATCCAATCACAATTTAAGGCATCATCTAAGTTAATTAAGAAATGTATAATATTTTAATTATTTTTAAAGTTAAAACATTAATAAATTGGATTTGGGAGAGTAAATTAAATTCATAAATTAAAAAATAAATATTATTATTTTAATTAATAATTATTATATAACAATAATTTAATAAATAAAAAAATGTTATTATTGTAATGGTTAAAAATTTCAAAAAGGTGCACAGAGGTTGCCAATTAACAAAACGACACTAACCCCGCTGAATGTGCGAATATGGGAGGATAATGAGGTTTCATTATCTATCACATGCGATAAAAGTCGCAGTCTCTTAAAGTAACTTATATTATATATACCACCACATAAAACAATGTAGATCTTCATAATGCTAATAACATTAATGTAAAATTTATCTTTTTTCCAGACATTAAAGTAAAATTTAGTTTAGAAAACGTTAAACACATGATCTTCCTTTCACGTATAATTTGTGATTATTATTAAACACATAATAAGTTCAAATTAAATATTGTATAATCTAAAAATATATATATATATATATATAATATATTTTAAAATATAAATTATTTTCATGTATATATAAATAAAAGTAATAATATTTATATTAATAAAATAAGTGTTGACAAGATATATTAAAATATAAATTTAAAATGTTACAAATAAAACTCTAATTTTGATTCAATAATAATAAAATAAAATAAAGTAACCCATCATCCTCTTCGTAAAGAGGCAGATCAAAGGCTTTTCCACTTATTCAAATCCGCGACGAGTGTAACATCTCTCTCTCTCTCTCTCTCTCTCTCTCTCTCTCTCAATATCCAACTTGATAGCCCACCACTGAAGCACTTAACCAAAGCGCTTCTTCAAAAAAAGAAAGTTGTTTGATCCAAAAGCTTCATAAATATTCCAAAACCCATCTAAATTCAATTGGAAATTAATGGTATCTCTCCTTCAAAGCAATGAAAGACCTTTTAAGAACAAAGTTTCTTCAACCCCAACAAAGAAAGAAAATCACCAACAACACCCAAAGGCCAAATCCATATTATTATCCATGGAATGACCTCCAAGATTTATTCTCTGTTTTTTCAATCCTCTAAGAAATTATAGCTCCCAAATGGGAAAAAGACGATATGGGTTCTTGTTAATTCTCTCTTTCGTTGCTATTTTGGGTCTCATATCCTTCTTATCATGCTTAGCTGCCGAATTAAAGAGAACAAAGGTACTGTTTCACTTTCAAACTTTCAATATTTCTATATGTGTGTCCTCTGTTTTCTCTGAATATTATAAAAAATATTTATTCAATTTTATTTATTATTTTCTTTTGGCAGAAAAAAGACCTTAAATTATATGGAAGATTCTGTTATTTGCCAAAAAGTCATGCATTTCGATTCGGAATTGTAGCTTTGATTTGTTTTGTGATTGCCCAGATCATTGGCAATTTAATTGTCATATTACATCTCTGTTCTAAAGATAAAAGAAGAAATGGCAAGCTCAAAAATAAACAAAATATATTTTTTATTCCTCTTCTTGTTATCTCTTGGTAAGTGATCATATCTGTTCTTGAATCTTCTTATTCTACTTATTATCTGTTTAGACTCATGACGATGATTATAAAAATTTCACATGTTATAATCTAAAGTAATCCAACACATGACATTACTAGTAGACCCAACCCACCTGTTTAGTGCTCTTTCTTGACTTGTGTCAGCTTGATATGCGGCACCGTTTAGCTACTTATTGGAATGATCTTGAGAACTGAAAATGAATATAAAATTATCAGAGAGACCATGGACAGCTGGAACTGTCTCTATTTCTCGCTCTTATTTATTTATTTATTTTATTTAAAAAAAAAATTATAAACAGTAATCCTCGGTCTGTAATTATTCTTTATTTTTGATTTTCCTCTCAGATCCAAGTTCGGCATCAGCATCAGCATCGTAGAGATGCTTGTCGTGCTTATGGTCTATATTTTTAGACGATGTAAAAGAGTTTTTTCTTTAAATGTATTTCGGTTGAATGATTAAACTTCAAACAATTAAACATATTTAACTTTAAAATCTAACATCTTATTTAATTTAATTTTAATTGTTATAAATTTTAGGAGCGTTATTTTTATAATTTTTCAATTTTCTTTTTATTAAGCTTTTAAAACTCATAAACCATATTTCATACTTAATGAAAGAATCATATATTATAGGTTAGTTTTTTCTCCAAAAAAAAAAAATCACTTTTATGGTAAACGGATTCTTAATATTTATTATTATTATTATTATTATTTTTGTCTGTTGGTCGATGTTGTAGGATTAGCTTTGGAATCGCAATTACTATTATAAGTAGTGGCACGAGCATGAGCACAAAGCAGCCCTACGAGAAAGGGTGGTTAAATGGTGAATGTTACCTTGTGAAAGATGGTGTATTTGTTGGTTCAGCAATCTTAGTATTGATTACAATAGGGTCAACCCTTGGTTCAGCCATGATAACTATGAAGAGAGAGACCCAAGTTGATCAAGAATTTAAAGTTGAAGAAACAGATGTTGGAAACAAAACATTGGAATAAGGATCGATGAAATTGTTAAGACCTTCAATGACAAGGAACGGATTTGGGAAGATGGGATAAATCACAAATGGATTTTGTATTAATAAACGGAAAGTGCAGATGGCCGGATTCAAACATTTAGAGTTTTTTTTTTTATATATAAAACTAATTTTTTTCATGACAAAAGCACAAATCCTGTGCTTTTATATATATTTTCTCACACAATCGATTTTGATTGAAATTATTTACTTTTGTTTAGTTTTTAAACGTACCACTTATTCAAGCTTTACCTACCTAACCACACTAACATATATTCTTTCATGTTGTGTAGATACATTTAAATAACATAATGAATATGTATTTTTTATTCCACCCCTTTTCCTAACATACTACATATTTATTTATATAACTTGCAGCGAATATATATTCAAAAATTAAATAACTATTTATTAAAAGGAGTACTGAATAATAGAAAGATAAAAAAGATAAATTGGAAATATAAAAGAAAATTAGAAAAAATAAAAAATGAAAAGCGGAAGGAGAGCTTTAAGATTATATTGTGATACATATGATTCTTTATTATTAACAAAAGTAGGAAACTAATCTAAAATGTGAAAAAACGAAATGAAACTAGGAAACTAATATAAAATTTGATTTTGTTATAAATTAGCATTTGTGGTACCGAAGATCGGGTCCAATTTTGATTGCACAAATATATAATAATGAATAACAATAAAATAATAATAAGTGAGAAAAATAAATGATACAGTGATTTTAGTGGTTCAATTTTTTAACGTGAAAAATTTACTTCATTGACGACGGCACACCGAAAAAAATCCACTAATAATCAAATGGAAATACAAACACCAATTTTCAGAGAGTTTTACAAATTATACCAAAATCCAAAATACACTCACAAAATAACTCCTTCTAATTTACTGGTAATATATAACAAAATAAATTAACAAACTTACTATTAAATCAAATATTACCATACAAATGAGAGAAATTTCATCAATAGTAACATAAATGGACAACTTGTCTTTAGGGCTAACTTTCCCTCTTTTCTTCTATTCGGTAGCCTCTGATGAAAACATCGAACTTTGGGACAATAATGATGTCATACCACAACAGTAGAGTCTCAAATCCTAAACCTACTAGTTAGTTTGTAGCATTGTCTATTTTCTTCTCTGCCCGTGACCATAAAAGAAAACTGGAATGGAGGCTTAAAGTCTCTACAACAAGTCCCTTACACATTTTCTCTTTAGCAAGTACGATCTTCAACAAAGAAAGAAATGAAGATATATATATATAAAGGGAAAAGATGAAGGGTTTAATAATAAATGGTTTGTGGGCCTCAATGTTTTGGATCACAATTAACAGATATATAAAAGAGAGGTTTGAAAAAGAAAATGCAATTTTACCACTATACTCAACACAATAGCTAGCTTCTAATACCCGACTCACTTTCGCCAATACCATACAAACACAAAATACCTCATGCATGTATACAAACATGTACTGACAAGATTGGTGATTTCAGTGCTAATGTATACAACGTTATACCTAACATCTAGACAAAATACCTAATGTATACAACATTATACGCAACGCAGTAGCTTCAATATTCAAATTTAAGGTGCTCCATAAGAGGATCAACAAAGTATATATCTCAAACTCATAATAAAAACATAAAATATTTACAGAGTTACCTCAATTAGCCTCGATTTATAAGCCATAGAAATTACCATCACGTCCCCTCATGTTCCCTCCACAACCATCTCTTCTGCCCCCATAATTATCACCACGTCGACCACCATAGCCACCAAGTTGCTCTGAATGAAAATAAATAATAAGAAGTTGATGAAATCTTCAATCACATATGTTAAATCATATGCAGCCTCACCATTCAAGTGTTCATACCAACCATGTGAAGCCTTGGTGCTAGAGTGTTCACACTTGCTATTATTGATGCTAACCACCTAGGTTTTTTGTTATGCTTTTGTTAGTGTTGTTGACCACGTGTTTGCAAAGCTTACATAGAGGTTGTAAGGCTGCCTATAAAAGTAGCCCACTAATGTATTGTAGGTTCATGAATTTCAGTTTTACCATTCGATCATCTTCCCTCTTATTTCCTCTCTTTTATCTCTAAAATTCATGAAATATAATATTAGTTGATGCCAAATCTGATATAAATAGGTAAACAAACTAATAAATATTGAAAGAAAACTATAGTGTTTGGCTGCAAAGAAAATCATAGAAAGATGATGAATATTATTTCTCATTGATTGTGAAAATAGCATAGCATTTACATCTATGTACCCCACATATTTATAGAAAAAATGATTGTTAAAAATGAGATCAATTACATGTAATTACATCACTTAACTAGCACTCATTTCATTATAACAAACTTTAACAATATCAGCACACGTGCGTGCACTAGTTGCCTTTGACTACATGTGCACATACGTTACTTTGGCTATGCTAGCATGAGCTATATTAGGTGCATTCCTTGCATTGGCTACACAAGTTTGCACACTATGCATAACACATGTGTGCATATTGGATGTAGCTTTAGACACATCCTTCACAACACTTATACATTTATTACTTTTGTTTCTCACTAGATCGTTATCAACACCCACACTTGACTGAGCCATCTGCACTACATTAGCCATCCTTGACAATCCTTGTCACTAGTGATCGCTTGATCATCCACCTTATCATATGCGTGACCAGTAACCACATGATTAACTCGATCAACTCTATCAACCTTGCTTTCATTATTAATCCTAACACCCCTTAAATTAAGTAGCATGAACATGATACTTAGTTTTATTTGTAGAGGCACAAAAGAAGCCATTGGAAAAGCCTTTATCAACATATATGTTGGTTGTCAACAAAAGGGATATGATGCACAAGGATATACTTTGCTTGAATCTTTTCGCACACAAAATGAAAGTCTAATTCGACATGTTTCATGTGAGAATGAACAATAAGATTGTTTGCAAGTTGAGTTGTATTCAAATTATCACACCAAATCACAAGAATTGTTGGAAAATAAATGTGTAATTCATGAAGCAAAGCTTGAATCCATACAATTTCAGAGGCTACTTTTACAAGGGATCAATATTCAACTTCAGTGCTTGATCTCGATACTAAAACGTATTTCTTTGAGGACCAAAAAGTGGGATTAGAACCCAAATACACCACTATACTAGAGTTTATCCTCTATTATAAGGGCAAGAGTCCCGATCAATATCTACAAATCCTTGAAGAAGAAGTTGAAAGGAAGGTCTAAGAAGTAAGCCATGACAAATTATACCTTTGAGGTATCTCAGATTTTTTTTAACAACAACTCAATGTAGTTTTCGAGGAGCCGTCATAAATGGGTAAGCCTTGTTTATTGCAAAAGAAAATCTGGTTTAATGATGGTGATGACTTAAAAACCCTAACAATGCTCATATACAATGTGGGATTATGAAATACCTCATATTCATTTGCATTGAGAATGTAATTGGTGAGTATAGGAATGGAAATGGGTTTGCAATGCTCCAGTTAAGTCTTAATTAGTAGTACTATGATATACTTTTGTTAGGTAAGCAGAAGATCACCATTGCTAAGCTTATTGACCTTAATGGCTAGAAGGTAACTCAATAGGCCCGTATACTTCAAGGCAAATTGTGTGTGCAAAGTGGAAATGAGAGTTTGAATGACTTCTTCATTATTACTTGTGATGATAATATTATCAACGTACACAAAGAGATAAATGGTGGATGTAGGTGATGCTTAAAATAATAAGAAAAAATCAACCTTAGATCTTACAAATTCTATAGCTCACAAAGCCTTACTAAGGGTACAAAACCAAGAATTTGGAACATGTTTTAAGCCATAGATGACCTTTTGTAATTTGCACATATAATTAGCAAATTCAGGGTGCTCAAACCCTTTGGGTTATTGCATATACACTTCTTCTTGCAGAGTATCATTCAAAAAAGTATTATTGATGTCCAATTGGTGTAACTTCCAACCTTTAGACAGTGCAAGAGTGAGAATTATGTGAATAGTTACTTGTTTAACCATAACCATAGAACTAAAAAATTTAAAAAATTAAAACATGGCACTTGTTTGTACCCTTAAGCTACCACTTTAGACTTTCTCTTGTCCACTTACTACTAATGTTGGTTTTGTTAGAAGGTGGAAGTACTAACACTCAAGTTTTATTTTGAATTAAAGCATTGAATTCATGGTTCATAGACTCAAATCACTTAGCATTAGATAAAGCTTGCTTAACTGATGAAGGTTCTTTTTTAGATAAGTCAACAAATACACTCATATATGCCTTTGGTTTAAACACACTATTTTTGGACCTTGTGATTAATGGATGGGTATTGATAGTGGATGTTTGAACTCAATTAGTGATAAAGAAGAAGAGGTTTACATAAAGAACCAAAAGAAATGATAGAGTCATAATTAATAGGAATAGGATCACGATCTAAATCAGGTATAACACTGGAATCAAGTATTGGAGAAATTAAAACATAAGATTCAAAGACAAGTGATGGAAGAGAAGAAGATATAGGTATAGACATAATAGGTGAGGAAGTTGAACTAAAAAGAGAAGAATGAAACACATTCTCATAAAATATAACATCTCAACTTAAGTAAATCCTTCCATCATTGAAAAGACATTTGTAGCCTTTTATATTTGAGATTGTACCCAAGAAAAGTACAAGCATGATATTTGTTTTTTCAATTTGTGAGAAGTGTAGGCCCTTAAACAATGAAAACATAAGCACCCAAACACTTTTAAGAAACTATAATATGGTTTCACACCAAAGAGTATCTCCAAAGGAGATGAATTATCCGGAATTGAATTAGGTAGTCGATTAATAAGAAAAATACTTGAAAACAATGCTTCATCCCAAAAACCAAGATGTTAGGATGGATGACTTAACATTGTAAGTCCCAAATCCACTATATTTTTATGTTTCATTTCGACAACTCCATTATGTTCATATGTGTAAAGACAGGATATGTGATGCACAATCCCATATTGATTGAAGAAAGAAGTTATTGAAATTCTCCACCCCAATCACTTTGAAAAACTTCGATTTTTCAATTTTTTTTAAAGTTCAGATTGAGCCTTAAACTGCGTAAATGCTTGATAAGTAATAAATTTAGTCTTTAAAAAAATAAATCCACGTAAAAGGAGAGAAATTACTTGTAAAATAAATGTAATATTGATATCTATTCGTGAATACACCCAAATGTCAGAATTAACAAATTCAAGAGGATGAGTAGCTTTGTGTAAGGAAGTAGAAAATAAAAGTTTATGAGTTTTATTATTATGACAAGCAACACATAAAGAATCACAACTATTACTAGTTGAAGAAAGAGGAATATTATGTTCATAAAAGGTTTTCTTTACAATAAAAAAATGATGTATGACTTTAATATCTGGTTTCATAGAGAAATGTCAATAACACTAGTAACAGTTTTATTTCAAAAACTAGTAGACATCTTATCAATAGGAGGATAGGAAGCTACATTTTGGTTTTCCTTGTACAACGTGAGATCAAACTTGTACAATCCATCACTGAGTGTGTCCTGGAGCAACACCTCTCTCTTGGGGTTGTCTTAACATAACAAGAACTAGAATACAATTCAAAGAATAATGAATTATCTTTTGCAAATTAAGATACACTAAGTATATTTTTAGCAATGTAGGAACAAGAAACATGTTATTCATTTTTAGTGTTCTATTAAGAGAAAAATTAGAAGAAAATTGGTTATAACCTATATTAGAAATAGCTAGGCTATCACCATTATCTATCATGAGAGATTAAGTTATTGTATAAGTTTAAGTCAAAGGCATATTTCTTGGATTAGCACTTACATGGTGACTAGCTCCAAAATCAAGGAACAATAAAGTTACTGATGAATTGAAGAAGGTACATATGCCTGAAATTGAGTTGGATATGTGATACAGGATGGGTAGTTGGTTTGCTTACAATGGGGTAGATTAACCGTCATATATCAGTTGGTATCAGATGCATAACCCTACTGGGCCATGTGAGCTTGCGTTCTTACGAGGACGTAAGATTCCCTATGTGGAGGTGTATGATGTAGTGTGCTTGCACATGTCTCACATTGCTTAGGAAGCTAAGTGGTGATGTCCTTATAAGGGATGAGTACTCTCTAAATGGCATGACACATTTTGATGTTTCTCCCTAAAAGAAAAGCTGTGAGATCCCACTGAACTATCAAGTCATAGTCGTAGACCTGCCAAACTTACATTTATGGACTAAAGCGAACAATCTTGTGCCACGTGGAATGGGTCCTACCCTACTGTAAGTGAACAGATTAACTATCTTGTATCAATATGGCACAAATCCATAGTGTGGGTTTGTAGATAGAAAAGGATATGGAGATGGAATCACAAGTATGGGTAGTAAGTCAGATGCATTTTTAACAAAAGGAATAATAGGTGAGCCTACAACACTAGATGCAACAAGCATAGCATGCTTTTGTTGTTGTGGTAGTCGTGATGGTTGTAGAAAGGAATATAACTGACCATGATCATTGTAATAAGATGTGTTATTATTATTATTATTATTATTCTGATTAGGCTAAAGATTTTGATCATAATAAACCAATAATTGAAATCCATATGCCCGAATTTTTCACATACTTGATATTGATACATGTTACTTGATCTACCTCTACCATAGCAACGTCCTTTTCCACCTGATTGAAAATTGTTATTCAAATTGTAGCCTTGATAAGGATCAGTAACATTCTGGAAAGGTTTTACACCTTATTCATTATAATCTACGACAATCAGTTGTTACAATTGTGATATTATATCATTATTCACAAATGAGCCTTTAGTCATACAATCATTATTTGTTTCTATAATTACACTAGGTAGTTACAAGATTATTATTATTGCTTTTCTTCTCTTGAGTCTGATTTCATGACTCAATAACAATGCCATATTATTGAAGGTTTTGATCGTGCTCTTCTAGAACATACGTGGGTTTTTTCCTCATTTATAAGTATGCAACCATCTGCTTCTAATTCATCCCAAAGTACTTTAATCTTTTAAACATAACCATTTGCTTTTAGATCTCTTTTCTTGAAATTCTAAAGTTTTTCTTTCAATTAGATCATTTGAGCTCGTGATTTGGTAGAGAAATTCTTCTCTAGGATACACCAAACTTTACTTGATGTTTCAAAGCTAGGTACTTACTTCATGAGTTCATCTATCATGTAATTCATCAACCATACCCAAGCATATTATCCTGCCTCTTCCAGTGCTTGAATTCATCTTGGACATTTCCATTTTTTTTTGGTGAATCTTTGAGAACAAAATTGTCTAACTATGGACTTCTTAGAACCTTTAAAATATGATGTCTCCATATAGTAAAATTGCTATTATCGAACTTGATTGAAAGTAAAGCATTATGAAAAGAGAAAATCTCATGCTATTTATCGATAATTGGTTCAAGATTAAGGACTTGCTATTGAACTACTTTTGGTAATTCAGCCATTAAAGATTTCTTGATGGCTAGAAGATAGCACAATTTCTTAGCTCTGATACCATAACAAATATTGAAAGAAAACTAAAGTGTTTGGTTGCAAAGAAAATCAAAGAAAGATGATGAATATTTCTCATTGATTATGAAAACAGCATAGCATTTACATTGATAATATACACTACATCTTTATAAAAGAAAAGATTGCTAAAAATAAGATTGATTATATGTGATTACATTACTTAATTAGCACTCATATCTAAGTAACAAATTTTGTAACAACCTTTGGGTAACTCTACTACACACAAGTCTATTGTAACTACCGTGTGGACCGTAATCCTTTAACAATATCAGCATATGTGCGTGCACTAGCTACCTTTGATTGTATGTGCACATGTGCTACATTGGTTGTGCTGGTATGAGTTGTATTAGGTGTATTCCCTACACTAGCTTGTGTTGCATTGGTTGCAGTGGTTTGCACACTAGGCACAACACATGTGTGCACATTGGTTGTAGCTTTAAACTCATCCTTTGCAACATTTGTACACTCATTGTTGTTGTTTCTTGTTGGATCATCCTCAGTACCAACACTTGATTGAGTTTCCTGCACTACATCAGCTATCACTTGACTTGATTGAGTTACCTGCACTACATCAACTATCACTTGACAATCATTTCCACTAGTGATTACTTGATCATCCACTTTATCATATGTATTAGGTACATTCCATGCACTAGTTTGTGTTGCATTGGTTGCACTAGTTTGCACACTAGGCATAACACATGTATGCACATTAGTTATAGCTTTAAACTCATCATTTGCAACATTTGTACACTCGTTGTTATTTCTCGTTGGATCATCTTCAACACCAACACTTGATTGAGTTACCTGCACTACATCAGTTATCGCTTGATTTGATTGAGTTACTTGCACTGCATCAACTATCACTTGACAATCATTGCCACTAGTGATTACTTGATCATCCACATTATCATGTGTATTAGGTACATTCCCTACACTAGCTTGTGTTGCATTGGTTGCACTAGTTTGCACACTAGGCACAACACATGTGTGCACATTGGTTGTAGGTTTAAACTCATCCTTTACAACATTTGTACACTCATTGTTGTTGTTTCTCATTGGATCATCCTCACCACCAACACTTGATTGAGTTACTTGCACTACATCAATTATCACTTGACTTGATTGAGTTATATGCACTACATCAGCTATCACTTGACTTGATTGAGTTACCTGCACTACATCAAATATCACTTGACAATCATTGACACTAGTGATTACTTGATCATCCACCTTATCATGTGCATGACCATCAACTACATGATCATCTTTGTCTTGCACATGATTAGCTCGATCAACTCCATGAGCCTTACTTTCATCATTAATCCTAACACAAACCTCTTGATCCTGCTTCATTGGCTCTAAAAATTGACTTTGCATGTTTCTTGTTTGGTTGTGGATTGAATTATATGAGATTATGTCAGAGAAGTCATCTTAATCATATACAAGAGGCTGCATGAAAAATTTATAGTTTACAACAAGTTTAATTAATTTAAGTATAAAAAGGTAAAAAATCTAATTGAATAACATAATTTTTTTTATAAATAGAGTTTTATTTGTAACTCCCAAGAAAAAAAATATATGTTATTTGTCATATGTTTGTTTTTATAACATAACATACATTTAAAAAAAACTAAAAAAGAAACCATGTGAATAAGTGTATTATATATGAACTTGAGTGCAAACAAAATATCAAAAATGAAAGCTACAAAAATGAAAAAACATTTCAAGTCTAACCTTCTGATTCGATGTGTCATAATTTATTATCCGTTTTTTCATTCCTAAGGAACCCCATATTTCCTCTTTATTAAAATTTTCATTGATGGTCTCAAAATCAATCTCTTTAGTGAACCGTACAAACTACAAAAGGAAAAAATAAGAACTAAGAACCACATATTTTATTTCAAATTTAAGGAGTTCATAAGATTCTAATATGAAGAAAAAGAGTCATAAGATGAAATCTATGATATGAAAGGATTGAAAAGTGAACGAGCAGAACAATAACTCGTTATGGCCTACACTTGCAAGACATTCACTAGACATACAATAAACATGAGAAAATATGTGTAACAAAATTGCATTCTCCTCGAATAATAAGCATGGACTCCATTACGAAGGCTGAGAAATTATTCTTGGAATATGTAAATACGTGACACTTTAAGTTAATAAAATATAAGATTATTGTAACAATTTTAAAAAAATACAAATAAGAAGAGCAAATAATATAATTGATTTAAAATATACTATAAAAGTAATTAATAATACCTATAAGATAATTATTTGATTGAGAAAAACAAAAGATTGTTAACAACGTAGTCAAATTTTTTAAGCAAACTTTCAAAGAAGACTCAAAAACAATATTGAAAAAATTGATATTTTTTAATAAATGTATTTTTAATAACGATTAAAAATATTAGTTTCAAATTTATCGAATGTTAGATCGATTTAAAATAATTATAACTTAATTTGGTATTAAAGAATGGAGAAAATTATGAGAAATATTTAAAATATATGCAGAAACTCTCTTACAAAATGATGTTTTATTTTTATTTATCAAAGGCGATGCACATATTTTTTTATAAAATGAAAAAATAAAATATTCTTTTAAAGGGTTTAAATGTGAAACAATGTGATAACGAAGTCAATATGTAATTTGTCAAACGAGAATAAAAAAGAGGATGGAAGGAATAGAATTACCAAACCTGTGTGGCAAAAATTGGCAGTGGTACAATACTAGGAATCAAGGATGATGAAGTTGCTGTGAAAGAATGCATCTGTTGTCCAAACTGCCACGTTCGGTTAGGAGACAACAATGTTGTAGATGGGGTTAACGATGGACCTAAACTTGAACCAGAAAACCAAGATGCACTATATGGCCCAGGTTCAAAACCAGCATTACCAACAATGTTAGCTTCATCTAGGTTCGAGCCTTGGTAACGTGAAGGGAATGAAGTAAAAGTCGAAGGCATAGGTTGATAATATTCAGTAAGATTCTAACAATCAAAATAAGAGTTCATAAGATTCTAATAGTCAAAATCGGAGTTCATAAGATTCTAATATAAAAAAAAGAGGTATAAGATGAAATCTATGATATGCAAGGATTGAACATTGAACAAGCAGAAAAACAACTCGTTATGGCCTCCACTTGCAAGACATGAAATAGACATACAATAAACATTAACAAATATGTGTAACAAAATTACATTCTCCTAAAATATTTGACATTGTAATTTAATAAAATAGAAGATTATTGTAACAATTTTTAAAAAAAATACAAATACACGTGATAAAATGAGTAAACAATATAATTAATTTAAAATATACTTTAAGAGTAATTAATAACATCTATGAGACAATAATTTGATCGAGTAAAACAAAAGATTGTGAAACACATTGTGAAATTTTTTAAGTAAATTTTTAAAAAGGGACTTAAAAACAACATTGAAAAAAATAATATTTTTTAATAAATGCACGTCTAATAATGATTAAAAGTATTAGTTTTAATTTTATTAAACTTTAAGTCGCTTTAAAATAACTAAAACTTAATTTAGTATTAAAAAATGAAGAAAATTACTAGAAATCTTTAAAACATATGCATAAATTCTTTCACAAATGATGTTTTATTTTTAATTATTCAATGGAATGTGCATATTTTTTTATAAAACAAAAAAAAAATTCTTTTAGAGGGTTTAAATGTGAAACAATGTGATAATTAAGTCAAGATGTAATTTGTCAAAAAAAAAAAAGGATGGAGGGAACAGAGTATAATGTCGAAATTCTATGGGAAAAGAATTACCAAACCTGTCTGGCAAAAATTGGCAGTGGTACAGTACTAGGAATCAACGATGATGAGGTTACTGTGAAAGAATCCATCTGCTGTCCAAACTGCCATGTTCGGTTAGGAGACAACAATGCTGAAGATGGGGTCAACGACGGACCTAAATTCGAACCAGAAAACCAAGATGCACTATATGGCCCGGGTTCAGAACCAGCATTACCAGAAATGTTAGCTTCATTTAGGTTCGAGCCTTGGTAACGTGAAGGGAGTGAAGTCAAAGTCGAAGACGTAGGTTGATAAGGTAAAGCTGGGGGAATAGGAGAAATGGCATGTTGCACAGGAAAACCATAAGGATAAAGATTTTGATGTACAGTAAATTGGCTTTGTGGATAATTAGACACGCCGATAGATGTCATGTTGTATAAATTTCCGACATACATAGGCCTATTAGAAGATGTGAAGTTAACATTTTGAATTGGAGGAAAAAGTTCATACAGACCATCTTGGGTGACAGAATGGTAAAATAAAGGAGGACTATGATTGTCTTGCCACTGAGGTGGTGCCGAAAAACAGAACACGGAGAAAAAAAACATGAGAACATAAAAATATCATTATTATCCGTCACAATTACAACTGATATAAGAGTACATTTCATTATACATACTTATACCGATTTGATTAATATAATTATATTAATCAATAATATTATATTATATAATTTATAATTCATATTAAATTTATAATATATAAAATTTCTAAACTTGAAAGTAAAGTCAGCCTAAAGCCAAGGCTGTGTAGGTGGCCGCCTAACACTATGGAGGAGGGTCCATTAACATGGTATGCCATTATGACAACACCAATAAACACGAATATTACAAAACAAAAAACGATTGCATACTGATTTATTACTAATTGTTTTATAAATTTAAACTTACATTATTTGTTATTATTATAAATTTTTTATCTAATTCATAATTGTGTCAACCAATACCAAAAAACAAAACAACACACAAATATGATATGATTGTAAAACTTAATATAATCTACTAACATAAAAATTACAAGCATTTCTAAATAATATATTTAGCACTTGTATGATATAAGACTTGATAAATAACATAATTTTATTTTTGCTTGTGTCTGACTTGTTATGAAATACTTAGGAGTGTCAACGGGCAGGGTAAGGTCACAGACTGCCTTCGCATCTTTATCCACTATCCAAAATTTATCTCTTATTTTCAATTAAAATCTTAAAAGTAATATATCAAGATACAAGTAATATTTTAAATATTATTTTTATTTTTTAATAATTTTTATATTTTTATTATAAATAAAAATTTATAAAACAGTGAATTAATAATAAATATTGTATATTAAAAAAAAAAATTGTGCTAGTGAATAATAATAAAAATCATATTTATATCAAAAGGAGAAAAATAAAAATATATGTAACAAAAAATACCTAATCCTTTTATATTTAGAATCTTATTAAAAAATAGTTTGAAATAATAACAATGCATTATAAAATAATTATAAGATTTTATATTTTTAGAATTTAAATAAATATTTTAAAATAAAAATGATTGATGTTTTAATATAATAAAAAACTAAAGATGAAATATAAAATATATAATGTATTACTTAATTAGTTTGAGTTTAAATATAATTAAATCTATATAAAAAATTATAAAATATTAAATTTTAAATATTTATTAAAATAAGATATATAATTTCGAAAAACGGGGTAGAAAATACGAGTTGGATAGAAGGAAATACAATCTCTCTCCTTACCCTACCTCATATTATAAGATATATATCACCATTTTGCATTCTCTATTTCTTATTTTATTTTCCTTGTCATTTTCTTCAACCCGTTAATCTCTACAGAAATTTATCCCACAAAAAAATTAATAACTTTTTTATCTTAATTATATATATAATTTGCAAAACTTAAAAGACAATGATAATTACCATCGTCATCAAGAAGATCATAATGTTCTAATAATTTTATAATTAGTAAACACTCAATTATATCAATAATAATTATTTATTGATATATATCTAACATAAAAGAAGTATATATTGTTATATATAAAATGAATTCTTCCATTTATTTAAATTTATTATTTGTTGAAAAATATAAAAAAAAATTAAGAAATAACTATTTTGTATATAAAACACAATTTTAATAAATATTTTTTATTTTTTTATGTATTTTAAGAATCTAAATTATTAAATCTTAAAAATGTAATTTATGATAAAAATATATATAATTAATCAAGATGTTAAAATGAATCATTTTTTTCTAAAATGAATAAGTTCAAATTCTAAATTACATTATGATAATTTCACAATTTAAATTATGTTTTAAATATTTTTATATATAAATTCTAAAAAAATTATTTTATGGTATTCATAAAATACATTTTTTATATAATCTTAAATTTATTAATTTTTATGACTAACTAATTAAGTGAAAGATATTTTTGTCAAAAAAAATACAAAATATTATTTATTTTTACAATATTTTATAAATAAGTAATATTTTAAATAATCTAAATAAACATTGGTACACATGTAAACTTGTATTTTTTATATTTAATTTTCTAATATTTATATATTGAATTAATAAATATAATATATTTAAAATTTTAATAAAAAATTTTAATATTAAATATAGAGTTCTATAATGAGTCTAGGACCCCGCCATTACTATAAAAATTACAAATGACAGTACCTGGATGATGGAAGGATCGTTGTGGAACTGTTCCTTCCTTTCGGCAGGTGGAATCTCATGAACTTGCACATCCTAAAAATATAAAGATGCATGGTGTGAAAAAAATACACTTCAGTACTTTAGTCTATCTTTTAAGAACACATTTAAAATCTTCTAATTATTCAAAAACTTTAATAAATTTCAAATGCTTTTTCGAGTATAAACTTGGAATTTTAAAGAAAAAAAAATTTATATAAAAAAATTGGAATTTTAAAAATACAAAAAAATATTAAAAAAAATTGAAATGAAATTTTTTTTAAATGCAAAACTCTAAAAAATTATAATTTTGAAAAAAAAAAGCCAAAAAAATATAAAAAATGAAATTAAAAAAAACGATGTATACTTGTTTTATTCAATTTTTTCATTCCATATTAAATTGAATATGTTTTTTTATTTTTTAAGTTTTGTATTGTTTACTCATTTTTTTAAAAAAATTGAGGTTTTTTTTTCTATTTTTTGTGCTTTGTTTTTTAAAATTTAAAACCTATCCTTAAAAAAACCTATTTAGAATTGATTAGATTACGAAAAAAAACAATCTAACATATTAGTAATGAAGCATTATTAACATGGAGCTAGGCAACTAGCTAAAAGCCCAACACGGTTAGAACTTCAAGTATTTTGAAGTAAATGGTTGAAGTATTCTCATCTACCTTGATGTCACTTCCTCTAAAGAGCATGAATTGATGCACCGTATCACTTGGAGGTATTTGTAGGCCATCTGTCCTTCTTCCCTCTGTTCCAAATGTCCTAACTGCCATATGATATGGAAGAAAAACGCATTAGAATAAACAAAAGCATAAAAGAAAAAAAAGAGAGTTAAGAAGTAAACTTATGCCCATAAATTGAAGCAAATAACAAATCTAATAGCAGTAAAAGAAAACTTAAAAGAAGCGATGAGTTGTTATTAATTATTTTCTTTCTTGTTTTTTCAATAGTTACATTAATTGACTTACATTATTACTTATTGATAATTTTGAGAATTTCTTATAAGGAAAAGAAAAATGTACTCAATTGAAAGCCTAGTGTTATAAAGTACTCCAGTGTGATTCCAAAGTAATTCTGTTCCCAACTAAACATTAAGTTTCTACTTAAATTCAACTCCATTTTTTCAAACATTCTTGAGTGCGCTTACAAGAAACTTTTCAAGCATTGCTTGAGTCCAGTGTGATACTTTTCCTCAGTCAGTTTCTAATTCTAATAAAATATAATGAAAAATTTCTGAGAAATCGAATGAATATCAAAAGAAATAAACGCACCGTTATGGAGAATGATGGTGGCGTCGTTTGGGTTAAGTTGATTAATAACGCCCTCGTATCGGACTTCGCTCTTGGAAATTATGCTAATTAAGCTTCCAATGTAAGAAAATAGACTGTTATCCCTAGATTGGCTTGCCATGGCAAACTAAAAATTTCAAGAATCGACCGCAGAGGAAAATGGACAAAGGAGAAAAGAGATTATCTGAGGAGCCGTTAGAGTTCAATTTTTCAAGATTTTGAGCTTTTGTCTGATGAATCGTGTTTTCGAAAGGCAAATATGGGTTTATGCTTTATACGAACAACTGATCAACAAGAAAATCAAGAATGCTTTGAAGCTCTAGACTAGAGGCGGTTGTGCGCGTATTTTGAATCCGTATTAAAATAGCGCGGGAGTAAATCGAGAGTACGGCTCAATGGGTCGTATTTGGTGTCCCATCATTTTATGTTATGCGTTTATTTTTTTTAAAAAAATTATTTATTATAAATTATAATATTATTAAATAATTTTAAAAAATAAATTTTAATTTTAAATTATAATTATAATTATATAACCTAGTTATTTAGTTGTGCCACAAGTCTAGGTAACATAAAAATATTTTTTTACTTACAAATAATATTTAAAGTGTGAATTTAAATTAGTATTTACAAATAATATATTATATATATATATTTCTTTCTAAAAATCTTCTAATTTTTTTTATCCTTTTAATAGATAACTGTTAGTATGGAAGATACGTACTACTGTTTAAATGATTGTGAGATACACTAATATAAGTGTTTAGCGTGGAATATAATATAAAAAAATTGCACTTTAAAAATAAACTTCACAATATATAAACTAAATATACTCGGTTAACTAAGGTATCAATTCAATTTTTAGTTTATAATGTTGATTTATATTTAATTTATTTTTTACTAGGAAAACTCTTTTCATTTGATATTACGTATCAATTGATATAAAATGTATTTAAATATAATAAATAAGAAATAAATTTATTCTCCAACCATTACATAAATTATGATAAAACAATTAATCCACTTTTAATATCTTGTCACATTTGACTCTACTCATTTTATAAAATGACACTCATTTTTTTGTGCTTAGATGTCCTACTTCATATTTATAATATTAGTTGGTTAGTGTGAGAAATAAAATACAATTTATAGTTAATTTTTAATAATTTATGATTAAAATATTTGGTTTTTGAGGTTTATGCAATATAAAATATTAGGATATGTTTATCTAAATATAATTCAAAAACAATTAAAATCATCTCTTATTTTTTTATAAAATTTATTTTTCTTGATAGGTTGATATCCTGTAGAGTCTTATTATAGGATATTTTTTAATACATTTTTCTTTTATTGTTTCAATTTAACAAATAAGTTTATTAGTTCTTTTTTTATGTTTATCCTGAAGAAAATTCTATTATTGTAAGATCTTTTTTTAATAGATTTTTTATTTTTTTATTGTTTCAATTCAAAGAATATGTTACATCTAGATTATGTTTTATTGTAATGTCTTTTTACTTATACTTATATATAAAAAGGATCTTTGAATATGTTTGATTTTGTTGTATCTTGTTTTATTTTTATTTTTATAGATATAATAGTTTTAGTTTAGATACTATCATAAGTTTATTAGTGTTCCACTAAAGTTAAAATCAATTAGGATTATCCCTTTGTGCAGTCCTTCATTCCACATTTTGATGCATCAAAACATGAAACGTGAGCATGCTCATGGAAAATTTTCTTCAAAGCAAGAAGTAGTGGGATTTGATTGAAAATGGGTATGAATAACCAACAAAAGGGGCACAACCCCTTCCAAGCGATCAATAGGAGTATCCTAGAGACAATTTTAGAAAAGGATACCTTTAAAAAGATTTAGGATTCCATGAAGACTAAATATGAAGGAAATGAACAAGTAAAGCACTCAACTCTTCAAGCCCTTGAGATGAAGGTTGGTGAAACAATCACTAACTATTTTGCTAGAGTGATGAGAGTAGCAAACAAGATGATAGTATATGGGGAGACGTTAAGTGATGTCACAATCTGTGAAAAAAAATTGCAATCCTTCACAGATAAATTTAATTATATAGTTTGCTCGATTAATGAATCTAGGAACTTGAATGCAATTACCATTGATGAGCTTCAAAGCTCACTCATTATATATAAGCAAAAGTTTCATAGAAGTAGTAGTATAGAGCAAGCTCTGAAGGTAACAAATGATATCAAAATTGAAGGGAGTATCAACAATTATAGAGGATGAGGGCATGGAAGAAGCAATTATAGAGGTCGAGGACGTGGAAGAGGAGGTCAAGCATTCAACAAGAATTAGGGTTGTTCATCAGATCGAAACCACTGATTTTACACTCATCCGATCTGATCTGACCATCCACTCGGATTGAAACATCCTAATCCGCAACCGATCCGATCACCTCTCACATCCGCTCAATCCGATCCGTAAACTATTCGAATGACATCCGATCAATCCGACCAATAAACTTAATTAACTATATTTTTTGTATTTTTAAATAAAAAAATTAAATTTTCACATAAATCATAACATAAAATTATTTGACTTAAAAAGACATTAAAAAATCAAATAAATATATATTAATTATACATATATATATTTAATTAAATATATATATATAATTAATTTTGGTCGGATCGGATGAATCGTAGTGAAATCCGTCATCTGATCCGCACTTAACAGATGGAAAAAAATTTCATCCGATCCGACCATCGGATTGAATCGGATGAAAAATCAACGGATCAGATCGGATGATCGGATTTTTTGCACACCCTTAACAAGAATATGATGGAATGCTACAAATGTCACAATCTTGGACACTTCCAGTATGAATGTCCAGAATGGGATAAAAAGGTTAATTATGTAGAAATGAATGAAGAAGATGATATGCTTTTGATGTTATATGTTGAGTCATATGAACATATTGATGCTTGGTTTCTAAACTCAGGATGTTCCAACCATATGTGTGGCAATTGGGGTATGTTGGGGAACAATAGTAGAATGAATGTGATTGACAAAGGAAGTGTCAAGTTGTTTTTAAATGGAATCAACCATGTTATCCATGAAGTGTACTATGTTCCAGAGCTCAAAAACAACCTCTTGAGCATAGGAAAACTTCAAGAAAAATGCTTGGCTATATGGATTTAAGAAGGAGTTTGCCAAATATATCATCTGACTAAGGACTTGATTATTCAAACTGGAATGGGCAAAAATAAGATGTTTATATTGCTAGCTCAAACTCTAGTCTCTACAAATGATCAACCATAAAAATGTCTTCACACAAGCTCACATGATCTCATTTATCTTCAGCATCAAAGATATGGTCACCTAAGTCACAAAGTATTGAGAATCTTGTAACACAAAGGGATGGTTCATAGACTCCCTCTACTTCAAACCTCAAATACCACATGCGCAAGCTGCATTCAAAGAAAACAACATTGTAATGACATGCTAACAAGAAGTACATGGAGATAAAGTCAATCTTTGAAGCTTATTCATGCAGACATATGCGGGTTCATTTATCCTATATCAAACAATGGAAAGAGGTATATCTTATGCTTGATTTTTTATTTTAGTCATAAAACATGGGTGTACTTGTTGGCAACAAAGAGTGAGGCACTGATTTGCTTCCAATCTTTCAAAAGCATGGTGGAAAAGGAGAAAGTGTCAAGTGTCAAGTGTCTACAAACAGATAGATAAGGTGAATTCACTGATTTTTGCAAAGAAAATGGAATTAAGAGACGATTAACCATTACTTACAGTCCACAACATGGTGGATGAAAAGAAAAATCGAACTATTATGAATATGGTACGTTCCATATTGTCTGATAAGAAGCATCCAAAAACATTATGGAAAAAGGTAATAAACTGGGTTATCTATGTTCAGAATAGATGTCATACATTGGTAGTGAAAGATATCACTCCACAAGAAGCATGGAGTGGAGTAAAACCCTCAATTGAGCATTTTCGTGTCTTTGGAAGTTTAGCTCATGTTCATGCTCCCAATGCCAAGCGAGGTAAATTAGATGGTAAAATTTTTTCTTGTGTTCTATTGGGAGTTAGTAAAGAGTCTAAGGGATATAGATTGTTTGATTTGATAGCTAAGAAAATTGTTATGAGTAGGGATGTTATTTTTGAAAAAAAAAATAGTGGGATATGAATTATGAGGGAGAGATCTTGTTAAATTTGGAATAGGGAGAAAATGCAAAAAATAGTGAGGGAAAATAAAGGGTGAATGACAATGATAATGGCAGTGGGCTTAGAGAAGAAATAAATATGGGAGAGAATAGTGAAGAAACATAGGCTGTAAAGAGATAAGTTCTAATGAACTTGGTGAGGATGAAGGGAGGGTTTATGAAAAAAGAGTAAGACACCTTCTCTCTTACTTAAGAGACTATGTCACTGGAGAAAGGGTTAAGTAATGACAAGACACACATGATTGAAATCGTGCCAATTGAAGACCATTTCTATTTTGAAGATGTAGTAAAAGAAAAGAAATGGAGGCAAGCTATGGACAATGAGATCGGCTCCATTGAAAAGAATAAAACATGGTCCTTAGGTGAGTTGCCTACTAGAGCTAAAAATATTGGTGTTAAATGGCTCTATAAGACTGAGTACAACGAGTATGGATAGATTGATAAGCACAAAGCACATCTAGTAGCCAAAGGCTACTCACAAAAGCACGACATAGACTAGATAGAGGTCTTTGCATTAGTGGCAAGGATGGACGCAACACAAAAAGGTTGGAGGATTTTCCAATTAGATATCAAGTCAATATTCTTGCTTGAAGAATTAAATGAAAAGGTTTACATTGAGCAACCAAAGGGTTATGAAAAGAAGGAAAGGGAGCATTTTTTCTACAAGCTACACAAAGCATTGTATGAATTAAAACAAGCTTCATGAGCTTGGTTCAATTGAATCGAGGCACACTTTGTCAAGGAGGGTTTTCAAAAATGTGACAGTGAACAAACTCTATTCACAAAGAAGAATGGAGTAGAAAAAAATCATCATTGTAAGTATTTATGTTGATGATTTAATTTTTACTGAAAATGATGAAGTTATGATGAGTCTATGTTGAGAGAATTTGATATGATTGATTTGGGAAGCATGGGGTTTTTTTTCTTGGCATTGAAGTGCTTTAAAGAACATATGATATTTTCATACATAAAAAAATATGCCCTAGAAGTTCTAAAGAGTTTTGGAATGTTGGAAAGTAATGAAGTGAGTAGTTCGATTGTTCCAGGGGTCAAGATTAGTAAGGATGATGATGGAATTAATATGGATGAGACATACTTCAAGAAATTGGTAGGAAACTTTATGTATCTTGTTGTCACAATACCATATATTATCTTTATCACCAATCTCATAAGTAGATTTATTGCAAAACCAACCGAGCTTTACCTACATGTTACAAAGGGAGCTCTTCAATATTTAAAAAGGACACTGAACTATGGTATTCATTACAAGAAAAGATGGGTTGATGAATTATTTTCTTTCACAGATAGTGATTATGTAGGAGATATGGAAGATTATAAGAGTACAAGTGGTTATGTATTCTTGCTAAGTTCAAGTGATGTGATATGGAGTTCAAAGAAGCAACCTATCGTTACACTATCTACTATAGAAGAAAAATTTGTAGCAACTGCAGTGTGTGCATGTAAAGCAATATGGATGAATAGGATGTTGAAGGAAGCACAGTAATGAGACTTGTACTCAAATTAGATGTGATAATAGTTCAATCATTAAACTGTCAAAGAACCTTGTGATGCATGATCGTAGTAAGCATATCGATATAATGTATCGTTTTTTGAGAAATCTCACAAAGGAAGGTTCAATTGCTTTGATTCATTGTGGGAGCAAGGATTAGATGAAAGACATAACGAGTAAGCCATTAAAAGTTGGTGTTTTCTGGAGACTTTGAAGTATGATGAGAGTTTGTGAGATTGGTAGTAAAAAATAATTATTTTATGACAATAAGTTTAAGGGAGTGATTGATAAGTCTACTAGTGTTCTCGTAAAAATAAGATCAATTAAAATTATCCCTTTTATGTAAAAAGATTTGTTCTTCATTAGATTATTTCCTATTCATGTTACCACGATGTTATTAGTGTATATCTTGGGTTATTTTTCAATATTTTTGTAAGGTTATATAATAGGTAAAGTTTTAATTGAATAAAAGCATTTCAATTCTTCTAATTTTAAAACAATTTTTAGTGTCAATTGTTAATATAGTTGTTTTTGTTCTTACAATTATTATAATTAAATCTTAAAAATCACGATTCACATAAATATTAAGTTTGTTTTAGTTTAAGCATTATCGTAATTTAATATATTTTTAATTTTTTGATTTAATTTTTGTTGTGATATTTAATTTGAATATATATATTTTTAAAAGAAATATGTTCCTTAAAATAAAAAAGGCTGTATTCCTCTCTCATGTGCTGCTCCGCTTCAACTCGTTTACCCGGGAGTCTTATTGGACGCTGCGTGGCGGGTGCTTCAGTTCTCACAATCTGTGTCTCTCAAACATAAGAAGCAGACTTAAATCACAAAACAACAAACCTGATCACTTACTCTATTCAAATCTAAACCCACAAATATCAAAGTATAATTAACTGAATAATGATCTGAAAAGCAAAGCTCCTGGGTTTCTTTGTTTCATCAATGCCCAAAATCTCAAATTCCATTCCAAGACTCCATAAAACCCTAGAAAAGAACAACAATAAATTGAAATTGTTAACTTGAGTTGGAATGGAGCAGCTAAAGACGATTGGGCGCGAGCTATCCATGGGTTCGCAAGGTGGATTCGGTCAGTCCAAGGAGTTTTTAGACCTTGTGAAGTCGATCGGCGAAGCTCGATCCAAGACCGAGGAGGATCGGATTGTCCTCCACGAGATCGAAACCCTCAAGCGTCGATTATCCGAGCCGGATATCCCTAAGCGGAAGATGAAGGAGTACATAATCCGACTCGTTTATATCGAGATGCTTGGCCAGGACGCGTCTTTTGGTTACATTCACGCAGTCAAGATGACCCACGACGACAATCTTCTCCTTAAACGGACTGGTTATCTCGCCGTTACGCTCTTTCTCTCCGATGATCATGACTTAATAATTCTCATCGTCAACACAATTCAGAAAGATCTCCGGTCTGATAACTACCTTGTCGTTTGCGCGGCTCTCAATGCCGTTTGCAAGCTCATCAACGACGAGACGATTCCTGCTGTTTTGCCTCAAGTGATTGAGCTACTGGATCACTCTAAGGAAACCGTAAGGAAAAAGGCGATGATGGCACTTCATCGGTTCTATCAGAAGTCTCCATCTTCAGTGTCCCACTTGCTGTCCAATTTCCGCAAGAGGCTTTGTGATAATGATCCAGGTGTAATGGGCGCAACATTGTGTCCTCTCTTTGATCTAGTTACAGCTGATGCTAATTCGTATAAGGATTTGGTAACCAGCTTTGTTAGCATTCTCAAGCAGGTAGCTGAGCGCAGGTTGCCCAAAGCTTACGACTACCATTCAACGCCAGCCCCATTCGTTCAGGTAGCTAGCAAAGGGTGTCTTGTCTAATCATTTAGTAGACAGTCATAAATTTCCAGCCTTAATTTTTTCGAAATATTGGTGCAGATTAAGTTGCTGAAGATTCTAGCTTTACTGGGGCACGGGAACAAGCAAGCTAGTGAAACGATGTATACGGTGGTAGGAGACATATTAAGGAAGTGTGATTCCACGACAAACATAGGAAACGCCATACTCTATGAGTGCATATGCTGTGTTTCGTCCTTACATCCCAATCCCAAGTTGCTTGAAGCGGCTGTAGAAGTCATTTCAAGGTTTTTGAAGGTTAGACTGTGTGTTATGCCTTGCTTTATGTGATTGTGGGATTTTCGTATTATTTGGGATGGTTGCAGCTGTAGCATCAGTGATTGTTCACATGGTTGTTCATTTTTACCAGTTTATAGCTGTAAATTTTATGCAGAGTGACAGCCATAATCTTAAATACATGGGTATTGATGCTCTTGGTCGATTGATAAAGATTAGCCCTGAGATTGCTGAACAACACCAACTGGCTGTGATTGATTGCTTAGAGGTCAGTGAGAAGATTCTCATTCATGTTTGTTACTTTCATGCAGTTAATACTAATATTGATATTTTATATACACAACCAGGACCCAGATGATACTCTGAAGCGAAAGACAATCGAGTTGCTTTACAAAATGACCAAGTCTTCCAATGTTGAAGTGATTGTTGATCGAATGATTGACTACATGATAAGCATTAATGATAATCACTACAAAACCTACATAGCATCTCGATGTGTAGAACTTGCAGAGCAATTCACTCCGAGCAATGAATGGTTTATCCAGGTTCTAAGTGTTCCTTAGACAGCTGTCCAAGATATTTTAATTAATGCTTAAGATTTTCTTTTTCCAATCATGTGGCTAATATTTTCATCACTGATTGATATGTTGCTGCAGACAATGAATAAGATCTTTGAGCATGCAGGCGATCTTGTTAATGAGAAAGTTGCACATAATTTGATGAGGCTGATTGCAGAAGGGTTTGGAGAAGACGATGAGATTGCATATAGTCAGCTGAGATCATCTGCTGTACGTATTTGTCACATTTCAGTATATATGCACGTGCCTGTATATGTTCTTAACTTACTTGGCGTAAAACATGAATTTTATTGCTTCTTTTTACTTTATATATATTTAAAAATACCAAATAAAAGCAGCGCTACATGCTGAATTCATTCTTTTGCTATAGCTGAAGAAGTTGTATGGTTATTGCATTTTCAAAGTGATGATATAATTTTCCTTCCGCCTTTAAATGACCGTTTTTCAATTGATATATAAAATAATCACCTAACAAGATAAACATTTGTTTATTTGATCACCCATTAAAATAAACATATGCTCAATACGAAAATTTATTTTGAACATATGCTCAAAGAATGTAATAGTTATCCAAGAATATTGTTTAATTCTGTTTCACGGTGTGATTAGCACCCTTCACCACCTATGTTTTTTAAACTCAAATTTGAACTTTTAATTATCTGTAGAGTGTTGATATAAGATTCATGTTAGTGTTATTTTACATGAAGGAGTCTGTCGTGTTAAAATAGCGGTATCCTGTCTTATTTTGGGTTTCCTTGTTGCATTTGTTTTCCTGATTTGTGTGTAAGAACCTTTGTTCTATTTGGTTTTGGACATTAGGACCTTGAATTTATGGACAAATAGAAGGAGAAAATAACTTGTAACAATTTCCCTCTTTTCCTAGATAAATCAGTAAAACAAATTTCATAAGGAAACCCGACATAGTTATGCTCTTGGAAATCTAAAATTTCACACCCTTTGCCATCTGTACTACTGTAGCAATCCTATTGATAAACTGTGAGGTTGCCAGCTAGTTTTATTGACATGATTTTTTCCTCAAGGAAATGGTCACTTCAAAATTTTCACTTTTCGCTGAGTTATATATTCTCTAGTTTTTTGTGTGTTTTTGATGCACAGGTGGAATCTTACTTGCATATTCTTGCAGAGCCAAAACTCCCATCACTTTTTCTTCAGGTAGGTTCTGTCTTTTCTGGAATCCCCCGCCCCCCCCCCCCCCCCCCACTTATTTCTCCTCCCCCTCTTTCCTTTTCCAATTTAAAATTATATAGCACTAAAAATAATATTTTTATGTTTTAAGTCTAAAACTCTAGTTCTGATTATAGGTCATCTGTTGGGTTTTGGGGGAATATGGTACTGCAGATGGGAAGTACTCTGCTTCCTATATTACTGGGAAGTTATGTGATGTGGCAGAGGCTTATTCCAATGATTCAATCGTGAAGGTATCCTTTCAATATAATTCTTTTTAGCTTAATATAGTGTTTGTTAGTCTAATTGTTATTCTTTGTATTATTTCTGTTGGCCGTTGGTATTAGTATTTGGCATGTTTGATTAATAGATTCACTTAGAATGCTATTCTTTTCATTTCACCTGAACCGAGGTGAATATACTTATAGCCATTTGGTCCGTGGTACCTTTAATGGTACAGAATTGAAATGAGTAAACTGAGTAATTACGAAATATCTGGAAAGTTTGATAATAATAATAGTAGATGAGAAATATCTTGAAACAGCTCATAATCTTTTGTCATGGGATGCTTAGTAGCTTAGTGTCACGACCTTATTTTTCAAGTAGCGATCGTGCGGCACTTAGCACCGTCCGTTGCACTAAGCCTGTCTTTGAAACCGAATGAAACTCCAAAGAGAATAGAGAGAGAGTTTGCAAAGAATGCTTTGTATTGCTCTAGATAGAGTTTATCTTACAATTTCTCAAGAATCCCAAGATGAATGCAAATGAAGACCAAGTGGTCTATTTATAGTGTGGCTTCTAAGCTTAAGAATATGCCACCACTTTCTAAGTCTTCCTAGTCTAGAATGTACAAGAGAATTCTAGAATTATGTACAATATGCCACAAGGGTCTAGGACCTTCTAGCCAACTCTAGAGTCTTCTAGGTTTGTCTAGTTACTTCATGCACCTTCCAGGATGTTCCATAAGCTTTCAGCAGCTTCTACATCCTTCCCGAACCATCTGGCACGTTCTAGAACATTCCAGCCCATTCTAGCACTCTCCAGCGTGCTCTAGAACATTCTAGGGTCTTCTAGCTTGAGTTGTGTCCATCCAACTCTAGCTTTTTCTAGACATCTCTAGGCAACTCTAGAACTTTCCTTGTAGAATAGTCTAGATCCTTTAAGCAACCATCATTTGTTTGGATTTTTAGGGACAATTTGAGCGGGACGTGACACCCTCCCCCACTCAAGTTCGCGACGCCCTCGTCGCGCCTTCAAGCTTGAACCTTTCTATGTCATCTTTGAATTGCCACAAAGAGTCCTCAGGTTCCTAGCTTGCTTCTACATCCGGAGCGTTCTTCCATTTGACCAAGTATTCCCGATAACTTGGTACACCTCTACGTCGGATCACGCGATCCGCCAAGATTGAGTCCGCTTCCTTGTCAAAGGAGGTTACCACTGCGGTAGGCGCCCTTTTGGATTCTCCTCGACTCAAGTCTTCCTTGTCTCCATGATAAGGTTTTAGCATGCTTACATGAAAGACCGGATAAATTTTGAGCTTTGGAGGGAGTTGTAGCTTGTACGACACCTTACCGACTTTCTTGAGGACTGGAAATGGTCCCTCATATTTCCGCACCAACCCCTTATGAACCTTTCGTAAGGACTTGAATTGTTGGGGCAACAATTTGACAAGGACCAAATCACCTTCTTGAAATTCCACCAACCTCCGTTTCTTGTCAGCCCACTTCTTCATCTTCTTAGATGCCTCATTCAAATAGGCTCGGGCCAACTCCGCTTGTTCGTGCCAGGCCTTGGCAAATTTGAAGGCAGCAAGACTCTTCCCTTCATAACTCGTAGCCAAGGCATGGGGAGTCATGGGTTGCTGTCTCATGACGATCTCGAAAGGACTTTTAGCGGTAGACTCGCTCCGTTGTAAGTTGTAAGAGAATTGGGCTACATCCAACAGTTTTGCCCAATCCCGCTGATTAGCACTCACAAAGTGCCTGAGATATAACTCCAGCAACGCGTTGGCACGCTCTGTTTATCCGTCACTTTGTGGGTGAAAGCTTGTGGAGAAATTCAAGTCTGATCCCAATAGCTTGAATAGTTCCGTCCAAAATTTCCCCGTGAATCGTGGGTCTCGGTCACTCACGATATTGGAAGGAATTCCCCAATGCTTCACAACATTCTTGAGGAACAAACGTGCCGTCTCATCTGCCGTCCAGTCCGTTGAGGTAGGTATGAATGTTGCGTATTTGCTGAAGCGGTCGATGACGACAATAATGCTGCCAAAGCCCTCTGATTTTGGCAGACAAGTGATGAAGTCCATAGAGACACTTTCCCATGGTCTCTCTGGAATAGGTAGCGGCTCTAGCAATCCTCCGGGTGCATGCTGCTCTATCTTGTCCTGTTGGCACACAAGACAAGTTCTTACATATGCTTCGACATCATCCCGAAGTTGAGGCCAATAGTAGATTGACTTGATCAAAGCAAGGGTGCGCCTCATTCCTGGGTGTCCAGCCCATAACGAATCATGGCACTCCTTGATAAGCTCTTTCCTTAAGCTCCCCTATTTTGGCACAAAGATTCGATTCTGCTTGGCATAGAGTAGTCCGTCACTCAGCCAAAATCATCTCGTTTTTCCTTCCTTGATGAGAGCAAGGAGGTTTTGAGCAAGGGCATCATGCTCCAACCCTTCTTTGATCCTTTCCAATAGAGGACTGTTTGGCCTACTCAAGGCTGCTAATTCCGCCTTCCGGCTTAGCGCATCAGCCACCACATTAGCCTTACCGGGTTTGTACTCCAGCCTATAATCAAATTCCGCCAAGAAGTCTTGCCATCGAGCTTGCTTGGGACTCAACTTCTTTTGAGTCTGGAAGTAGCTTGTGGCTACATTGTCCGTCATGATAACAAAATGAGAACCCAACAAGTAGTGTCGCCACACCCTTAGGCAATGAATGATAGCTGTCATTTCCTTTTCTTGCACAGTGTAGCGGCATTCAGTGTCATTGAGTTTTTGGCTCTCATAGGCTATCGGACGCCCTTCTTGCATCAAAACTCCACCAATGGCAAAGTTTGAGGCATCTGTGTGCAGCTCGTATGTCTTGGAGGGGTCTGGAAGACAAAGTACCGGTTCTTCACTAATGACCTTCTTCAAGTCTTCAAATGAGGTTTGGCATTCGCTTGTCCATTCCCAAGACTTGTTTTTCTTAAGCAGATCGGTTAATGGGGCTGCTCTCGCTGAGTAGGACTTGATGAACCTTCTATAATAGTTCACCAGTCCGAGGAAAGATCTTAACTCGGGAACCTTGGCAGGAGGTTCCCATTTTTGGATGACTTTCACCTTAGCTCCATCCATCATCAGTTTCCCATCCTTTATCTTGTGCCCTAAGAACATCACCTCATCTTGGGCAAAGGAACATTTCTTCTTGACATATAGCTCATTTTCCCTCAGGACCTCGAACACCTTCTTCAAATGCTCTAGATGTTCTTCCAAAGTCCGGCTATATATCACGATATCATCAAGATATACTACCACGAACCGATCGAGGTAGGGATGGAAAATCTTGTTCATCAAAGTGCAGAAGGTGACTGGTGCATTTGTAAGACCAAATGGCATGACAAGGAACTCATAGGCACCGTACCTGGTTACACATGTGGTCTTGGGCTCATCTCCCTTGGCTATGCGTACCTGGTAGTATCCCGATCGCAAGTCTAGTTTTGTGAAGTATCTAGCATTCCCCAATTGATCGAACAAATCAGCAATAAGTGGGATAGGATACTTGTTCTTGACTATGATCTTATTTAGAGCCCTATAATCAATGCACATTCGCAGCGAGCCATCCTTCTTCTTCTGAAAGAGCACCGGGGCACCAAATGGGGCTTTTGAGGGCCTTATAAAGCCAGCATCCAGCAATTCATCGAGTTGCTTCCGTAGTTCTACCAACTCTGAGTTCGCCATTCGATAAGGGCTCATTACTGGTGGCCTGGTGCCAGGTTCCAACTCTATTTCATGGTCTACCTCCCTCCTTGGAGGTAACCGTTTGGGTAATGCCTCCGGCATCACATCTTGGAACTTATCTAGGACAACTTGCACTTCCGTCGGCAAGTTTGGCTTTGGTGACGCCTCTTCATCATCGTATTCCTTTAGGATGGCCAAATAACTCTCTTCATCCCTCTTCAATCCCTTCTTGAACTGAAGCGCCGAGAGAGCTTGGGTAGTAGGTCTGGTGGTCCTCTCCGTCGGTACCACACACGCCTTCGCACCATCCATGATGCACATAGAGTTTGAACAAGGCACCAAGAAAGCTCTAACCTGGTCCAAGAACTCCATGCCGAACACAACAGAGAAGTCATCCATGGGTGCCACTGATAAGTCCACTTGGTCAGTCCAAGCACCGAGACTGACCTTAACTCCACGAGCAACTCCATGCAATGGTAGTGCCGCCGAGTTAACTGCTTTGAGAGATCCCCCTCCATTGACAACCTTTAGGCCAAGTCGCTTTGCTTCCTCCACTGAAACAAAGTTGTGAGATGCACCAGTGTCGACCAAAGCCTTGGCGACCTTCCCATTGATGGCTGCATCTACATACATTAAGCCTTTTGGGGTCTTTGGGGCGCTCTGCAATGCACCAAGTAGGCGCAAAGAACCCATCTTTGCACCTTCGTCCGACTCGCCTCCATCTTGATCATGTGTGGAGGCAACCAAGGCACTCAATGCCTTTCTTTTCGGACATTCACGTGCCCAATGCGGTCCGTCGCAAATGAAGCACGTCACACAGGGCTTCGAGGCATTCCGATCCTCCTTCTCTTTCCCCTTATCTCATGGCTTGAATGAGGAGTTGTTTTTATGGTTTTTAGAACCCTGACTTTTGTTGTGGTCTCCCCCACTCTTTCCTCCAACAAACTTTTTATCTGTAGCTTTGGAGCTATCTTTGTTTGTAGAGTAATCAATAAAGCTTTCCGCAGTCGCAATGGCCGAAGACAAGTCTTGGACACCACGTCGCTTAAGCTCAAGGTTAGCCCATGATTGGAGACCGTCCATGAACAAGAATAGGGCATCCTTGTCCGATGTGTCGGGGACTTCTAGCAGCAAGGTTGTGAACTCCTTCACATAATCCCTTATGCTACCCGTTTGCTTCAATCGTCGCAAACGACCTCTTGCCTCCTCTTCAGCATTAACGGGGAAGAACTGCATTTTGAACTCCCTTTTGAAGTCATCAAAGGTATCAATTGTGCAAACTCCTCGTTGCACATCTCCATGCCTCCGTCTCCATCACAACATCGCAGTGTCGGACAAATACATGGCTGCAGTTCGAATCTTGCTGGCACGGTCCGTTATGCCAGTAGCCTCAAAGTATTGTTCTAGCCCCCATAGGAAGTTCTCAACTTCCCTAGCATTCCTAATACCATTGAAGGTCTTAGGCTTGGGAACATCCACCCTCTTAGCCTCAATGATGGTGGTTGCGCTAGTCCCCGCGGCCATAGCCCGCTTACATAGAGCTAGATCACCATCCATATCTTCCATTCTAAGCAACACATTAGCAAGTTCTCTTTGGACGAGATCTCTTACCTTGGCAAGTTCCACCTTTAACCCATCAATCTCTTGCCTTAATCCACCATCTAGCTCGTTGAGGGACATCTTAACCGCTGCATGGATCTCCACATCCTCGGCCTCCAAGCCATTGCAACGCTCCTCTAAGTTGTCCATCCGGTCGAACAGCTCCTCTAAGCTGTCCTGCGCACTTCCCACTCGTGCTTCCAAGCTAGAAAGCATGTCTTTCGACTTGGCTCGAGATTCCTTTGGGGCTTTCCGAGCTTCCTCACGGCCACGTTCCATTGGTGGAACGTCCATGTTTGGTGTAGCTGGGGCGGTGTTCTTCATTTTTGCCAACGATAGAAATGCTTCAACCGAAAGCTCTGATACCAACTGTCACGACCTTATTTTTCAAGTAGCGATCGTGCGGCACTTAGCACCGTCCGTTGCACTAAGCCTGCCTTTGAAACCGAATGAAACTCCAAAGAGAATAGAGAGAGAGTTTGCAAAGAATGTTTTGTATTGCTCTAGAGAGAGTTTATCTTACAATTTTCCAAGGATCCCAAGATGAATGCAAATGAAGACCAAGTGGTCTATTTATAGTGTGGCTTCTAAGCTTAAGAATATGTCACCACTTTCTAAGTCTTCCTAGTCTAGAATGTACAAGAGAATTCTAGAATTATGTACAATATGCCACAAGGGTCTAGGACCTTCTAGCCAACTCTAGAGTCTTCTAGGTTTGTCTAGTTACTTCATGCACCTTCCGGGATGTTCCATAAGCTTCCAGCAGCTTCTACATCCTTCCCGAACCATCCGGCACGTTCTAGAACATTCCAGCCCATTCTAGCACTCTCCAGCGTGCTCTAGAACATTCTAGGGTCTTCTAGCTTGAGTTGTGTCCATCCAACTCTAGCTCTTTCTAGACATCTCTAGGCAACTCTAGAACTTTCCTTGTAGAATAGTCTAGATCCTTTAAGCAACCATCATTTGTTTGGATTTTTAGGGACAATTTGAGCGGGACGTGACATTAGGCATTCTAGTATCCGAATACTCTGGACTTTTAGGATTTAGCTTTTGAGAGGTAAGTTCCATAAGTGAATGAATCGGTGTTTGTTTTGATGCTAACTGGTAAAGTGAATTTGACAAGCACTTTTCCTAAAATAATATATATTATGTATATATCTATGCACATATTATTTAGTACTCAGTAGGAAATTTTTTCCTTTTTTGCTTTATTGAAGGCTTATGCGGTTACAGCAATCATGAAAATATATGCTTTCGAGATTGCAGCTGGGAGAAAAGTGGATATGCTGTCTGAGGTGGGCCCTGTAAACTCTAGTTATAACCTTTTTTTTTGCTAATAGTGCATGCTCTCTAGCCATATCAATTGCCTGATGATTTTTCAAATGTATATTTTAACTTTTGTTTTTGCAAATTATGAACATAAATTCAGCAATTTCACTGTGTATTTTCTTGATACTGAAGGACACTGTCTGTTAGTGATGATCTTTCTCTTTCTGCAGTGTCAATCTTTGGTGGAAGAATCGTCAGCTTCTCATTCAACAGATCTCCAGCAACGTGCGTATGAATTGCAAGCTTTAATTGGCTTAGATGCTCATGCTGTTGCAAGCATCATGCCAGCAGATGCAAGTTGTCAAGATATTGAGGTCATACTTCAGATCTTTTCTTTTCTCTTTTTGGAATACCATGTTTGCCTTTTTTCTAGTTGTTTTTTATTTTATTTATTTATTTATTTGGTGTTAAAAATACTTTTTTGTGTGTGCCCTATTATTCATCTGTTTCAGATTGGCGTGTTATTTGTCTGTTTTCTATGTAAAAGAGCACTTTATTTTCCATTTTTGTTATGTGAGTTGCGAACCTTATGATATTGTTTTGTTAAGGTGTTGTGTCTGTTAGGACATTGGCAGTGGCACTATGCTTAGTTTTAACTGCATTTGGCATTACTTTGTATAATTATATTTCAACCATGCTTTCATTTTGGTTTTAATACTATCATTCAAATTTGTGGTTATCAATAAATATATTAGGAAAGAAAGATATGATGGTGGTTGCACACACAAAGTAGTATGCAGCTTCTTCTTCTTTTTTTGCTTGGTGTACCACTTTACTAAATTGTTAGTCATTTTTATTATGTTGCAGATTGATAAAGGTCTTTCGTTCCTGAACACCTACATCCAACATTCAATAGAAAAAGGAGCCCAGCCCTACATACCCGAGAGTGAGCGTTCTGGAGCTCTAAGCATTAGCACCTTCGGAAATGAAGAGCTGAATGAAGCAACAACTCACGGTCTTAAATTTGAGGCATATGAGCTTCCAAAGCCACCTATCCCATCAACAGTTGCTCCACTTGCCTCTTCCACTGAACTTGTTTCAGTCCCAGAACCATCATATTCTAGGGAGATCCACCAGGCTGCAACAACTCCAACTGTGTTGGATGCAGGGTCATCAGAACTCAAGCTACGACTTGATGGCATTCAAAGAAAGTGGGGTAGACCAACATACTCCTCATCTCCATCTATTTCAGATGCTGCTCCCCAGACTTCTCAGACATCCCAGAAGACAATAAATGGGGTTACAGAAGATAGTACTATGAATCCCTCAAATTCAAGAACCCGTGACACTTATAATTCAAGGAAGCCACAGGTTGAAATTTCTCCAGAAAAGCAGAAGCTTGCTGCTTCGTTATTTGGGGGCTCAGCAAAATCCGAGAAGAAACCGCCTTGTAATGATAAAATTACAGCTAGAGCCAGTAGACATGGTGCAGAGAAGTCTGAGGTGCCTAAATCAGCTGTTGTAGCCACTGCAGTTTCTGTGGATAGAACAAATTATCAACCTCCAGACCTGCTCGACTTAGGTGAACCAACTGTTATGAATAATGCTCCCGTGGTGGATCCATTCAAGCAGTTGGAAGGGTTGCTTGATCCAACACTTGTTACTTCAACAGTAGCTCATGGTGAAGCTGGTGCTTCTACATTAGCTGATATAATGACATTATATGCAGATGCCCCTGTTAGTGGGCAGACTAGCAATGCTGGGATATTTCACCCAAACAATGGGGATGTTTTTGATCTGATGACTGGGATCTCCACTGATCCCAAGACTGATCAAAGTGAGGTTCCATCTGCACCCCAGACGCAAATGGGCAAGGATCCAAACCCAAAAGATTCACTGGAGAAGGATTCTTTCGTGAGGCAAATGGGTGTGACACCAACCAGTCAGAATCCCAACTTGTTCAGAGATTTGCTTGGCTAATATATGGGCATCACATAAACAAAATCTAGATCTCTGCTGCAAGGCTTTCATTATTTGATTTGTGAACTTCCTTTTTGATCTCAGTGACTGCCTTACATATATGTGTAATGGTTGGAAGTATGGGTGCAAATTGGACATGTGATGACATACTAACAGTGTGTCAATTATTGAATCTCCTGTAGAAATTGTATATGGGTTTGTACTTGTTGCAGGACAGCATAGTTTCTTGTAGAAATAGGACCAGAGCTGGTGGTGCTCATGGTATATTCTGTGGAGATTATTGGCAGAGTTTTCTCAATACCTGCAGTGGTCATTTTAGCACTCTGGAGACAGAGGGTCTTCCATGCTTGTATCGACTTATAGAAAACAGGTTTAATTTTTAAACTGGTGTTGGTGAGAACTTTTTCGAGAAGTTCTGTTCTTTCCAAATGTGTTATAGTATTTTTTTTTACCCCGTTCTTAAGGCACAGTTGTTTCTTTCCAAACTAGGTTTTATGGCTTTGAAATCTTCATCGGTCCTCTCTTTGAATTTTATCTGTGGCGGCAGTTTGTGCTGGAAGGAGGGGGTTGGACTGAACTGTATGACAATACTGTGATCAATAATCAATAATATTTACCTTCCAAAGACCTTGTTGCTCAAAGGCACGAAGTCCAATTGATCATGTTCAAGATTTGGGTTTTAGGGTTTGAGTACAGCTAAGTTATAGGTGTGGGAGTTATGTTATAGTTCAAAAAAATAATTAATAATCTTCACCTCTTATGGCCATGCCATTGACTTTTGTTATAAATGTAAGCAGGGGAAAACATATTCCCTTTTAAACGAGGAAGATAATTTATATATATTTTTTGCTTAAACAGAAAGAAAAGAAAAGAGAAATTAAAAAATAAAATAGTAAGATATTAATATCTAACATGTTTAAATAATAAAAATGTATGAATGAATATATTGTTATTATTATAGTTATAAGTTTGCTATTATTATGGTTAGTAGTTATTAGGATGTTGGGTGTTATTTTTATTTTTATTTTTTTAAAAAAGAAAAATTGTGATGTCAAGTATTCTCGTTGCCCAATGTGATATTTGAAAATTTAATTAGAATTTGCTAAAACCCTCATTAAAGGTTATATAATCTACCAGTTCGAGGCTACCATCAAATCCTAAAACTAGCTATAATAATAATTAATAACGAAGGTTACCAAATTGGATAATTAAAAGTGATTTTTTACACAATCCTTAGAGTAGGAAATTATTTAGCAGTTAAGTTGATTGAATCTACCATGAGCATGATTTAACTCCTATTAATCCATATTTTTCACACCTGCTTATCAATTTAATTAATTTCTTTAATCAATAATTAAAAATTTAAAGCCTGCATTTGGGCACACTTTGTTTACACGTGGCAATTGTTGAGATTCTCAAGAATTGTTTTCTAAAATGTAAATGTTAATTAGATCACATAGTTAATGTTTATTGCTTGGAAAAAAATCATATATTAATTAAGTGAAAAAACAAAATAAATTTAGCTGCTATGTAGCCATGTTGGTAAATTGGGTATTTATTTTTCTGTTTGGATTTCAATCTTCAATAATATATAATAAAGAAAGGTGGATGGAACGTTACGTCGGAATCGTCTTTCATTTTTCGTTTTTCGTCTCTATATATGAAGTCATCAGATACTTCTATATTTATTTGCTCCTAAACAACCAAATTCAGAATTTTCAATTCTTATTTGATTCCATTTTACTTCATTTTCTCAGCAATCAAACAAAATTCCTACATTTATTCCCTAAATGATTCTGGTTAGGACTCTTTCGTTTGTCTTCTTGGGCTTGAACTACTAACCGGCACTGTTAGCTCCCCTGAAATTACTCTTTTGGACTTCCTCATATATTTGTAGAGGTATAATTAGTAGTAATTAGTAACCTGTAATCTGATTAATCGAGTATCGGGAGTCATGAATTCTCTAGATAATCTTGACGAAGAGACACCACTGGTTGTCCATAATTCGCCAATTAAAACCCCAAAGAACTACACTAGAGATGTTTATGTTCTTAGCTCTGCGTTTTTGTTGGTCTTTCTTGCCTATGGAGCTGCACAGAACTTGGAGAGTACCGTCAATACTGTAAGTTTTAGTTCTCTTTTCTTATTTAGCTTCACAGAATGTTTAGGGTTGGAAGGAAAAAGAAAAAGGAAAATTATCGTTGATTGACATTAACTGAATTTTGAAACTCATAATTATATTTGAAAGAGTAAAATACCAATCTTTGCACAAATCTACTACTTAAATTTGTGTTGTAGCAAATTTACCACTAAAATTTTATTAGTGTTACAGATCTAGAACGAAACTACCACTACCATTATATATTTTGGTAAACCACTACCATTATATATTTTGGTAACATATTTGTATCATTAATAAAGGGTTCCACTACAATTATATGTTTTGGTGATATATTTATTCCACTAATAAAGAACTAGGTGGTAAATTTATAATGTTAATAAGAAGTTATGTGTTAGATTTGTTATGAAAGTGATAGATTTGTAATACTAATAAGAGTTCGGTAGTAAATTTGTCACAATACAAAAATAAATGGTAGATTTGTACAAATGTCATAAGTTTGGTGTTGCATTTTTTAATTTACCCTATTTCAAAAGTGATGGTTTACTATGTTTTAGTATCTTCTTTGAACTTTGACTCCAAATTGGTGGCTTGTGATCTGAATTTCGCATCGTGAGCAGGATTTGGGTACGATTTCGCTTGGTATTTTGTATCTGTCTTTCACTTTTTTCTCTCTGGTTGCTTCCTTGATGATTCGGTTCCTGGGGTCGAAGAATGCTTTGGTTCTTGGAACTACTGGTTATTGGTTGTTTATAGCTGCAAATTTAAAGCCAACATGGTAATTGTCAATAGAGTTTTCCAATTTTCATTATCAACTCATATTATACTGAAGACCACATATTATTCATGTGAATTGTTTAGGCTGAAGTATATAAAACTTTAAGTTACAGAGAACCAAAAAAGATGAGCTTTGAATAAGATTTGGTTGGTCAATTCAGTTTAGCTACATAGAGTGATCATTACACTGATATTTATAATCACAACATAAGTTTTAGTCAATGCATAACGATATCAAGTGGTGAATGACTAAGATTAAGATCATTATTGGAACATGAAAATAATAAAGTATCTACTATTTCGGATAACAGCAGTTAGAGTTACTCTTTGCATCTATTAGACTAATACTGTGAATGTTATGCAGCTGAATTGTTTCTTTTGTAGGTACACGATGATTCCAGCATCCTTATACATGGGGTTTTCTGCTTCAATAATATGGGTTGGGCAGGTAGAAATGAATTGGATAGATTTCCTTTGACTTTTTATTTTCTTAATGATTTGCTGAAAATTCTTAGAGGCCCCACTTCTTTGATGACCTGATTATCGGTTTATCAGGGGACTTATCTAACTTCTACAGCACGTAGCCATGCAAGAGATAATAACTTACATGAAGGAACAGTTATTGGTGACTTCAACGGAGTATTTTGGGCTTTTTTTGCTACTCACCAGGTCACCTGTTAGACATTTTTACTATTGTGTTTGTTTTAGTAGGTTTTTCATCATCATGCAGTTTCTTCTAATGTATATTCTGAATTTTGCAGTTGGTTGGAAATCTTATAACACTTGCACTTGTGAAAAATGCAAAGGTATGTTCTGTGATTATATTTACACCGTGGATGATATTGTCTGCCGCTGTGGTTTTCCAATGAGTAATCTGATCATTTTGAATGATCAAAATCATCTATCCCCCATTTAGCAGCTCCTAGAAAACATAGTCTTCTCTGGTCATTTCATAAGTTTTCAACAAGACCTTATCAAAATTTCTTAATGCCCAATTTAATGAAAAATGTAAGCTAATGGCTGATAACAAAATCTAGAAGAATGTATAAAATTGGTACAAGAACAGAGAGACAGAGATTGGTTTATGGTTGTGTTTTAGCTCTATTCTGTACTATACATCTAGATTGTTTCATTTCAATCGCTGTCATATCACTGCAGGATGGAAGTACCAGTGGCACTACTCTATTGTTTGTTGTATTTCTTTGTAGTATGACCCTAGGTACCATACTAATGTGCTTCTTGCAAAAAAGAGATGACAAAGGAGAGGAAGACCCGCAAAAATCTTCTGCCACCATATACACTTCTTTAGTATCTATGTCAAAGACGGTCATTGCTCCGTTGTTTAATGTGCGGATGCTATTGATCATTCCCCTCATTGCGTATTCAGGGTTACAACAAGCATTTGTATGGTAAGCGTTGTATTAGGCTATTCTATGTTTTCTTCATACAGTCATCCTCCTAATTTATAACACTTACTAAGTAGAATAATATTGTTTTTATGATCCTAGGGCTGAATTCACTGAGCATGTTGTAACTCCAGTACTTGGTGTATCTGGTGTTGGTGGTGCAATGGCAGTATATGGAGCTGCTGATGCTGTAGTAAGTATGCAGTGTGAGCAGTTTTTTTAATTTACAAAATCAGTACAGTACAGCTATTTTTGCTGGCTTTAGGTTGAAATGTGGAAATTGAAGTAAAAAATAGAAATAGAACTTTCTTGGCAAATAAAACTTAAAACATTTTGGTGCCAGCTTTGGTTAATCTTTCACACTTAAAATAGATCACAGTGTCTAAATTTTAGTTGATTCAACAAATAAATGAAATAAGTTGGGCATAAAAATTATGCCTCTTGTTATTTAGAGGTTTCTTTGTAATCATGGCGTGCCTTTTCAGAAGCAATACATATTTTTTTGCCAATCTAAATTATCATCTTCTTTTTTTCACTTCATTTTAGGCTTGATATGTTTTATGCTTAGCAGGTTGCAAGATTCTGGCATACTAGTGCCCTGCTAGGACTATTCACAAATGTATGTAGTAGTCCGTTAAAATTTCTTGACTCAAATTCTTGAACTCTTGTCAGTTCTCATTAGCTGCTGGTCGACTTACCTCTGGTCTCAAATCCATCACTCTAATTGTGTCTGGTGGTGTTTTGGTTCAAGCTATTACTTTCCTTTGGCTTCTTCTAAAGTACAGGTTAAAACTTTGACATATGAAGCTGATATAATCACTCAAGCCATCAATTTCCTTTGATCTTATTATTTTACCTTCTCATCATGCAGTCCAACTAGTGGACTACTCGGCATCTTATATCCACTTCTCATGGCAGCATTTTTGGGAATCGGTGATGGGGTATTTAACACGCAGCTAAATGCTATGCTTGGTATACTCTTCAAGCATGATATGGTAATCCACATTTTCTCTCCGATATTAACTTTTAATAATTTGCTTGCAATATTGTTGCTGTTGAAGCTTTAAAAGTTGTAGCTTATGTATAATCACGCAATTCTTATACATTTATGGAACAGGAAGGAGCATTTGCACAGCTTAAGGTGTGGCAAAGTGCTTCTATAGCAGTTGTGTTCTTTCTGAATCCATACATTTCATTGAAGGTAATGCTTGTGATAATGCTTGGTGGAATATGCCTTTCATATGGAAGCTTTCTTGTTCTAACTCTTCAGAGAGAAAAAGCATTCTCCTCTTGATATCTAATCATGAAAAGATTCTTCAAGAACATAGATCCTCATGTTCCTATGTTGTTGTTGCCTGTGAATGCTTCTCGATATCATGCTTGTAAATCTTGATTTTTACATGAATGTCTTGCTATTTTGTATAGAATCTCAAGGTGAATTATTTTAAGCAGAGTTATCATATTTTGAAAAGAAGCTTGTAGCTGTAGTAGAGGAAGTTAAAGAGACCAGAAATTGGCCTTGTTGCTATTATTGTCTGTATCTACGGTTTAAACTCTTGAATCAACAATTCAAGAGAACTTGTAGGAAATGAAATCTGTGGCTTAAAGTAGTTATTTTTTCCAATTTCAACCCGAGGAATGCTAATTGCATACACGTCACTTATTTGCATGCCGTATGTACCTAGTAATCGTAACTTTTCTTTTTGACATAAAATAGGTGGTGCGTATGCAAGAGTAGGTGCAAGTTTCTGTTTCAGCCTAAAAGGAAGAACAAATTTGGCATGTGGAAATTTGTTGAATTCCACATTTTCAATTAATCCTCTTTTGTGAGAGTATTAACGTTTTATAATTATGATTTGATTATGCTTAAAATGTTTTTCATTATTTACTTTGGGAATAAGGAAATATCTACATAGGAAAAGAAAATATCAAATGAGAAAAATAAGGGTGTGATGCAAGAATGAACAATGAAGTTCCGGTTGAGCTACTCTACAATCTAAATGCGCATGGGCGAGGTTAGGTGTCCAACCAAATCAACTAAGCAAAAAAAGGGGGTCAAACCAACATAGCTTTAAACTCAAAACTCTCGAAAAACAAAGAGAGATTATTGATTAGTTGTGCAGTATGATACGTTTTAAGGGGTATTTGTTTGAACATTTAGGAATATTTTCATTTTCTATGTATGCATACAAATCATCGGTAATTGTTGGTTAATGATAAATCATCTTATATTTTAAAAAATAATCTCAAACAATGTATAATTATTTTTTAATATGTATTTAAATAAATATGTATTCATTTTTGAGTAAAAATTAATTATAAGTAATAAATAAAAAGGTAACGAAAAAGGACGTAAAAATGAAAACTTACTCTTTTATTATTCTCCACCAGCTGAACTCTAAAAACACTATGATTAATCAAAAATACTTTTATATACCAACTCATATTACACACTGAATTAGTTTTTTTTTTGTTAGTTAGCAATCTAACAATTATTTTATTATTTCACATTTTTAATTTATATCTATAAATAATATTAATAATTATTTTATCAATTTATATCATTCACTTTAATTTTCCTTTAAATTACACGAATATAATACTATTCGTGCTTAGGAATGGGCATGGGGACGGTTTTTGATATAACCGTCCCCGAACCGAATTATAAAACCTATAATCGAAACCGCCCGAAAACCGTTACGGTTCGGGGACGGTTTTTTACCCGCGGGTAACGGTTCGGGACGGTTATGAAAAAAACCCCGAAAAAACCCCAAAATATATATATAATTTAATTTATTAAATATATATAATTCATTTTTTATTTATAATTTAATATATAATTTAATTAATTAAATATAATTAATTTCGGGTACGGACGGGTACGGTTTTTAATATAACCGTAATCGAACCGTAACCGTTGTTTCATATTCGGTTTTTACCCAAAACCGTCCCCGTTCCCAAATTTTACCGGTTAAAAACTGAACCATCGGTTCGGATAACCGAACCCGCGGTTTTTTTTCCAATCCCTCGTGCTTAATAAAATACCGATTAATTCCTCGTCAATGAAACTCCCCGTGAAGGAGTACACTCAACTGTAACACAACTTTAAAATCTCAATATTAAAAAATTTAAATTTTTTATATATTATAATTATAATTAATATAATAATTTTTTTATTAAATACAATTAAATTAATTGAATTACCCTAATAAATAATTCTACGTCACATCTTCACAAGCTCTAAAAAAAACAGTTCCTCAACAAATAAAAAATGTCAGTATGTCAGCAATTCCTTGGATCTCTCTCATCTCCTTCACACCTAAACTCCTAAGTCGTTGAGATTAGGTTTCCCTCTTGGTTCTTCGCTTCTTCAACATTCCCACAATTTAAAAAGCACAAATCATTCGAATGTATTCAATCTCCATTCCCCTAAAAATAAAATAAAATAAAAATGCTTCCTTCGCTCTTGAATTCTATCTTCGACCGCCTAACCTATAGATGGCCACTGCTATTGTACGCCACCGTGTGGACAATACTCTTGACGATGATTGTGGCAGTTGCCTCCTTCACTCCCGAAGTTGCCTTCGTCTCTGCCATTTCGCCGATATCATCCTTCTCCCAAGCGTGTTCAGCTGAAGGTTCCGTTAGAGTTCCGTTAGATATTCCCGGCGAGATCATCTGCTTGCCGGCTCACCGTTTTATGAAATCTAAGATTGACTTTATCGTTCCTCCTATTTTTGCGGCTGTTGTGGTGACTGCATCGGCCTTTGTGGTCCGCGCTTCAGCCTTGTGGGAGGATGATTTCGTTCATTGAATTGGGCCTGGGCTTCGTATTGTGGTTTCATTTTGGGCCTTATGTCTTTTGATTGATCCAGTTACACTCCTTGAGATTTTGGAGATAACACGTCCTTGGCGAGCTACAACTTGGATGTTCATAGCACTTAGTATTTGAATTTTATAAATTTATTAATTTAGCATTTTCTTTGTTCATAGTTAATCAAATTTTCATGATTTTTTTTCTTTATAGTCTAGTATGTTCCTCTTTTATAGCAATTTTTTTTTTAAAGATCAGATGTATTTTATTTTGATCAAATTTGTAACTTGAAAATAAATAAATATATATTATATGTGCGAAGAGGGCGAGAGAGTGACAAGTCGTCAGCATTTTTTATTCTTTTTTCTTTTGTGAAAAAGTTCAAAAAGGAATGAGAGATTGAGTTGATGTTGTAATATGATTTTTCTAGCATACTTATTAGCATAGAAATTTATTTTTATAATAGCATATTTTTATAAATAAATGGATTAAATTATAAAAATAATTATACTTATCAAATTCAAACTTAAAGAAAAAAGTCATAACATCTGAACTAAAACTAAAATTAAAACAACATTTACAACTAAAATTGGAGCATGAAAAAAAGAAAAAGGAAAAAAAAAACGGGATCGACTTAGACAGTAGGGTATAGTAGAGCGCTAAGTCATAACCCATCGAGGTCCAAACCTCCTCTTCCCAATATTTGACGGTGTCGGTGATTTCCCAATTCCCTCACCCCACACCATTTGAACAAACATATAAAAGGTTTGCCTCTACCAACTTCTCCAATTTCTGAATCATTTATTATTTTCTAATTTCCAATTCAGTGGCTCAATTTTTTCAATTATTATTCGTATTTTCTTCCTTATCGGAGTTTGTATAATCCGATTCATATCAATTGGATAGAATCTGAAATGGCGGCATCGAGGCGGCTCCGAGACTTACAATCTCAATCAGGCAATAAGATCTGCGTCGATTGCCCTCAGAAAAACCCCCAATGGGCTTCAGTTTCCTACGGAGTTTTCATGTGCTTAGAGTGTTCTGGAAAACACCGTGGCCTCGGTGTCCACATCTCATTCGTCCGATCTGTAACCATGGATTCCTGGTCCGAGATCCAGATCAAGAAAATGGAGGCTGGTGGTAATTCGCAGCTCAACGCCTTCCTTTCTCAATATGGTATTCCAAAGGAAACTGACATAGTCGCCAAGTATAATTCAAATGCCGCTAGCGTTTACAGAGATCGGATTCAAGCCCTAGCTGAGGGACGTTCCTGGAGGGACCCACCGGTTGTGAAGGAGAATCTTAATGCAGGAAAAAAGAAGCCTCCTTTGCCTCATGGAAGTTCTGGTAGGAATGGTAATGTGGGGAATAATGATGGGTGGGATAGTTGGGAAAACGGTGATGGGTTCAAATCTTCGAATGATTTGAAGAGGAATCATTCTACTGGTAATGTTAGAGGAATCGGTGGGACAGGTGGAATGCCATCTAGGTCGAGGTCGTCCGAGGATATATATACTAAGACACAATTGGAGTCTTCGGCTGCGAATAAGGAGAGCTTTTTCGCTCGGAAGATTGTCGAGAATGAGTCTCGGCCTGAGGGGCTCCCACCGTCGCAAGGCGGCAAGTATGTCGGGTTTGGTTCGAGCCCGGCTATTCCTCAGAGGAACAATAATCAGCAGGGTGATATGTTCTCTGTTGTATCTCAGGTTGCATGTTGGTTCTTATTGATTAAGATGTTTTTTGGGGGTTTTTTATAATGGATTTGCATTGTAATTTATTTGATTTTGTTTCTTGTGTAGGGTTTGGGTAAGTTATCGTTGGTTGCTGCATCTGCAGCTCAATCGGCTGCTAGTGCTGTCCAAGCTGGTACTAAAGACATCACGTCCAAGGTATTTGATGCTACTTCTGCATAATTTATAACTATTACGGTTTCAAATTTATGTAGTCGTGACCGTTTATGTGTGCTTTTATCTTCTCTAATAATGCAAGGTGGATAAAACTTGACAGTATTGATTGAATAATATTTGTTTGTCGGTTGATCATGGACAACATTCATGTGTTATGCAATGAGAAACGAAGATTTCCTTAGCGCCAATCTGACATTTTGTTTTAATATGAGTGATATAATCTATACTCAAGTCAAAATTTAAGATTTAATCCCTATTTAACTCCATGCTCTTTCTGCCTTTCTGGCATTCAAGAGTCCTAGTTATCAATATTTTATGCTTTCTGTCTGCTTTGCTAGAAAAGACAGGTTACAGACATTGAACAGTTATGATCTTACATTTTGAACTATGATGAACAAGGGACTTATTGATTTTCACTGCAGGTGAAAGAAGGTGGCTATGATTACAGGGTTAATGAGACTGTCAATGTAGTTACTGCAAAGACATCAGAGATTGGTCAGAAAACATGGGGGATCATGAGAGGTGTCATGGCGATGGCATCACAAAAGGTTGAAGAATACTCAAAGGATGAAGTTAATTGGAAAAATGATAACTCGCAATGTAATGAGAGTGAGAAAAATGGATATTGTCAAGAATTTAGACAGGAAAACAAAGAATGGAAGTCATTTTCTAGAGGTGGGCGGTCCTCATCAAGTGGAAATTCCATTTCTTATAGTTCAAAATCTTGGGACGATTGGGATGAAAAGGACAACAAGAAGGAAGTAACCACACAGGAAACATCATCCCATAACAACGATGGATGGGCTGGTTGGGATGATGCCAAAGACGATGATGGATATGATAGTTTCTATCAGAGTGCATCAGATACGAAATCTGTTGATCATAATGGGAAATCTGAGGGTAATTGGACTGGAGGAGGCTTTCTATAAGGTTAGTGTATGATGTATCTCAATATTTATGTACAATGCTTAAAAGATTGTGTTGTGCATAACTAGGTGATGATGAGAGACTGGGAATGATGAATGTGAAAGTGTTTGTTCAAAGAATGAGCTACACCATTCGTTCCTATACATTATCAAGTTTTAGACTTTGGTGTTTTAATTTGTTTTCCTATAATATTAGGTTCATTATCTTTTTGTAACATATTGATTCTGATTGCTACAGTATAATTTATTTAATTCTAACTTTAGACTAAGTGGTTTAAATTTTAAAAAATAGTGGACGTAATATTATGGAAAAAAAAAGTTGAGGAACCAAAGTGTAGAATCAGACAAAGTTAAAGTTTAAGGACTTGTGGTGTAGTTTAGCCTTGTACAAATAGTGGCCCTGAAAATTTTGATTTGTTGTTCAGGTGGAGTCTTGATTATTTTCCTTGGCAATGTCCTGGTTTACCAGAGATGATGGACTCAGTTTCTCGTATCATTCAGATGGCTGCTGGCAAGAAAAACTACCATAGATGTTACATATGCAAATTTTTTCCTTTGTGCTGCTGGAGACATATTGATCATTCTTTGAATTGTATCTATTGATGATAAGAAACTTTTGCTGAGGTTCGTATATGTTGTTATCTACACTTCATTTTCAATTTCATTTTCTTTTAATCTTCAAAATATATAACTTAATGGGGACCTTTTATGTGTTTTAAAGTAGCTCTTTTAATGTGCAAAGGGCCAAATATCAAGAAGCTAATCAAAAGTCTGGGTTGTAATTAACCTCATTTATTATGCATGGTTCATGCTTAATATTGAAATTGTATAGAGTAATGATCAATTCAAGTTTATGTCAGACTATTACTTGGAGAAACATTATTGATTGATGGGGAATATATTATTTTTTGCTTGTATTAGTTATTGTTATGTTATCATTCCATTTGTTTGTCCTATATTTCATTAATCTTGGTGAAATGAACCGTAATATTTTCGATTACAACTGTCTAAGCCAGTATTATGTGATTCGTATAGGATAACGATATTATCAGTCTATTATTATTGTTACTATTATTTTTCATTAATGAAAATTTTGTCAACAATCTCACCCTTTATTTTTATTGGTTTTCAAACATGAATCTCATTATCAAATTAGGTGGGATTAAAAGTGAGCTGGATATAGAGTTTTCATTCCAACAAATTTTGATCTCTTCAGGGATTGCCAATGAAGACAAAGCAACGTTTAGAACCCATTTACAGAGATTATGACCCCTCTTACATAAAATTCGATGCATGACTCATGAAATCTAATTGGTTCATACAGAATTCTAACCAACCCAAAATAAAATAAAATTAAATAAACTAAAAATAAATGCGGGCTACATTGCTACTTAAACTGGGACAGCCTTTCTACATAAAATAGTTGTCGGTGTTTTCACACGGCAATTTCTTGTTGAACATTGGTTCTCATTTCTGAGCAACGATAACTAGGAGTGTACATAAACTAGATTAAACCGATTTAATAATATATTAAATTTTTTACATTATTCTTCATTAAATTATAAAAAAATCGAACCAAATTGAGAATAAAATTGAACCGAACGGTTTTATAAATCAAACGGTCCAACCCGGTTAATTTTTTTTAGAAAAAACCGGATCGAACCGGACCATGGACACCCCTAACGATAACTATACATGAAAATTTGTACAAATAGAAGTAATTATAAATAAAAACACTTATAAGAAATGTGCTTTTTAAAGTACAAAATATGCTTCCCCGTCAAAAAATTTATGATTTTTTATTTCCTCTTGAAGAGCTTTTTAATTGTTAAAAATATTTTTACATGATATCATAAATAAATACACATAAAAAATATTTTTTTATAGCTAAGAAATAAGAAAATATAGATTTGATTTTTTTATGCCATATTTTAATTATTAATTAAATTTAGAATTGATGAGGTTAGATGATAAATTTATCCTAAGATTATTTTTTAATAATGATCGTCATTTATATGGGATTATATTTTCACGATCTAACTTATTATTGACATAACAATAATTAATAATTATTTTATTTAAAAATAATAATATTAAAATATAATTTATATTTTATATATTTTTAATGTTACCATAATAAAAATTAATTATGATAATTTAATTACTTATAATTGTGTGACCAAAACCACATATAAGATTATAAAGTAATCATAAGAATATTTTTTAATAATGATTATTTAAATTGTAATATATAGATTGATTTTTACATCAGTATAAAAAATAATTTTATATGGGATGGTATTTTCACTATCTAAATTATTATTAACATAAGAATAATTAATAATCATTTTATTTAAAAATAATAATATTTATTAAAATATAATTTATATTTTATATATTTTTATTGTTACGATAATAAAAATTAATTACTCGTAATTGTGAGCGTTGACCAAAACCATCGGTCACGAGACAGAAACACAAAGCATCAAATAGCCAAGGAAATGCTTGGCTTGCTTGTGCCCCCACTGCCCCGTTAAGATTTATCTGAGTCAAAAATGGAAGCAATAATGCTCTCCAACGTTACAGATCGTATTCTAGAAAGATTGGGTTCTGCAAATGTGCAAGACCTGGGATCTCTTTGGTGCCTAAAGGACCAACTTCTTAATCTTCAAAACTCCATTTCTTCCATTAAAGCTGTCCTCGCTGACGCTGAAGATCATCATTTCAATGAGGACGAGATCAAAGGATGGGTTTATAGACTCGAAGGTCCAATTTATGCTTTCGATAACTTGCTCGACGATGTATCTGCTGAAGCTTTGCGACAAATGTTACCTTCGGTGAGCCAATCAGTCAAGAAGGTACGCACTTTTTTTTCACCCTCTCAACTTCATTTTCGTCTCAAGGTGGATCTTAAAATTAAGGAAATCGAGAAGAAATTAGCTAGGGTTAAAAATGACAAACGCTATCAGAATCTCAAGCCACAATCTGAACAAGTTCTAGTTGAGAGTCTTGAGACTAGAGTACCGAATGATCAGATTCTCTCTCTCATGCCCGATATAGAAGAGATTATTGGGAGGAAAGAGGACGAAATTTTAATTTTACAACTTCTACTAAACACCAATACTGAAGAAAATTTGAGTGTAATTCCCATTGTTGGGACTGGTGGATTGGGGAAAACAACACTTGCTCAGCTTGTTTTCAATGCTGAGATGGTACAAGAATATTTCCAACTGAAAATCTGGGTTTATGTTTCTGATGTGTTTAATTTGAGGTTAATTCTTGAAAAAATCATTACATGTGTTACTAACCAGAGCCCAGAAGGCCTTGAAATTGAAGAATTGCAGGCTCTGTTTCGAAGAGAAATAAAGGGGAAACGGTACCTTCTTGTATTGGATGATATGTGGAATGATGTTCATGATAGTGCATTGGATGGTCATGTGTTGAATGATCCTATATTTTTTTCAGAACAAGAAAAATGGCTCAGTCTTAAGAATTTGTTAACAAGTGGTGGATGGGGAAGTAAAGTTATAATAACCAGTCGAAGTCATAAGGTTGCTCAAATTACTGCATCATTGCCACCATATCATCTTAGAGTTCTTGATCAAGACGAGTCTTGGACTCTTTTTAAAAGAAAGGCTTTCAACCGAGGGCAAAGAATGATAAATTCAAACACTATAGAATTGGGAAAGGTGATTGCAGAAAGGGGTAAAGGAATTGCTCTCATCATAAGGGCATTAGGAAGTATGCTATTCTATAAGGATCCGGAAAAGGAATGGCCATTTATAGCAGAAGAGAAAGTACATTCGAAGACAGATCAAATGGTTGATGCATTATCAGACCAAAAAGAAAAATCAAATCGGGATGAGGTATCAGGGGAATTAGACGCAATACAAGAAGACAACGAGGAGGGTGCAGCAGAGGGACAAACGGAAAAGGAGGAAAAGGACAATGCATTGCAAATACTTAAGTTGTGCTACGACCATTTACCTCAGTGCTTGAAACCTTGCTTTGCTTACTGCAGATTGTTCCCAAAACATCATGTAATTGATGTGAGAGGATTAGTAAGTCTATGGATGGCACAAGGCTTCATCAAAACATCAAATCCAAATGACTATATGGAAGATGTGGGTTATGAGTATTTTTTTGATTTACTTCAGAGATCATTCTTTCTAATAGTTGAAGTAGATGAGGAGGACAATAAAGTTACAAGATGCAAAATGCATCATTTGATGCATGATCTTGCAATATTGGTGGCAGGGGTTCACTGTGTCACTGCAGATTCCAATGTTGAAAATATTAATACTAGAAGAACCCATCATCTTTCATTTGATTTTAATCTAGATCAACCTAAGCAGATCCTAAATTTGTTGGTCAACGGAAGGAGGACTGAGATCGATAGGATAACACAAGTACGAAAGGTAGGGATGCCAACTGTAACCAAGACACTTCTTCTTCCTGGTAAAGAATGGTGGTGGAAAATTCCACCCAGAGAGAAAAGGAAACAGAGGTTGTGCAGAATTAAAAAGAAGCTAGACAACACAACATCGTTTGTTGTGACTGCATTAAGGCTCAAATTCCTACGCGTATTGGATCTACATGATTTAGGGATAAAGATGGTCCCAGATTCTATTGGTGAACTGAAGTATCTACGGTATATTGACCTTTCCCGGAACTACAGTGTTCTAGCCTTGCCAGATTCTTTATGTAAGCTTCATTATCTGCAAACCTTGAAACTCAACAGATGTGAAAACCTCCTGGAATTGCCAAGAGACATTAAAAAACTAGTTAGCCTCAGGCATCTTGAAATTGATGGATGCTATAATTTGATCCACATGCCAAGAGGACTGTCTCAGCTCACTGATCTTCAGACATTGTCAAAGTTTGTATTGAGTAAGGGTACAACAGGCTGTGTCTCCAAGCATGCTGGCAAACTAGACGAGTTAATGAGACTGAACAACTTGAGAGGAGAGTTAAAAATAACAAATTTGAGAAGTATAGTAGACTTTGAGGTTGCGAATTTGAAAGAAAAACAATACCTTAGTTTCTTGATGCTATATTGGGATAAGGAAGGAGATGTTGATGCAGATAAGGAGGCTGAGATAGCCCTGGAAAGCCTGCAGCCACACTCAAATCTTAAAGGACTGACTTTATGTGGTTACGGAGGTGTTAGCATAGCAGCTGGTTGGCTTTCTTCGCTGACAAATCTGTCGAAATTTAAGCTATATGGCTGCACAAAAACGCAATATCTATCATCACTGCATCAATTCCATTCTCTTAAGGAATTGATATTGAATAAGTTGCCTGCTTTGGAGTTCTTTTTTGACAAAGATGACGCCTTTCTTACATCATCAACAACATTGTTCCCATCCCTTCAATATCTCCAGCTGTGCAATCTGCCCAACTTAGAAGGATGGTCGAGACAGAGTCTCAAACTTGAAAATTCGGTGGCTTCAATCACAAAAAGACCTTTGTTTTCCCGCCTTTTTGAATTAGTTGTCAATAACTGCCCCAAGTTAGTATCATTGCCTGATGGATTAGAGAATTTAAACTCTCTACAGAGATTGGAGATAACAGATTGCCACATCTTATTGCGAAAATTCCAGAGGGAAGTTGGTGATGAATGGGCAAGAATTGCTCACATCCCAAAGATTGTTTTCTATTAGTCTAATAAAAATGTTGGATGCATTCCTTCAGTTCAGGCATGCCAATTTATCATTGCCTGCTTGTTTTGATTCATGCATCAGTATTGTTTTCCTTTTATCTCTTCAGAATTTACTTGGGTTTTGCCCTCTATTTATTTTGTTTTTTGATTCCAAAGAATAAAAATGGCGGATGGTGCTTTTTCTTTCTTTCCCTCACTATGATCAATTTCTGATCTACAGATCGAAAAGAAGAAAAATATTGCTGGATTGGATTTGAAGGCGTTCTAGTAACTAATGACGGAATTTTGAAACAGGGCTTATTTGACATGGTATCGTAAACATCCAACAAAGACTTACTTTTGCCTACAAAAAATGGATTTTCTTTTTCTCTTTGTAATATTTTTTCTTATGTAACAATATTTTTTTTTGTGATTTCAAGTTGTAATTTAAAATAAGAAGAACGAGTATTACCGTCGCTACTAGTTAATATTTGCCTAGAAATGGATTGGTATAATTTATTTTTATTATTTTAAATTATTTTTTATTTTTTATCATATAAATTTTTTTATTCTTTTTTTCTTTATTGGCCGAAAGCTTTTATTTTATTTTGTGATAATATATTTATTATTCACTTAATTCTTTATAATAAAAATAAAAAAAATGATTTTTTTTAAATATAAATTAGATCTTCGTTTCTGTTTGGGATCTCTTTGAGATATTGTCATAAAAATTTCAAGTAACCATAAATGATAAATTATAAATTATTATTGAGAAATGAAAGAGCGATTCCAGTTCACAATCCATTCTTGGAATACCAAAAGTTAAAAAAAAAAAGTATATTCATTTTGTAGCAAGTAGGAACTAGGAAGCTTCGAACTTTCGACAAATAACAAAGTTAATGGTCAATAGTCAATAACAGCTCCCGAAAACTTGTTGTAAAGATAAATAAATTTATATATATATATATAATATTATATAAATAAAATAAAATATTTTTTTAATTAATAAAATAATTCATACATATAAATGTAGGTATATAAATAGAATATTTTTTTTGGTAATATTAACTTTTAAAAAAAAATTAATTAAAAAATTATAAGATATAAAACTAATTAATTTGGATAAATATATTATTTTTAATTTTTATTAATTTATAATTTAATAAATTAAATAAAACGATTAAACATACAATCGCGTGTAAGAATAAAGTGTTAAAATAAAATAATAATTCATAATATTTTTAGTTGGAAACAACATAGGTTACAATGATGACCTAAGAAGAAAACCACTACTCCACCGGACTACCTAACTTTTCACTATGAAAATTAAATGTTTAAGTAAAAACTTGGTCTTATATTACTATCACTAGGATACTATCCTAATATACTTTACTTACGAGTCATTACTCTGTTTTCACAGTTTTTGAAATTAGCATGAGTGGTTTTCAGACCAATGTTCCAATGAGTTTCCCACCAATCAAATCGTTCACAAATTAACTACAAAATGGTAAACACAAAAACACAAATAATCGTGTGTGTTATAGAACGGATTTAATAATAAATAATCTTAATTAGATATAAACTCAGTCTTATGTTACTCTCACTAGGATACTACCCCAGTATACTTTACTTACGAGTTATTATTCTGTTTTCACATTTTTTGAAATTAACGTGAGTGGTTTTCAGATTAATGGTTCAATGAGTTTCTCACCAATCAAATTGTTCACAAATTAACTACAAAATGATAAACACAAAAACACAAATGATCGTGTATGTTATAGAACAGATTTAATAATAAATAATTATAACTAAATGGTTCAAAATATATATCACTTACATCAAATTAACTAGAGTAAAAAAATTAAGTTTAAATTCAATAAAAATAACTTCTTTAAAATTTAATAATTAAATCAAATAATAATAATCGTTTATATAAATATTATATTTAAATATTCAAGATATTAATGACAAAATAAACTATATAAATACGAAAAATGCGAAATAAATAGATTAATAAATATAAAAATATAATTCAAAATCAAAACATTACTTTTATTCAAATTTCATAGCAAGAGAATGTCCTTTCCCCTTTGACGAACTGCGTCAAAAGTCAGTACCATGTCGAATAGCCTTGATCTGCATTATTGGTTTGTAAAATCTCATGGCCTAATATTTAATATCCCCTTGTTGAAATACACTCTTATCAAAGTTTACCCTTTTCCATTATCCTTTTGCCTAATTATTCAAATGAATCACACTTACCTCGTTTATTCAAACTTGGACTTATTGTATAAATACAAGCATTAAACTTTAGTAGCCGCCCCTTTTATCTTTAGCCTCTCATGCGATAAATATATATTTTCTTAACAATTTTCGGCTTTACTGTTCGGCCGCTAGTTTTTTTTCCTCTACAATTCCACTCTCTCTTATATATATATATATAATAATAATAATAATACTTTAAAATTTATCATATTTTGAGTTTAATTTTTCGAAACCAACTAAAAATCTTAACATTATAAAAATTTATTTTTAAAACAAATCCTAAAAATATTAAAAACACATCTAATAAATATTTAATTGATAATTTCATAAATTAATTCAAATATAAATAAATATTTTAGTATAAAAAATAATTTTATATTTATGAATATATATTATTAAATATATAAATATAACTTTCCTATCATAATTATAAAAATATATTAAATTTATATATAAAAATAAATTTACATTATAATTATTTTATAAAACAAAAATAAATAATATTTACAATCCTTACAAATTTGATTCATACAATTTCAATTTACGGGTCTAAAAGAAAAGTTGACTTATTAAAAAATTGCAAGTTGTAATTGACCGAAAAAATAATGTAGAGTAGTGCACTAAATGTCTCACCTAACCAAGCCTCAGTGGCCAAACAGCTTGCTCACCCCTGGCTAGAGCTCCATTTGAGTTTAGACTTGGTCTAAGAAAAAAAAGAAGAAAACAGTAACTAGTGAGTGGCAAGAATGGAAATACCTATTCCCGATAAGGTAAAGAGGCTATGGAGTGCATGGGACATCAGAGTTTGCATTATACTAAGTCTATTACTGCAAACATACCTGGCTTTATTTGCTTCCTTAAGACAACGTCGTCGAAGCACTCCACTTCTCATTTCAATTTGGTCGGCTTACCTTCTCGCAGATTGGGTCGCTGCTGTATCTATCGGTCAAATCACCAAAAGCCAGATAGATAGCTGTAAATGCAAACACAACATGGAAACGAAAGCCCAACTTGAAAACAACGATAGTGAAAACCTTTATGCATTTTGGGCAGCTTTTCTTTTGGTCCATCTTGGTGGCCCAGATAGTATTACTTCTTTTGCTTTAGAAGACAACGAGTTCTGGCTCAGACATTTGTTTGGACTTGTGGCTCAGGTTGTAGCTGTTGCTTATAGTCTCTTTCTAACTCTTCCCAAAAACACGCTATGGATTCCAACAGTTTTGATCTTCCTCGTCGGGACTATTAGGTTTGCAGAGAGAACATACGCTCTATTTCTTGCTAGTATAGATCGTTTTGGAGCCACTGTTTTGCCTGAGCCAAACCCTGGCCTTGATTATGAAGAAGCCATGTCTATTTACTCTCTGAAGAGATGTACTGGTGATCGTCTTCCAAAACAAGCTGCTGATTCGACCAAGATAACGCCTGATGTTGTGAATTATGAGGATTTGAAATTCGCTCTCGGAGGGATTTCTTCTTCATCGGATAATCTGGATGACCTAAAGTTGCTGCAATTTGCTTATTCTCTGTTTCAAAGATTCAAAGGACTTATTGTTGGTTTCGTATTGAGTTCGCGATACAGAGATTCGAGTAGAAACTTTTTTCTCCAAAGAAGTGCGATTGAAGCTTTTCGATTAATCGAGTACGAACTAGGGTTTATGTACCAAGTTCTCCATACCAAAGTTGAAGTGGTTCGTTGTAGAATCGGGTACTTTTTTCGTGTTATTAGCTTCTTTTTCTTAATTGTTTCTTTAATTGTATGCTTTTCTGTATTTGACAAGCTTGATTACCCTAAATTTGATAAGAATTTAACCTATGCCTTGCTAATTGGAGCATTTGGGCTTGGTATGATCTCAGATCTTAAGCTAATATTTTCTGATCTAACCCTAATTTTTCTTAAAGATGGTCGGTTAAAGGATATAATTGCAAGAGTTCTTGGAACCGTTAAAGATGCAAGGTGGGCTGGTACTATTTCCCAATTTAACCTTGTAACATATTCTTTATATGAGCGCCCAATTTGGGTCTATAAATTAGCTGAGTATCTTCATCTTGGTGAACTTGTGAACAAGGTAAAAATATTGCGTCTTTCACACTCAATTGGTCTCACTGAAGAGCTCAAGAGCTTTATTTTCTACGAGCTGAAAAGAAAATCTTTGGCTACTGATAATGTAAAAGAAGCAAAAGAGGCTTGTTCACAAAGAGGAGAGGGGGCTCTATTGAAACAGAATCCTAAAGATGGAGAAGCATTGAAATGGAGTATAACCCAGTTTCAATATGCAGAGTCCCTTTTACTTTGGCATTTGGCAACTGAAGTTTGTTGTTGTTATGATCCCGAATCAAACTTTGAAGATGACAATGAAGAAGAAGGTTGTGCACAATTTTGTTGTACTACAAGCAATAAAGAATCAAAGTCATTATCAAATGGTAGCAAAGACTATAGTATAAGAGTTTGTAAGAACATCTCAGATTACATTTTTCATCTGCTGGTTGATCAGCCTGCGATGTTGGCTCCGGTTTTAGGTAATTGGCAACTAGTATTCCAAGACACTTGCGCTGATGCCAAGAGATTCTTCAATAAGTACTCAATACACGATCATTCAAGAGCTTGCAATCTGATTCTTTCTGTAAAACCAAAGATTAGACCTTCTGTTTTGAAGGGAAATAGATGCAATTCTGTGTTCTTTGATGCATGTATTCTTGCTCAACAGCTTATGAGTTTAAAGAGATTTGAGCGTTGGAAAGTGATGGATCGGGTGTGGGTAGAATTGTTATGTTATGGGGCTATTAATTGTAGACCAATAGTCCATGCCCAGCAGCCTAGTAGAGCTGGTGAGCTCTTGACTTTCACTTGGTTACTCATGTATCATTTGGGATTGGGAACTCAGTTCCATGAGCAGGAACAGCAAGCTGAAACATAAGTTGCTGGAGATCCTGAGCAAATGATATTTACTCCTAAAATATTGTTTCGCCATCTACTACTGCAATGGCTCAGATCGTGATGCAGAAGACGTTGTATTTTATAGAATTATTCTTAAAAAAATATTATCAAGAATGTCAGGGTTGAGTGAACACTAGATCAAGTATGCCATTGGTTGGAGTACACCTTTTTGTCTTATTTATTTTTAAATTACATAAAATAAAACCACTAAAATTTATTTTAAGAAAAATTGGGTAAACAATGTCTAATCGGATAAGATTATCGTTTTCAAATGATTATAATTTAATTTGAGTAATATTTAATTGAATAGTATTTATTATAAAATAATCTCATGAGATTTTGTTTATAATAATAAAAATAGGTGAATTAAATATCTGAAGTAAAATTTTGGGATTATAAATTTTGAGTGTTGTCAAATCAAAGAAATTAAATTGGATATCAATTGGTTTAGATACTAAATGGACCGGTCACAAAAATTAAGCCTAAAAAACATGTGCATAAAATGTAATAGAAGTTCAGACCAAATAGTACGTTAAAAGAAAATTAATAAAAAAAGGTTTAATTAGTCCTAACCTAAAATGTACTTTGATTCTTAATTATTTTCATACATTTTTGTTTATAATCTTTTAATATACAATAATTTTATTAAAATTTAACCGTTTTTATAAAAAAAAAAATTAGATATCAATTTATTTTTTGTAAAAAGAATAATATCAAATTGTATTAGATTGGATTGAAATTATTATTAAATTTTAAAATATTAAGAATTAAAACGTATTAAAAAAGAACAGGAATCAACAAAATTACTAACCCAAAATAAAATATAGTAACCAACCGCCTATCTTAACATTATGCTAAATATGAAAACATGCGTATAAACTTAGTGAAATTATAATAGTACGTAAAAGGACAAATATAATACTAATTTAAATACATAAAATTCAACAAAATTAATAAAATATTTTGAAGTTATAAAAAAAAAACAGAATCTTAAACCAAAGATTATAAGGTTTAGATGCATAAAAGTTATGCATCTTCGTCAACAATAAGAAAGTTATTAAGGAAAAAAAACAAAGTAATTCTTCGGGTCGAATCTAAAGTTATTAGGAATTAGTACCAAGATTTGATAGTGATCAACTTTTCAAAATACATCACTGGGGTCATTAAGCTCCATTATCTATAGTTTGAGAAGAAGATTGTGTGAACTTCATTATCTTGTTGTATCAAGAAATTGATCACATTATAGTATTAACAAATATACAATAAAATATTGTTTTATTTTAATTTTACTCGTTCAACATAATTTTCTGTTTAACCTTTTTTTAGCTACTCGTTTGAATAAAACAATATCCAAAGAAAATGTACTAAAGCTACAAGATATACAAACGGTTCTAAATTAGCATCATTAAATCCAAATTATCTTAAATGGTAGATGGAAAAAAGTTGGATGAAATGATAAAAATATATTTAAAATGTTTCGTTTTTGATAGTATTAACAGTTTAATATAAAATGAAGAAAATTGAGTCCACTTTATTTCTTGATTACGAAAAAAATCATAAAATCACATCCATCTTATTTTTTTTTCTATTTTATATTGTTTTAAATTATTTTTTCCCTAATATTTGTGAAAAATATAATTGTCTCAAGGAGGAAAACATCATCAGAAAATCACAATTAATTTTTTAAGGTAGATCAAATTTTCTTTTTATTCAAATCAAAATACAATAAAACATGATTCATTAACATGAACAAAAGTAAGGTTTAATATGAATTTATAAAAAGATCGACAATAATAATATTATAACTAAAAATTATTTAAATACATAATTTTTTTTTAAAAATAAAAATAAAAATTATGACAATCAATAAATACAAAAATAAAAACTTAAATAAAAGGCAAGACAAAAGGCATCAAGTAGAAGATATCTGTCGACCTAAGAGCACCAAATTTTGAGCCTCAATATAATTATTAATTCAAAAAAATAAAAATAAAAATCATTCAGATTATGAACTTTGTGTCGCTTGGTCTCTCAAATTCTAAAATGTGTTTTCTAATCTCATATTTGAGAAAAATGATCAATTATGAATAAATAATATTATTTTAATGATTTTTCTATTAAAATATATTTCTTTTTACCATCAACTCATTAAAACATGATAAAATACGGATCACTGAGTGGATTGAAAATGAAATTTAGTATAAAGTTATTTAAGAAAAGATCAACAATAATAGATTTTTAACATAAAATAATTTAAATACATATTTTTATTTTAAAAAAATCAATAAAATAATAATAATAATAACCATACATATTAAAATGCAAATTTTTTTATTTTATTTCATATTAATTGACCTATTTTTTAGAATTTAGTTTACTAAATGCACACTAAGACTTAATTTTTATGACTTGCAAGTACTTTTCTCAATTAAAAAATATGTAAATATTATGTAAAAAAACAATACAACTAAATATGCATAATATGATTAACACTTAATATCATAGCTCAAAAAAGTATTACATACACCTTTTAATAATAAATTATGAATTTGAGAAAATTTATATTATATTATAAGTAATAATAATTAATTACAATTAATCCAAAATCTTCAAAAAGAATAAAGATATCTAATAGTAGCTATTACAATATTTTCTTGATCAACTTTTCAAATTTCATCATTTAGGTCACAAAGCTACATCCAAAAATTGTTATTATCTATCGTTTGAGAATAAGATTGATTGTGAACTTCATTTTCTTGATGTACCGGAGGAATTGAATCCATGAGAACATTAACTTCATACAAAATCATACATTAAAGATCAAAATCATTCATCATACAATTTTTTCCATCTGAAATTAATTGCCTTTGAGAAGAGTTATTTTCATCAAGAATATGTTGGTGGTTGTTCCCCATAGAAATATCAATAACAATAGTGTTATTATTATCATAATTCATGAAATAATTATTTTTCTCTGCCATGTTTGGTACTATACCATTAGCACCTTCAATAATATTAGTAACTCAACTTTGATAACTTGCTTCTACTTATGGCATGTAAGTTTTATCAAGGACTTTGTGATGGTTTCTCTCCGTAGGAATATGAATAGCAAGTGTGTTATTATTATAAGAATTGATGAAATAATTATTGTTCTCTAACATGTTCGACTTTATACCATTAGCAACTTCAGTAGTTCTAGTGACTCTACTATGATAAATCATTGTGGCATGTAATCTTTATCAAAAAATTGATGGTTATTCTCCATAGCAATATTAAGAGTTTCTGTAGTACTAGTGACTCCACTTTGAAAATTTGCTTCTACTTGTTGCGGCATGTATTGTTCTGAATTAGTTTATGGTGACTTATCGAGAATCTTATTAAAATCTTGTATCGTATAATTTTCAAAATCTTCTCTACTTTGTTTGTTAGTAGTGATTTGATTTTCTTTCGTATTTTTTTTCTTTCTCCTTGTTTTTGATTCGATAAATTGCCAATTCTTGAAATTACAAAACAATTTGGAAATGAATATTAAATGACTATTAAATCAATTTCAAAATTTAAAAAACCAAGAAAAATAATTAGAATGAAAATTACAAGAAAAAATTATTAAATTATGTGCTTATAAATTTATTTTTCACATGTTATCGGGTTTAATGGGGGTGTCAATCATTGTTTGTTTGTATTGAGTATGTTCTTTTAAGTTTAAATTCACGTATTTTTAAAAATTATATAAAACTAATTAGTTTTAAAAAAAATTATTGGATAAAAGGAATCAAAAGTTCAACCTATGTGAAAATAGTGCACTTTGGTGTTCTAATTATTTAGTGGGACAGAATAAATCTGTTATCTCTTTTATAAAATGTTAATTATATTGGCGTAAATTTAGCCTAAATATTTTTTAAGGACTTTGGAGACCCTTTTATAAAAGATATCATACATTTACTATCACACTTAGCTAATAACTAGCAAATTAAATACCATTTTCGTTAAACGTAAAAAGCTTCTATAAATTAAACATTTACATAAAAATATAATTAACTCATGTAAATATCACTACTACAAAAAGGGATATTAAAGTCGGTTCACGCGGTAAACCGATTTTAATTTTTTTTTTTTTTACAAAATTTACTCATTTTCTATTATACTCAAATTAAAACCTGTATTTGATCACTAAATAATAGAAGGAAAAAAACTTGTTTAATAAATAGTTTAAATAATACAAATAATTGAAAAATAAAATATTAATTAATAGTAGAAAAATTACTATGATGTTATTCTATGTTATTCAAGAGCATCATATTCTTCTCCTGATGTTATAATACAAACCTACATATATAATACAAAAAAATTATACACATAAATAATAACACATAATAACAGAAAAAAATATGAATAATAAGTGTTTAGAATCAATAGAAATACTTATAAGAGTAAATGAAGTAATAAAATGAAGGAAATAAAGAAAAAAATGATGTTTTGTAAGTGAGAAATGGGTATAAATTTTTTGAGTATTTTGCTCAAAAAAATAGGGGATCTAAAAGATTAGTTAGAGAGGAAGAAAACCCACTAACTGGTGTTGGAATTGGTGGTCGTAGGTAGCCGAAAAATGAGAAAAATTGGAGGAGAAGTGGATGAGGTTTTGGGTTTTTGAGAGTTATGCAGTGCTTGGAATAGTTTATGTCTAGGGAAGAAAGAAAAGAAAAGAATTTATCCACGTGTGTAGCGTCGGTTCTACGTGTCAATCGGCGTTATCCACGTAGGACTTAACATTGATTGACGTGTCAAATCGATGTTACACGTGAACGTAGTGTCGATTCTAGGTGTCAATCGACGCTATGCTACGTGGATAACGTCGATTCATCACTATGCTACGTAGCATCGGTTGACGTATCGAACTAATGCTACACGTGGACATAGCGTAGCGTCGGTTGACACGTGGAATCGACGCTACGTTTACGTGTAGTGTCGGTTTGACACGTCAATCGACACTATGTCCTACGTGAATAACGTCGATTCTACACCGAATCGACTTTAAATTCATTATAAGTCGATTTTTCCAAAAACCGAATTCACATATCGACTTAAATATCTTTTTTTGTAATAGTGTATTCTTCCAATGCCAACATCTTTATACTATTTTCATTATTCTACAAGTTATATATGATTTAATAATCAAGCCAATATAATAAATTAAATTTATGACTTACATTATCACCGAAAAGTATAAGCTCATGCATTAATCGTTTTGGTTTTGAAGAAGATAAGAACATTCTTAGAGCTAATAAGAATATCTTGTTTATTGAAAAATTTCTTCTTTTTTTTGTCCTCCCTCCACCCTTCTTTTTTTATATTCTCTCCTTTTATACATCATTTTAATTTATTCTTTTTACGAAGTTTCTCAATTTTTAATGACATTAGTTGTCTGATAACAAAATAATATCTTTCATCATCCTTCAATCTTGAGTCCTTACCATTGCATTATTAATTAATTAAAAACTTTAGGCTCACATGGTACTTGATGTTATTTGAAACGGTGACTAGAGTGACAAGTTTTACAAACAATAAGTTTTGTATTCAAATGTGTATAATTTGACCAAAATAATTAAGGAAAAATGTATATTAACTTTTCAAATTTAACTGATTTAAATATTTAATCAATTATTTGTTACTCGAACCATAGTTAGAAATGGGATGGGTATTATATAGATGTAATATGTTTCTTTTATATAAAAATACTTTAAAAATTTAGTACAAAGTACAAACACTATAAAAATATGAATAATTTTTAAAAATAAGTTATTAAAAATACGATTATGAGAAATATATATATATTTAAAAAAATATTAAGATATTATTTGATTTATTTTATAATAATATAAAATATAAATAATAGATTTAATATAAATACATTATAATTGAAGATAAAATAGTTTTTAACATTAAGTTTAATTCAATTTTAATGTGGTTCGTCTAATGTTTGACAAATAAGACTTATCTCGTCTATTTCAAACTTGTATTTTAAACTACATTAATTACGATCGTTTGATCTTATAAATTCATATTTAACCTTATTATCTTTTAATAAGTGCTTTATAATTAATAGATTTATAGTTATATTAAAATATTTGTTATTTGTGTGTATGAATTGATAAACGAAAATTTGATTATTGTAATAAACTATAAAAAATTATAATCTAAATGTAATAGATAATTATTTTTTTTACACGTTATAGTATTAAGAAAACGGTAAAATATATTTAATAATAAAAACTTACTATTAGAGGGCATTTTTCATTTATATTATAAAAAAAGTATTATTCTTGAATAATATTTTTTAGCTAAAAAACTACGAGTATTTTTTCTTACGTTTGAAAAACTATTCAGAAAACACAATGAATTTTTATTAATTCTTACCTAAAATTGCTAACTAAGAACCAAACTTCTTTAATTAAATTAAATTTATCAAATTAAGAAAAATTAAAAAATCATGCATAAAAATTAAGCATAAAATATACGCTCATAAAAATTCTAACCAAACAATGGTCAAAAGAAAATTAATAAAAAAATATAGTAACAAACCAGACTTTCTTAATATTAAGCCAAATTAATATGAAAACATTCATATAAACTTCATCAAATTATAACAATAGGTAATTTGATAAATAAACTACTAATTTAAATGCATGAAATTCAACTAAATTTAAAAAACATGTTAACGTTACTAAAAAGATAAAATAAAGAAACTTATATGGAAGATTATAAGGTTCTCATGCATAAACGTTTTCGTCAATAATAAGAACAACACGAGGAAGTTGATGACGTTTAACCTTATTACTTAAAAACAAAAAACAATTCTTTATCGGTAGGGTTGAATCTGAACCTGTTAGGTATCAAATTTGTAAACATGCTTGATAGTGATATATAATAACAATAAACAAGTTTTCCAATCTAGTCTTCTTGTTACTATGAATGTTTTATTCTCTATTTTTCTCAAGCATTCAATGCTACGTGCATAGAATAAAAGGCTTGCATTTGTAATTCTTTACGTATATAAAGGGTATTTAACAAGTATACTCTAATTATAATTATAATAATTTTCAAAATCTTTATTTTTTTCTTTCAAGTATTTAAAGTTGAATAAATAATCCAAAAAACAATATATAAATGATTAAAGTATTTGATTCTATGGTAGCATAAGTTGGATCCTCCTCTAATATATTCTAATTATTATTATAGATATATAAAATCTTTATTTTCTTTTAAAGTTAGATATATAAATAAAATGGATCTGTGTGTTTATCAAAACTCTTATATATCCTTTAGCTGGAAGTGCTATTTTGATGAACATGTCAATGAACATAATTTTGTTTTGCAATTTTTATTTTTCATTTTAAGTATGGTAACTTTTTTGTTTGTATTTTAAATTTAACACAATTAGTTAAAAAAATTAGACATCATTCGTATAATTCAACAAAAAATATATTGCATAATGAATTATATATACGTGGATATTACACAAAAAAATTAAATTTAAAACTATATTGTATTTAATTTGAAATACCGATTTAAAAATATATTTGACAAAATCAGATAAATATTAAGAAAAAAATACTCATATTGTTAATGAAGTACTCGTAGTGTTGAGAATGATATAATATATAATAATAAACTATTAGGTTATACATATAAACATCAGTTATATTAAAGGAAAAGAAGAAGATAAAGTTGATGTTATAAAAGATAAATTAAATTTCTTATAAAGTAGGAAAATTGAGATAATACTATAGTTGAAAAAGAAAAATTGATAAATGTTGTAGAAGTAGATAATCATTAAATAATATTAAAATATTTATTAGAAAGAAAAAAAAAACAGAAGAAAAAATATAAAAATGATGAAAACTTCTAAAAATAAATAACTAAAAAGAATTCAGTCAATACAAAGTTGTTATATCTCATTTTGTCAAAATACAAGCGTGTATACATGTACTTTACATCTTAGATATCTATTAAAATTCCATATCAATTAATTTTCCGTTTCACGTGAGAGTTCTGCTTATTTTATAATAATTGAAAATGTCATAAAATTATTCAAAATACAAATTAACAAAAATAAAATTATCTAAAATAGGAAATTACACATAGAAAAATATAAATATTATATAATATAATAAGGTAAAAATATATATATAAAAACTAATGTAAACATGTGAGACTCATAGGCAGATTTTCCATTCATTTGAGTGGTAAATGCTGTGGAATAACCATTACAGTAAAGTGATGCCAGATATGGAAATCCCGCAGGCACTTGACAAGTTGCTTCCTAGTAGGGATCAATCACAGCAGTGAAGAAAATGGAATCCAAATGCAAAAGGCAGAGGATAATTTGCGGCAATTGCCATTAACTATTGAGATGGAAAACCCCATTTACTGGAATCCTTCTTCTGTAATCGATGGATGCTACTATCTGATAGTGTTCGTTGTAGACTTTTGGTTGGTTTCCAGCCACTATTATTCAACAACATCTCCTCTATATTTGGGAGCAGCGGCATGGATGACAGCTTGGGACAGTCCTCAACAACTAATGTGGAAAGACTAGGAATTGAAGGCATCAAATACTTCCCTGATGTTGATGATAGTTTTCTTCCTGGGCCGGGATGTTCCACATTGATTACATCCCTCCACCATCCTTCTAGTTTGGGCAAATCTGTTAGCCTAAGTTCTTTCAGGGATGGCAACAATGCTGTACTTGATGATAGAATATCATCCTCAACACTGTTTGAAATATATTCCAAATTAGGCATTTCATCCACGATCAACACCTTAAGAGAAAACAGCCTATTCAACAACGGTAGTTGTTGGCAGTTCATACACCTAGATAATGAAAGTTTGCCAAGATTTGTAAGGGAGGGAAGCCAACTTGAAAATTCAAGACCCCCATAACCATAAAAAAGAAGTTCACTAATATTTGGATGCGGTTCAAGGCCTTCTAATGTTACTTCATAGAAACTAGCCTCTGTTACGTGAATATCAATATCAATATACCAAATTAACATCAAAGAACGAATATACTTCTTTTCCTTCAAGATTGCATCCTTGGACTTCAACCCACGTCTCAAATTTTTAATTCTCAGCTCTCCCCTCAAGTTGCTTAGCCCTGCTAACTCATTTAGCTCAGCATAATGCCCAAAAACAGAGTCATTGCCCTTGTTCAATACAAATTCTGACAATGTTTGAAGATTAGTCAACTGACCAAATCCATGTGGCAGGTATGTCAAACCATAGCATCCCTCAATCTCAAGAATCCTGAGCTTTACAAGCTTTTTCATGTTCCTTGGCAGTTCTTGGAGCCTAATACAATAGTTGAGTTTCAGTGTCTCTAAATTTTGCAGTTGGGGAATAGAATCAGGCAATAGCTTGATATCCAAATTCTCAGAAAGGTCAAGATATCTTAGATATTTCAATTTACCAATAGAAGTGGAGACCTTTTTAATCCCTGAATTATGCAAATCCAACACGTGTAGTAACTTAAAATTTAAAACAAGTACATCGCATATCAACTTACCCATGCCATCTTCAATTTTGCAAGGTAATTGACTAGGCAATAAAATTGTCCTAAGTTTTTTTGCTTGAAGCAATGAAGTTGGAATCTGGCCCGATGAATCCAGATGAAAATTGAATGACGTGTGCCAAGTTTCTTCATCAACAGTATTCCATCTTGTATCTAATATGGCATACCTTGACCCTGCTACTGAACTTGCAAGTTCATGCATGAGATTCGGCATTTTGCATTTTATTATATTTCCCCATTCATCTTTTTTAGCTTCATGAAAGAAACACCTCTGAAGTAAAAAGATAACATACTCATAACCAACCTCCATCAAACACTTGCTTGGATCTGATGACTCAAAAATTTCTTCAGCTATCCAGAGGTTTATTAGTATCTGCACATCTATTTCATGATCTTTGGGGAACAAGCTACAGTAAGCAACACATTGTTTTAGGTGTGGCGAAAGCTGACGATGACTCAATTTAAGCAATGCCAAAATGTCACCATCTTGTGCAGATACATCAGAAAGTTCTTTTCTAAATGAAGACCAGTCTCTAAAACTCTTGAAGTATAACATGCTTCCTAATGTCCTAATAGCAAGGGCATTTCCTCCACAGTCGTTCAGAATGTCCCTTCCGATCAACTCCATGCTTGAAACTTCTGGACCTTGCTCCTGGTCAAATGCCATTTGTTTGAATAAAGACCAAGAGTCATTGGCATTTAAGGCCCTTATCTTATATGGTAGCACTTCAGATGTAATATCTGCATATTGTTGGCTCGAGGTAGTAACAATTACCTTGCTCCCCCATGCACTTTTGGAAAATAAGTGTTTAAAGCTTTGCCATAATTGGAGTGCAGAACTAGTACTGCTCCCCTTTTCTTCCCACGTGAATAACTCCTTTAATCCCTGGCAAAGTTCGAGATCCTCTATCCTTGGATCATCAATTACAAGGAGATACCTCTTTCTATATATTTCATTTCGAAGGTTTGATTGCAATTGATGCATCTTCAAGTGCCCAGGAGGATACTTGCCAGTTACAAACTGAATGATTTTTGCAACAAGCGATGTCATATCAGAAATATCAGAGGCAGGAACCCACATCTTCAATTCAAATTGATTTTGGATTTCCTTATCATGGAAAAAGTGTCGAGCAAGACTACTTCTTCCAAATCCTCCAATACTAACAGCAGGAGCAACTGAAAAATCATACTTAGTTTTGGGATCCAGCAGAGCCTCAATGGAGTTCATTCCGCCGCCTTCTTTACAATAGCCAGTAATTACTATCTTGCTTCCTTCGGCACCACCTGTTAAGAATTCTTTCAAGCCCTGCCATAGTTCATGATCCTCGATCCTTAGATCATCGAGTACAAGAAGAAACCTCTTTCCATGGATTTCTTTGCGAAGATTTGTTTGCAATTGATGCATCTCCAGATACGCTGGATACCTATTGGTAGCAGATTGAATGATCTTTGCAACAAGTAAAGTAACATCGGATACACCAGAGGCTGAAACCCACATCTTCAGTTCAAAATGAATCTGGACCGCCTTATCATGAAAAACAAGTCGAGCAAGACTTGTTTTCCCTAATCCTCTAGCACCTACTACAGCAATGGCTGACAAATTATATTTGATTTGAGGATCCAAAAGAGTTTCTACTATTCTCATTCTATCCTGATCTCTTCCTATAACTTCTTCCTGAAAGACATTAGGGTTAGTCAGCTTCCCCAAATTGCTCAGAAAATCGCTCTTTTCAGACGAATGATCTAAATGAAAATTTCGTTCAAGTGAAATTTCATCGATCATTTGCTTGAATTTCTTTATTTTTCTACTCCAAACAAGTTTATTCGAAGAACTGAAAAAAAGAGTTAGCACCTGTTTGGATATTACATTTGCAGAAATCAATTGTCGTACCAAAGATTCAGCAGAAGTAGATATGTCGTCAAGAAATAAATCAGATTCGCAAATCACAGGTTCAAGCTTCATCAGCCAATTCCTCACTCGAATATTGTTAACCTGTTTTTCCTCTGCATCAAGAAGTACATAGTGGAGTGACGAAACACTGGTTTCAAGATCTCGAAGCAACTTAGTTATTCCCCAAATCGAACCCATTTCTTTCACATCTTTAGTATGCAATCTACTCAGGATGCGACCCGCAACGTTAGAGATTATAACTTCTCCCATTCGCAAATTGGGAGGGTATTCTACCGAAAGTTAAGAAGCGATTATGTTTTGGAGCGGACAGTCTTTTTCTTTTGAATTGCATTCATTGCTATAAATTATTCTTAATTTTATTTTATTTATAATTTTATATACTTTATATTAATTTCTATAGTTATTTTGATTAAGTAATATTATTTTATCATTTATATGTTAAAATTAATATAATAAATATTTAAATAATTATTTTTTATTCACAATTACATCATAATTTATTTTATAAGCTTTTCTATTTACATATTATTTTTTATTACTTTATTTTACATAATATTTTTTTATTTTTTATTTATCAAAATATAATTCAATATTATGTAATTTTTTATTAAAGTTTATAAATTTTCTTTTTATTCAAATCAAAATAAAATAAAACATGATTCATTAACATAAATAAAAGTAAGGTTTAATAGGAGTTTATACAAAAATTGCTAATAATAATATTAAAGCTAAAATTTATTTAAATACATAATTTTTTAAAATAATTAAAATATAAATTATTACAATCAATAAATATTAAAATAAAACTTAAATAAAAATCAATACAAAAGGCATCAAGAGAAGATAACTATCAAGCACCCAATTAAGCCCCACTATAATTATTAACAAAAAAAAAAGTAAAGTAATCCATATTATGAACTTTGTGTTGTTTGATCTCTTAAATTTTAAAATGTGTTTTCTGGTTTCATTTTTGAGAAAAATGATCAATTATAGATAAATAATATTATTTTAAAGATTTATCTATTAAAATATTTTTTTTTACCATCAAGTGATTAAAATATGATAAAATACGGGTCACTAAGTGGATTAAAGATGAAATTTAGTATTTATTTAAGAAGAGATAAATAATAATATATTTCTAGCATAAAACAATTTAAATAAATATTTTTATTTTTAAAAAAATCAATAAGATAATAAAATAATAATATTAATAACCATGCATATTTAAATGCACATTTTTGTGATTTTATTTCATACTAATTGACTTAATTTTTTGAAGTTAATCGCTAAATGTACACTAAGACTTAATTTTTGTGACTTGCATGATATTTTTCTCAATTAAAAAATATGCAAATCTTACATAAAAAAAATTCAATTAATCTAGCATAATATGATTAACACTTAATATCGTTACTCAAAGAAGTATTACATACACCATTTCAAAAAGAATAAAGATATCTAATAGTAGTCATTACAATATTTTTTTGATCAATTTTTCAAATTTCACATTTAGGTCACGAAACTCCATCCAAGAATCGTCATTATCTGTAATTTGAGAATAAGATTAATTGTGAACTTCATTTTCTTGTTGTATCGAAGAAATTGAATCCATGAGGACATTAACTTCATACAAAGTCATACATGATAGATCAAAATCGTTCATCATACAATTTTTCCCATCCAAAATCAATTACCTTTGAGAAGAGTTATTTTTATCAAGAATTTGTTAGTAGTTGTTCTCCGTAAGAATATCAATAGCAATAGTGTTATTATTACCATAATTAATGAAATAATTATTTTTCTCTGTCATGATCGGTACTATACCATTAGCATCTTCAATAATACTAATAACTCCACTTTGATAATTTGTTTCTACTTGTTGCATGAAAGCTTTATCAAAGATTTTGTGGTGGTTTCTCTCAATAAGAATATCAATATCAAGTGTGTTATTATTATAAGAGTTGATGAAACAATTATTGTTATCGAGCATATTCGATTTTATACGATTAGCAACTTCAGTAGTTCTAGTGAATCCATTATGATAAATCTCTTCCATTTGTTGTGGCATGTAATCTTTATCAAAAACTTGATAGTTGTTCTCCATAGCAATATTAATAGTTTTAGTAGTACTAGTGACTCTACTTTGAAAATTTGTTTCTACTTGTTGTGGCATGTATTGCTTTGAATTAGTTCGTGATGATTTTTCAAGAACCTTATTAAAATCGTGTGTTGTATAATCTTCAAAATCTTCTCTTCTTCGTTTGTTATTAGTGATTTGCTTCTCTCTTGTATTTTTTTCTTTCTCGTTGTTTTTGATTCGACAAATTACTAATTCTTGAAACTACAAAACAATTTAGAAATGAATATTAAATGACTATTAAATCAATTTCAAAATTTAAGAAACCAAGAAAAATAATTAGAGTAAAAATTACAAAAAAAAAATTATGTGCTTGTCAATTTATTTTACACATATTATTGGGTTTAATGGGGTGTCAATCATCATTTGTTTGTACAGGTTATATTCTTCTTTTAAGTCCAAATTCACGTATTTTTTAAAAATCATATAAAAATAATTAGTTTTAAAAAAGTTATTTATTGGATAAAAGGAATCAAAAGTTCAATGTATGTGACAATATTGCACTTTGGTATGTTAGTTATTTAGTGGGATGGTATAAATCTATTATCTGTTTTACAAAATGTCAATTATATCAACGAAAATTTAGCCTAAATATTTTCTATGGGCTTTGAATACCGAGATACCATATATTTACTACCCCACTTAACTAATAACTAGCAAACTAAATATCACTTTCGTTAAAGTAAAAAGTTTCTATAAATTAAATATTTACATAAAAATATAATTGGCTCATGTAAACACTCTTCCAATGCCAACATTTTTATACTATTTTCTTTATTCTACAAGTTATATATGATTTAATAATCAAATGACAATATAATAAATTAAATTTATGACTTACATTATCATCGGGAAGTATAAACTCATGCATAATCCAATCACTCTTGATCGTCTTGGTTTTGAAGAAGGTAAGAACATTCTTAATGCCAATAAGAATATCTTGTTTATTAAAAATTTTCTTTTCTGGTGGTCCTACTCTCCACCCTCCTTTGTTTATATTCTCTCCTTTTATAAGTCGTTTTAATTTACTCTTTTTATAGAGTTTTTCATTTTTTGATGGCATTGGTTGTCTGATCACAAAATAATATCTTTCATTATCCTTCAATCTTGAGTCATCACCACCTGCATTATTAATTAACTAAAAATTTTAATATCCTAATTATTTTTTAAACTCACATGTTACATGATACAATTTAAAATTGTGATTAAAAAGACAAGTTTTACAAACAATTAACTTTGTATTCAAATGTTTATAATTTGACCAAAGTAGTTTGGCAAAAGTGTGTATTAACTTTCTCAATTTAACAAATTTGATAAGTGAAACCAATTATTTGTTACACAATTCAAAATATGGAACAAGTATTATATTGAATTTGAAATTACTAGATATCAAATTTATAGACATATTTGATGGTGATATCGATTGAATAAAGAGAATATAATAACAATAAATAAGCTTTTTCAATCTAATCTTCTTGCTACTATAAATGTTTTACTCTATTTTTCTCAATCATTCAATTGTACGTGCATGAAATAAAAGGCTTACACTTACAATCCTTTATATATATAAGGGATAATTAAGAAGAGTTTTATGTATCCTCTAATTATAATTATAATGATATGTAAATTTTTTTTTTGCTAGAAAATGTAGTACTATTTTTGATAAAACTGTTACTCTTTAGTTTAGAACCCCTTCCAAATATATATATATACATACGGGTACTTAAGAATGATTCTAAGTATCCAATTACAATTATAATGATTTGTAAAATCTTTATTTTTTTATTTCAAGTATTTAAAGTTGTATAGATAATGTAGATTTTTATTTTTGTTAAAACTCCTACTCTTTACTCTTTAGTTTGAAGCCCCCTTTGATATATTCTAATTACAATTATCTTATATTTACAAAATCTTTATTTATTTTTTCAAGTTTTTAAGAAAAAAAATCAAAAATATCCCCAAAGTTTTCAATATCTTCAGAAATACCCTTAACGTTTAAAAAAAACTACAATACACTTGAGGTTTAAGATATCTTCAAAAATACCCTTATTATTTAACAAAAGCATAAAAAACCAGTAAAAAATCACATCAATATCTGAAAAGTCTTTTCTACTCCTACCTATATAGTTTTTTAAATATTATCGTTCAGAATATTATCGTAAATACGCTTCAAGTTTTTCTTTTCTTCAAAAATACTCATATTATAATAATTAATTTAACTTTATTAAAAATACCCATGCTATAATAATTAATTTAATTTCATCAAAAATATCTCTGCTACAATAATTAATTTAACTTCATAAAAAATGTCTCTACTATAATATTTAATTTATCTTCATAAAAAATATATTTACTTCTCAATAACACGATATAAAATATTTTTCAAAAATACACCTGAAAATAAATTAAGTTAACAAAGCACACAATATCAAGTTAAATATTTTTGGAAAATATTTTATATCGTGTTATTGAGAAGTAGGAGTATAATATAGATATTTTTGGTGAAGTTAAATTAATTATTATAGCAGAGTTATTTTTGATAAAATTAAATTAATTATTATAGCATAGGTATTTTTAAAGAAAAGCAAAACATTAAGGGGTATTGACGATAATATTCTCGACAGCAATATTCAAAAAGCTATATAGGCAAAGGTAGAAAATAATTTTTCTGATATTGATGTAATTTTTTACAACTTTTTTATGTTTATGTTAAATAATAAGGGCATTTTTGAAGATACCTTAAACCTCAAGGGTATTGTAGTTTTTTTTTAACATTAAGGGTATTATTGAAGATATTTAAAACTTCAAGAGTATTTTTGATTTTTTTCCGCAGGAGTGATATATGTATAGGGGTGAAATTACCATTTTATCCCTAATATTAAATAAAAATATAACACTGACAACGTTTATGAGCATTTTTTATATTAAATAAAACTCAGGAATAATTTTGAAGAAACACAAAACCACTTGAATATTTGTGATAATAATTAGTTTTTAAAGTTGTATATATGTGTTTATTAAAACTCTGGTTTATCCTTTAGTTTGAATTATTATTTTGATGATGCTACAACTAATGAACACGCAACATCTTGCCCCTAAATTACGGTTTTTTCTAACTTTGTTTTGTAATTTTTATTTTTCATTTTAAACATGACAACTATTTTGTTTGCACTTTATTTATAATTTTTTATTTTTTTAATAAATAAATCTTTGTTTCAAATAAGAAGACGATAACAAAGTTTATTTTCGTAATAAAGATTAATTTTATATATTTTTTAATGAACCGAAAAATATTTTATTTCTTCAACCAAAAATTTAAAAATATTTATTTAAACATAAAAAAATAAAGGCTAACCTATATTATTATTATTTTAAATTTTATCAGATTTAACAGTTTAATTTCTTAATTATTTTATAATATTATGTCCTTTATATTTTTAAATTTAAAACAATTAGTCCAAATTAAAATGTAACAATTAGAATTAGACTATATTTTTTTGTATTATTTAATCTTTTAACTATTGAGGTTTAATATATTAATCTATTATCACTAAAATTATAAAATTTAAAAAGACAGTGAACTTGATATTACAAATAAAATTTAAAGCAGTCAAAATGTTAAACCTGATAAATATTGGGCATCATTAGTATAATTTAACCAAAAATATATTGCATAATGAATGATATATATGTGGATATTAGACGACAAAAGTATAGATTTAAAACTATATTTTTATTTAATTTAAAGTACCGATAACTTAACTTACAAGTTAATTATTTTTGTTATATGTTATAATATTATAGAAATAGTAAAAATATATTTAATAAACATTTACTATAAGAGAGTATTTTTCATTTATATTATAAGAAAAATGTATTATTCTTAAATAATATTTTTTAACTCAAAAAATACGAGTATTTTTTCATAAGTTTGAAAAATTATTTAGAAAATAAAATGATTTTTTATTAATCCCTACGTAAAATTGCCAACTAAGATCCAAACTTTTCTAACTTAATTAAATTTATCAAATTAAAGAAAATTAGAAAACATGTGTAAAATTAAGCATCAAATATATGTTAATAAAATATCACAAAAATTCAAACCAAACAATGACCAAAAGATAATTAATAGCCAAAAGATAATTAATAAAAATATAGTAACAAACGAGATTTTCTTAATATTAAGTCAAATTGAAATGAAAACATTTGTAAAAACTTTATCAAATTATAACAGTATATAAATAAACTACTAATTTGAATGCATGAACTTCAACTAAATATAGAAAACATATTAAAGTTATTATAAAGATAAAATAAAGAAACTTACAGGAAGATTATAAGGTTCACATACATAAACATCTTCGTTAGTAATAGGAATATAAGGAGAAAGTTGATTGTCGTTAGCCTTATTAGGTAAAAACAAAAGCTAGGGTTGAATCTGAAGTCAATAGGAATCAAATTTATAGACATGAACAGAGAGAATATAAAAACAATAAACAAGCTTATTTTTCTCAAACGCGTGGAATAAAAGGTTGCATAAGCAATCCTTTATATATATATATATATATATATATATATATATATATATATTTTTGATGTAGATAATGTATACAATAATTTACAAAACCTTTATATTTTTCTTTCGGGTATATAGATATATATATATATATCGCAAAACCTTTATATTTTTCTTTCGGGTATATATATATATAGCAATTGATGTAGATAATGTATACAATAATTTGCAAAACCTTTATATTTTTCTTTCGGGTATATATATATATAGGGTTAGTTAAGAAGTATTCTATGTATACTCTAATTATAATTTCAATGATTTGTAGAATCTTAAAATTTTTTCTTTCAAGTATTTAAAATTGCATGGATAATGTAGAGTTTTATTTTAGGTTGGAACCTCCTCTAAATATATTCTAATTACAATTATCATAGATTTGTAAAATCTTTATTTATTTTTTCGTTGGATATATAAAAAATGTAGATTTGTTTGTTTATTAAAACTCCAATATATCATTTAGTTTGAAGTGTTATTTTGATGAGATGAACACGCAACATCATGCCCCTAAATTACGGTTTTGAGACTGATATAATATATAACAAGTAACTATTAGGTTATACTGATAAACATTAGTTATATTAAAGAGAAAAGAAGATAAAGTTGATGTTATAAAAGATATATTAAATCTCCTACAAAGTAGGAAAATTGAGATGAATGCAATAGTTGAAAAAGAAAAATAGATAAATGTTGTAGAAGTAGATAATCATTAAATAATATTAAAATATTTATTAGAAGAAAAAAAAGAAGAAAAAATTTAAAAAATAATGAAAACTTCTACTTATTTTATAATAATTGAAAATTTCATAAAATTATCCAAAATAAAAATTAACAAAAATAAAATTTTCTAAAATAGGAAATGACATAGAAAAATATACATAATATAATATAATAAGATAATATATATATATATATATATATAAACTAATGTACATTATGCACAAAGTCTACTGGTTTTTTATTCTAAATTTGTTTGATGATAATTATGCATTCAAAAAATGAAATGCAAAAAAAAAAAGAAAAAAAACCAATAAATAAGAGGGAATAAAGAAAAAGTTTAAGAAAGTTTTATTTATAAAAGAAATCATAAAAGTAAAGTACGTAATTAATCTTTTGTTTTATATTTATCTTTTAGAATAATAATAATATGTGTAATTAAAGCAAAAAAATTGGACAGCAAAAAAAAATATTGGCAAATAAATATAGTAACAAAATAATTATTATATTCTTTGTGTAATACTCGTAACACAAAATTAGCTGTGATTCTGCACCGCTCAACATCACAACTATAATTTTATTGTTCATCTAGGATCCGATAAAAAATCTTTTCCTAAAAATAATTTTTGATAAATAATAATAAATCTAGTAAGCACTCTTCAATATTGAAACTTGATTCTACGAAACCATGCAAGAATTTAACAAAGTATAAAATTAAGAGTAAAGGAATTTCAGATAATCTTACGGAGGGAAGAGCATTCCCCATCTACAGATCATAAATTCAGTTTTGATGAGTGGACATAACAGAGAGGATCAAAAAAAGAACCTGCTTTGATCGATCATGGTAGCTGTCATGGTCAACGCAAATTCAATCTCTTAGGAGACTGCCAATGTGCTTTTGGAGGCAAAGACAGCAACCGATTCAAGAAACTGCAAGAGGGTAGCAGCATATAAATATTGTGCCACATCAACTGAGATTCGTACCAAGACAAACGGACACAAATTCTTTCTTCATGTCTAAGATGCTCCAAGGTTTAGATATCATATATTAATCAGTAATTCATGTTCTCAGCAAATTTTCTATCAAATTAGACATACCAGATTCCTACCAATACATTAAGTTATAAAGTGATTATCATATCTAACAAGTTTTTAATAAAAAAGTTTTAATAATTAATGGATCTATTATCGAAAATTACCAAATATAATGAAAACTTCTTTTTTTTTAACCTAGTTTTAGGGATAGTTTGGATGTGCTTATTTTAGGAGTCTTTTAAAATTAAATGGTTTGGATTAAAATGATTTAAAGGTGCTTCATTAAGCTATTTTGCATAAAATTGTTATAAGTGGTTTAATGTGATACTTTAATAATTAATTTAGGAAAAGAGCATGCATTATAAACTACTTTTCTCAAAAATAAGGATTACATATTTTTTTTAAAAACACAAATAATGTTTCTCAAAATTTTGAAACTACTTCTCATCGAGATTGCAAAACATCATTGAAAGTACTTTAAACTATTTGAAATCACTTTCAACCAAAAGAAACAATTACAAACAGACCCTTGGTGTTCTAGGGGCAAAAGAAAAGGAGAAAAGGAAGAAGTAATATTCATGTATAAAGGTTAACTATAGTATCAAATGTAAACCAAGAAGGAGAGGAGACAAGTGATTGATAATTGACTTACATTGCTGAACACGCTAACAATCGGCAAGCACATGCATACGCGAAATGATGCTTCATATAAACATGTGAGACTCATAGGCAGATTTTCCATCCGTTTAAGTGGTAAATGCTGTGGAATAACCATTACAGTAAAGTGATGCCAGATATGGAAATCCCGCAGGCAGTTGACAAGTTGCTTCCTAGTAGGGATCGATCACAGCAGTGAAGAAAATGGTATCCAAATGCAAAAGGCAGAGGATAATTTGCGGCTATTGACTTTAACTATTGAGATGGAAAACCCCATTTACTGGAATCCGTCTTCTGTAATCGATGGATGCTACTATCTGATAGTGTTCATTGTAGACTTTTGGTCGGTTTCCAGCCACTATTATTCAACAACATCTCCTCTATATTTGGGAACATCGGCATGGATGACAGCTTGACAATTCAAGACCCCCGTAACCATAAAAAAGCAGTTCACTAATATTTGGATGCGGTTCAAGGCCTTGTAATGTTACTTCATAGAAACTAGCCTCTGTTACGTGAATATCAATATCAATATACCAAATTAACATCAAGGAGCGAATATACTTCTTTTCCTTCAAGATTGCATCCTTGGACTTCAACCCACGTCTCAAATTTTTAATTCTTAGCTCTCCCCTCAAGTTGCTTAGCCCTGCTAACTCATTTAGCTCAGCATAATGCCCAAAAACAGAGTCATTGCCCTTGTTCAATACAAATTCTGACTATGTTTGAAGATTAGTCAACTGACCAAATCCATGTGGCAGGTAAGTCAAACCATAGCATCCCTCAATCTCAAGAATCCTGAGCTTTACAAGCTTTTTTATGTTCCTTGGCAGTTCTTGGAGCCTAATACAATAGTTGAGTTTCAGTGTCTCTAAATTTTGCAGTTGGGGAATAGAATCAGGCAATAGCTTGATATCCAAATTCTCAGAAAGGTCAAGATATCTTAGATATTTCAATTTACCAATAGAAGTGGAGACATTTTTAATCCCTGAATTATGCAAATCCAACAAGTGTAGTAACTTAAAATTTAAAACAAGTACATCGCATATCAACTTACCCATGCCATCTTCAATTTTGCAAGGTAATTGACTATGCAATAAAATTGTCCTAAGTTTTTTTGCTTGAAGCAATGAAGTTGGAATCTGGCCCGATGAATCCAGATGAAAATTGAATGACGTGTGTCGAGTTTCTTCATCAACAGTATTCCATCTTGTATCTAATATGGCATACCTTGACCCTGCTACTGAAAGAAACAGCTCTGAAGTAAAAAGATAACATACTCATAACCAACATCCTTCAAACACTTGCTTGGATCTGATGACTCAAAAAGTTCTTCAGCTATCCAGAGGTTTATTAGTATTTGCACATCTATTTCATGATCTTTGGGGAACAAGCTACAGTAAGAAACACATTGTTTTAGGTGTGGCGAACGCCGACGATGACTCAATTTAAGCAATCCCAAAGTGTCACCTTCTTGTGCAGATACATCATAAAGTTCTTTTCTAAACGAAGACCAGTCTCTAAAACTCTTGAAGTATATCATGCCTCCTAATGTCCTTGTTAGAAATACTTAATGATTGTATTCTATTCTGTGAATAAATGAATATACATGGTGCCTTTATATAGGAGTTACAAGTAAATTAGATATGTCTAAAGTAACTAACTAAAGATATGCCAGAAATAAAGAGATATACATTAGCAGATATATATATAAATATATATATTAATATATTATTAGATATACATTAACAGTCCCCCTCAAACTCAAGGTGGATGTGAAACCAACTTGAGGTTGTCAACCAAATTACGAGTGCGTCCTTTGGGAAGTGCCTTAGTGAAAATATCTGCAAGTTGATCGTTGGAGGAAACAGGGAAAAGCTTGAGAGCACCATGGATAAGATGAGAGCGAATAAAGTGACAATCAATCTCAATGTGTTTAGTCCGTTCATGGAAGACATCGTTGTGAGCAATATGCATGGCACTCTGATTATCACAATAAAGAGGAGTTGCAGAAGATGTGGACACACCCAAATCCTTAAGGAGCCATCGTAGCCAAAGGAGCTCAGATGTGGTATCAGCAAGAGCACGATATTCTGCTTCAGTACTGGAGCGGGCCACAAAGGTTTGTTTCTTACTTCGCCAAGAAATCAAAGAAGTACCAAGGAGAAAGCAATAACCTGTAGTGGACCTGCGATCAGTAGGATCTCCTGCCCAATCAGCATCAGAGAATGCACGAAGTACTAAAGGAGACTGAACTGAGTAGAAAAGGCCATGAAAGATAATGCCTTTCAAGTATCGTAGAATACGCAGAACAGCAGCATAATGAGTCGATCGTGGAGCAGACAGATACTGGCTCACCTGATGAACAGCATAAGAGATGTCTGGACGAGTAACTGTAAGATAAACTAGACTGCCAACCAATCGTCTATAAAGAGAGGGATTAGACAATGGTTGCCCCTCTGATGGTGTCAGATGCGTATTAAGTTCAACTGGAGTGTCAACAGTCTTATTATCAGTGAGTCCAGCTTGAGATATGAGGTCAGATGCATACTTTGCTTGAGTAATGTAAAGACCATCTGTGGAACGAGTGATCTCAAGACCCAAGAAATAGCTTAAATGTCCAAGGTCTTTCATCTCAAACTGCTGACTAAGAAAATCCTTGAGTTCTTGAATGCCACTGAGGTCATCACCAGTTATGATCATATCATCCACATATAGAAGAAGCAAAATGGTGCCTTTATTATTGCGACGAAGAAATAGGGCAGAATCATAAGGACTGGCAGTGTAACCCAAGCGAAGAATGGTGGAACTGAATTTGGCAAACCATGCTCGTGGAGCTTGTTTAAGGCCATAAATTGCACGTCGAAAGCGACAAACCTTATTTGTTTCAACAGAAAGACCAGGAGGAGGTTGCATATAGACTTCTTCATGCAGATCCCCATTAAGGAATGCATTTTTAACATCCATCTGAAAAAGGTCCCATTTACTAGCAGCGGCAACAGCTAAGAGGGTACGAACAGAGGAAATACGGGCAACTGGAGCAAAAGTCTCTTCATAATCAATCCCATACTCTTGTGTAAAACCTCTTGCTACAAGACGAGCCTTATAGCGATCGATAGACCCATCAGAGCGAGTCTTGATCTTATAGATCCACTTACTACCAACCACAGATTGACCAGGAGGGAGAGTAACAAGATCCCAAGTATGGTTTTTGGTTAATGCATCAATTTCTTCTTTCATTGCAATCTGCCAAGAAGGGTTAGTAGATGCCTCACGATAGGTGTGAGGCTCATGGAGTGTAGCAAGGGCAGTGTAACAATGATAGTCAAGTAAATGTGTAGGAATGGATCTTACCCGGGTTGAGTGGCGAGGTGGAATGTCTTGTTGAGGATCTTCAGGCGGAGCAGGAGCAAGGGACCTATGTTCAAGGTGAGGTAGCTCATTATCAACCTGTTCTTCTACGACCTGTCTAGGAGAATCATCAAAAATATTTGAAGATTGAATAGTGACGTCCAAAGATGGATTAGAAGTATCTGTAGAAGGAACAAGAGACTCATTTGGAAAAATTTCTAAAACATTGGAATTAGTTAGGGAAGAACGAAAGTGAGAAAGTTCAACAAATAAGCGGTGTTCCCAAAAGACAACATTACGGGAAACACGGAGACGATGTGAGACAGGATCATAGCATCGATACCCTTTTTGAGTTTCACCGTAACCAAGAAAACAACAAAGTCTAGACCGAGGTTCAAGTTTGTTGTGTTCATGAGGCTGAAGAAGAACGAAACAAGCAGATCCGAATGAGCGAAGGTAATGATAGTTAGGAGATGATCCAAAAAGGCGCTCATACGGAGTCTGATTATGAATGACAGCGCTTGGAATGCGATTAATGGCATAAACAGCATGAAGAGCAGCTTCACCCCAAAATGGGGCAGGAACTTTGGCAGAGAGAAGAAGAGCACGAACAGTGTCAAGAATATGACGAAGTTTTCTTTCGGCTCGACCATTTTGTTGAGAGGTTCCTGGACAGGTTAGATGATGTACAGTGCCATAGGAGTGTAATAGAGTTTGAAAATCATTTTGAGTATATTCAAGAGCATTATCAGATCGAAAAGTTTTGATATGTTTGGAGAATTGTGTTTCAACCATTTTTGCAAAGTTACTGTATATTGATAAGATTTCAGAACGAGATTTCATTGGAAAGATCCAACTATAACGAGAATAATCATCAATAAAAACAACAAAATATCGAGATCCACCAATACTAGTAACAGGAGAAGGTCCCCAAACATCAGAATGAATTAACTCAAAAATACTATTAGAGATAGATATACTATTATTGAAAGGTAAAGCTGGTTGTTTTCCTAACTGACATGAAGTACAATCAAAATTATCTTTGGACATAGAGCCCAATAGACCTTTAGAAGCTAACTGTTGTACCCGAGAGGATGGGGCATGACTAAGACGAGAATGCCAAAGTGCGAGAGAAGGTAAGGAAGAAACTGCAGCAGTTGCAGCAGCAACAGAGGCAGGAGCAACAAGTGGAAGATGAAGATTGTTTACGGGAAACATACGCCCGACCCTAGGACCGGTCCCAAGCTCTTGTCCCGTCCTCGGATCCTGCACAATACACCCAGAATAGTCAAAAATAAGGCGATATCCTAGTTCAGCTAATTGTCCCACAGAGCATAAATTATAGGATAGGTCAGGTACATGGAAAACCCCAGGAACAGAGAGGGTAGAGGTCGAAATAAAACCTAGACTATTCCCATGAATGGTGGAACCATCAGCTATATGAATATTAAGGGGATGTGGTGCAGGGTCAAGTTTGGAGAATAAAGATGAGTGAGGAGTCATGTGATTGCAACATGCAGAGTCAAAAAGCCAATTTTGAGACTTACCGGGCAAAACTGAGAGGGTAGTGGAAAAAGATGCATTACCAGCCATTTGAACAGCCTGAGTTATGATCTTCTGTAGTTCAATGGAAGAGAGGTTGATAGTGGATTCAGAAGACTGGGACTCTGCTGAACTAGAAGGCATCAACGAAGTAGGCTCAGTATTAGCAACAACAGCAGTAGATTTGTTGCGACGGTAACAAGTCTCAATGGTGTGGCCATGACGCTTGCAATAATTGCAGAACCTTTTATTGCTCTGCCTGCGACGATTGTAAAAGCCAAAGGAATCACCTGATTGCTGAGGTTGTTCAATGGCAGGAGCAGGAGGAGTAATAGCCAAAACATTGAGCTTATTTTGGGCTTGAAGGGTTGCAAGTCGAGCTTCTTCTCTAACCAACTCATTTACAGCAGTATCAAGAGAGGGAGGAGGACTACGATTAAGAAGCTGACCTCGGATTGGCTCAAAGTCCTTGTGGAGTGACATCAAGAACTCATAGAGACGAAATTCATCCTTAATTGTAGCATATTGCTGAGCATCTGTTGAGCATGACCAAATTGGATCACAAAGGTCAATTTGGTCCCAAAGGAAGCGAAGTTAATCAAAGTAGTCATTGATGGATTGCCCTGGTCCCTGTTGCAGTTTATGCAATTCAACTATTAGTTGATATTTCATGGATCCGTGAGTAATGGAGTACCTTTTAGTCAACATATCCCATGCTGATTTGGCATCATCAAAACTGCCTAACAGATTGGAGATAGATGGAATAGAAGTATTCCGAATCCATGTGAGAATCATGTGGTTGTGACTATCCCATTCAATCATGCGACGAAGAAAGATAGCATCTTCTTCACTTGCTCCTTTATCAGGAATAATAATTGCACCAGTACAATAATGTCAGAGCATACGACCCTTAAGAAAACTGCGCATAGCTTGAGACCATGACAAATAATTCTTAGTCCCCTCCAATATAGTATTGATAGGGCAAGAAACAAAATTATCCTTTTTATCCATTTCAAAACACAATTTGTAAAAACAGACTGCAAAAACGAGATCTACGCGAAAAACTGGGCAGGGTGTACCTGTAATGCAAAAATCCGGTCAACGGTCAACGGTCAGAGGTCAACGGTCAGCGGTCCACGGGCAGAGGTCAACGGTCAGAGGTCGCGGGCAGCGGGCAGTTCGGGCAGCGGAAAAGCCCGGTCAGGATTGGTTCGCTGGCGTCAACTGCAGGTACTGATGACGTCAGCCCTACGCAGGTACTGATGACGTCACGAGAATGGCCCGGCTGCTTGGCGCGTGGATCTGACGCGTCGTTGATGTTGGAGGCGCGTGAGGGCACGTATGGAGTCTGATGACTGTGATACTTACACGGTTGTGTAGATCCGGTTGAGACGATCACAGTGGTATCTGTTGATAGTTCGTCGGGTTAAGATTCACGGCGGCGGCGGCGGCGCGTGAACGACGTGCAGACTGGTTGTGCGGCGCGTGAGGGAGCGTGCGGTGTCCGATGGTTGCGATATTTCCACGGTTGTGTAGATCCGGTTGAGACGGTCACAGTGGTATATGCAGAAAAAATTTCGGAACAATATGCACGGCGGCGGCGGTGGTTGCAGTTGTTTGTGTGGTGCGGAACTCCTTAACAACAGCCACTGTAATTCCGGAACCTAAGGACAACGACTGAAAGACGTCGGAGGTTAAACGGTGAATGATTCCAACGGTTATTGTGACAGCGGAAGCTATAAGGGTTAAATAATCACCAAAAAGAAAAACTGCTAGAAAGACAAAAATAGTGGCTCTGATACCATGTTAGAAATACTTAATGATTGTATTCTATTCTGTGAATAAATGAATATACATGGTGCCTTTATATAGGAGTTACAAGTAAATTAGATATATATAAAGTAACTAACTAAAGATATGCCAGAAATAAAGAGATATACATTAGAGATATACATTAGCAGATATATATATAAATATATATATTAATATATTATTAGATATACATTAACGGTACTAATAGCAAGGGCATTTCCTCCACAGTTGTTCAGAATGTCCCTTCTTATCAACTCCATGCTTGAATCTTCTGGAACCCACATCTTCAGTTCAAATTGATTCTGGATTTCCTTGTCATGGAAAAAGTGTCGAGCAAGACTACTTCTTCCAAATCCTCCAATACTAACAGCAGGAGCAACTGAAAAATCATACTTGGTTTTAGGATCCAGCAGAGCCTCAATGGAGTTTATTCCGGCGCCTTCCTTACAATAGCCAGTAATTACTATCTTGCTTCCTTCGGCACCACCTGTTAAGAATTCTTTCAAGCCCTGCCATAGTTCACGATCCTCAATCCTTAGATCATCGAGTACAAGAAGAAACCTCTTTCCATGGATTTCTTTGCGAAGATTTGTTTACAATTGATGCATCTCCAGATACGTGGGATACCTATTGGTAGCAGATTGAATGATCTTTGCAACAAGTGAAGTAACATCGGATACACCAGAGGCTGAAACCCACATCTTCAGTTCAAAATGAATCTGGACCGCCTTATCATGAAAAACAAGTCGAGCAAGACCTGTTTTCCCTAATCCTCTAGCACCTACTACAGCAATGGCTGACAAATTATATTTGATTTGAGGATCCAAAAGAGTTTCTACTATTCTCATTCTATCCTGATCTCTTCCTAGAACTTCTTCCTGAAAGACATTAGGGTTAGTCAGCTACCCCAAATTGCTCAGAAAATCGCTCTTTTCAGACGAATGATCTAAATGAAAAAAAAATTCAAGTGAAATTTCATCGATCATTTGCTTGAATTTCTTTATTTTTCTACTCCAAACAAGTTTATTCGAAGAACTGAAAAAAAGAGTTAGCACCTGTTTGGATATTACATTTGCAGAAATCAATTGCCGTACCAAAGATTCAGCAGAAGTAGATATGTCGTCAAGAAATAAATCAGATTCGAAAATCACAGATTCAAGCTTCTTCAGCCAATTCCTCACTCGAAGATTGTTAACCTGTTTTTCCTCTGCATCAAGAAGTACATAATGGAGTGACGAAAGACTGGTTTCAAGATCTCGAAGCAACTTAGTTATTCCCCAAATCGAACCCATTTCTTTCACATCTTTAGTATGCAATCTACTCAGGGTGCGACCCGCAACGTTAGAGATTATAACTTCTCCCGTTCGCAAATTGGGAGGGTATTCTACCGAAAGTTAAGAAGCGGTTATGTTTTGGAGCGGACAGTCTTTTTCTTTTGAATTGCATTCATTACTAAGTGGATAAAGGGTTGAAAATTTAATAAGAATGTGGACGAGGACGGATGATTTTAAAATTTAAGCATTCTAATATTAATGGGAATGTACATTTTTCGTAAATATGTTAAAATAATCTATTTTATTATTTATTTATATAATTATATATTATTGTATCTGATTTCAAAAATAAAATAAACTATTTTTAATTTTATATTAATATTTATCGTTATTTTAATTAAACTATTTAAATAAATAATATTATTTTTATCGAATTCAATTATTATTATTATTATTCTTGTTTTTATTATATTTGAATGTTAAAATTAATATAATAAATATTTAAATAATTATTTTTTATTTATAACTTACATCATAATTTATTTTATAAACTTTTCTATTTTTACATATATTTTTGATTACTTTATTTTACGTAATATTTTATTACCTTTTTTGTTTATCAAAATACAATTCAATATTATGTATTTTTTTATTAAAAGTAAATAACTTATAATTTAAAATAAAAAAAATATTTATACTAAAAAATATCTAATGATCTAATTGGTATTTGAATATGATTATGATACAGTTGTAATTACAATCATTATTTAAATATGTATTATTGTAATTTTTGATAAAAATAAATAAATATATTTAAAAATATCAATTTTATTCTTTCAAAATTTTACCTAAAATATATAAATAAATTTCAGTTATCTTTTCACAAGAATTAATAGACTTCTCCGTGAATTAACAAGTTTTTCAGTATACTTAATAATTTAGTAATTTAAGATTTTAATAAAAATATTATTTTAACATTAAAAAAATTATTTTAAATGGAAAAACATTAGCAAAAATTACTTTCATAATAAAAATAAAAAGTTTTTTTTTAGCCTTTTTAAGTGATTGATTAATAAAAGAAAATGTAATAAAGCTACAAATTAAATACACGAGCATTTCTAAAAAAACAAAAACAAAAATATTTTCTTAATTTATAAGATAGGGTAAATATATACATGTCAACATGATGTATATATATAGACACGTTAGTATGATGTAAAATATATTGGTTTAACTATGGAAATAATCTAAAATTTAAATACTAAAAAAATAAGCAAATATTACCCGAAAAAAGAACAAATGCAACTTGAACATGGATAATATGATTAACACCTAATATTATAGTTCATAGAAGTTATACATATACCCATTGAAAATAAAAATCAGATTCAAAAATTTCATTATTAAAAGTACTTCTTACCGTTAAAATTTTAATTAATAATAATAAATTTAAATATGATATCCCGGACTATTAAATTATTTTTTTAGTTTTATGTTGTTTTTTTATATTTTTTGAACTTTATATTTTTCTTTGTAGCTTTATGATGTGTTTTTAATTTTAATATTTAAATGTTAATGACTGTACAATAATTTTTTATAATAATTTATTAATATAAAAATTAAACAATATTATTAATTAATAAAAAGATATATATTTTTTGATAAAAATATAATTTAATCAAATTTTATTTAAACATACGTAGCTCGAATAAATAAAAATTAAAATAATTTTTTTTTATTTTTTGTTAATATTGTATAAAAAATAAAATAAAATGTGTACAATATTGTACATATTGATAATCTTGCTATTTAAATGGGAAACCTTAAAGGAACAACTTTTATGCAAAACTTGCAATAAAAAACAGATTAAAGGTTCATCGAAGATGAAAAGCACCAGCCTTTTAATCTTCAAAACTCCATTTCTTTCATTAAAGATGTCCTTGTTAATGCTGAAGATTATTACAATCTATCTCTATTACCTTATAAAGAAGAGGTTATTGGGTGGAAAGAGGACGAATTTTTAATTTTACAACTTCTACTAAACACCGTTATTGAAAGGCATTGAGTGTAATTACCATTTATGGAATTGATTGATTGGGGAAAACTATACTTGCTCGACTTGTTTTCAATGCTTAGATGCTATAAGAATATATATTTTCAACTAAAATATGAGCTTATGTCTTGAGTAATTATATTTATACGGTTACAAACTCCAAAAACATATTAATTTTGTATTAATTTTTAGATAATCATTTTGATATTAAATTAGACGAATTTATAAATATTTATAGAGCAAATAACTTATTTCTGAATGAAAATAAAGTGATAAGTATTTTTAGTTGATATATATATATATATTATGTTTCTAATTTATTTAATTTTAGATTAATTTTTTAAAAGAACTTGAAACTTCTTAGTTATTATCCGAATCAAACTCATTTCTTTCATATCTTTTGTACATAAATCTAGACACGTAAACATGTAGTAAAAACATATTGATTTAAAAAGGATTTACCTAAACAATATTTGTTATGATAATTTAATAAATTTTTTTAACCAACAATAATTTATCTCTAAATTCATAATTTTAAACTAAATTACTTAATAAATATATTAAAATACATTTATTTAATATCTTCAATAAAATGGGATCAATGTAAAACCTCACTACTTTTCTAGTTACAATTGTTGACAATCTTATTAGATTCGGATATATGTAATATGTTAATTGCAAAGCTATGATATATGTATATTATATAAAAAATACACATGAAGGTAACAATTTATATACTAAAATAAAAATAAATGTAATATATTACATAAAAATATAAATGTACATAACACATTACATACAAATAATTAAAGGTGAAACTAACCTCAAAACTATAAATTACATAAATAAACTTTTGTTTTACATTTATCATTTTAGAATAATAATGATACGTTCAATTAAAACAAAAAAAAGTTGACATCAGGAAAAATATATTGGAAAATATATATAGTAACAAGATAATTATTATATTCTTTGTGTAATACTAGTAACACAAAATTAGTTTAAATATTACAACTATAATTTTATTGTTCTTCTAGAATCCGATAATAAAAAAATTCCTAAATTCTTTTTTGATAAATAATAATGAATTTAGTAAGCACTCTTCAATATTGAAACTTATTCTACAAAACCAATCAAAAATACATCCATTATTTATTTATTTATTTATTCATTTTTAGCCGTGTAGAGACTTGAATCATGCAAGAATTTAATAAAATATAAAATTAAGAGTAAAATAATTTTAAAATATTATGTAATTTTTTTATTAAAAATGAATAACTTATAATTTAAAATATTAATACTAAGAAAGATCTAATGAGCTAATTGGTATATGATAAGATTATGATATAGTTGTAAATACATTATTGTTTAAATATCCATTATTGTGATTTTTGATAAAAAATAAATATTTTTAAAAATATCAATTACATTCTTTCAAAATTTAATTTAAAATATATAAATAAATTTCAGTTATCTTTTCACAAGAATTAATGGACTTTTCCGTAAATTCAAAAGTTTGAAGTATACTTAATAATTTAGTAATTTAAGATTTTAATAAAATATTATTTTAACGTTAAAATAAATTGTTTTAAAGAGGAAAACATTAGCAAACTAATTTTTTTTAACCTTTTTAAGTTATTGATTAATAAAAGATAACGTAATAAAGTTACAAAATAATATTCCATTAAATACAAATAATAATATTTTAATCCACATTCTTGAAAAAATTATTCAATTAAATACAAATAATATTTTTTTTAAATATTAATTTTATTAATTAGTGATTAAAACGCAATAAAATACTAACTACTAACACTAGTTTAAGTAAAACTTTTTATGATGTTATTTAAGAAAAAATTAACAATAATAATTTTCTAATACAAAATTATTTAAAAATATATTTTTATTTTATAAAAAGCACAAAATAACAAAATATCAAAATAAAAATAGTAATAATAACCAAATTTTAAAACAAACATTTTTAGATTTTATTTTATATTAATTTTCATTTAAAAATCATAAAATAATTAAATTTTAATAACATTTTGATCAATTTACGTCAAGGAATATTATTTTAAAATAAAAATCATTAAGAGAATATTATTTATCCTTAATTAACTATTTTCTTCAAATTAAAGAATTAGGAAATATCTTTTACGACTTAAGAGACTAAATATAAACTAAGGTTTAATTTGAGAGATTTTGATGATATTTTTCTATTAAAATATACAAATTTTATACCCAAAAGAAAAAAAAAACATAACTTGAACATGCAAATATGATTAACAACTTAATATTATAGCTCAAAAAATTAATACATACACACTTTTAAAATAAAAATCAAATTCAAACCTTTGATTATTAATTTAAAAAATTGTATTATATTATAAATAATTATAGTTAATTGCAATTAATTTAAAATTAACAAAAAAGAATAAATAAAGATATCTAATAGTAACAATTACAATATTTTTTTGATCAATTTTTCAAAATATTGGTGTTATTAAGCTCCATCCATGATTTGAGAAGAAGGTTGATTATGAACTTCATTATCTTTGTATTAAAGAAATTGAATCCACGAACACATTAACTTCATACAAAGTGAAATATAAAAGATCGGAATCATCCCCGTCCAAACCCAATTGGCTTTGAGAAGAGTTATCTTATTACATAAATATTTATTTATATATTAAATAATAAAATTAATTTAAAACATAAATAATTGATAGTGATAATAATTTTATAAATTTATCAAAATATTCATAATTTTATTTGTAAATTATTTTTCTTATTTTATTTTTTTCAAAATTTTAATTAACAACGATAATATATTTAACATATTTTTTATTTTAAAAAACTTTTCTAACACCTATTTTTTTAACCACGTTTCCTTTTCACATTTTACCTTTTAATTTTTAATTAATGATTAATTAATTCATGTAAATTTTCTGTTACATAAAATGAAGCTTAACCCCCTAAATTACGGTTATTTTTTAGTTTTTTTTGCAATTTTTATTTTCATTTTAAATATTGCAAGTTTTTTTGTCTGTACTTTATTTATGATTTTTTATTTGTTATTTTTATACTTTTATGTCGTACACGACAATATAAATATAATATGACTTATATTATTTAACACGATATGATTTGATAAATAATTATTGACTAAATTGATCGCATAAGACATGATAGCATGAGCAAACACAATACAATAAATATATTTTTTTATTTTAATTTTACTTACTTAACATATTTTTTTTATTTTAATGTTAAACAAATCTTTTGTTTTAAATAGGAAGACATTAGCAAAATTTACTTTCATAATAAAGCTATAAAAAAATATATTTAGCATTTTTTTAGCTACTGGCTTGAATAAAACAATATCCAAAGAACAATATCATCAAAAATTAGTAAGTGATTTTTCTTTTTAAGATAGGTCAAATTTTCTTTTTATTCAAATCAAAATACAATAAAACATGATTCATTAACATAAGTAAAAGTAAGATTTAATAGGAGTTTATAAAAAATCGATAATAATAATATTAAAGCTAAAAATTATTTAAATACATAATTTTATAAAATAATTAAAATATACATTATGACAATCAATAAATATTAAAACAAAACTTAAATAAAAGTCGATGCAAAAGGCATCAAGTAGAAGATATCTATTAACCTAAGAGCACCCAATTAAGAGCCCTAATATAATTATTAACAAAAAAAAAACAAAGTCATCCATATTATGAACTTTGTGTTGCTTGATCTCTTAAATTTTAAAATGTGTTTTCTGGTTTCATTTTTGAGAAAAATGATCAATTATAGATAAATAATATTATTTTAAAGATTTATCTATTAAAATATTTTTTTTACCATCAAGTGATTAAAATATGATAAAATACGGGTCACTAAGTGGACTAAAGATGAAATTTAGTATTTATTTAAGAAGAGATAAATAATAATATATTTCTAGCATAAAACAATTTAAATAAATGTTTTTATTTTTAAAAAAATCAATAAGATAATAAAATAATAATATTAATAACCATACATATTTAAATGCACATTTTGTGATTTTATTTCATACTAATTGACCTAATTTTTTGAAGTTAATCGGTAAATGCACACTAAAACTTAATTTTTGTGACTTGCATGATACTTTTCTCAATTAAAAAATATGCAAATATTACATAAAAAAAATCGACTAAACTTGCATAATATGATTAACACTTAATATCGTTGCTTAAAGAAGTATTACATACACCCTTTCAAAAAGAATAAAGATATCTAATAGTGGCAATTACAATATTTTCTTGATCAACTTTTCAAATTTCATCATTTAGGTTACAAAGTTCCATCCAGAAATCGTCATTATCTGTAGTTTGAGAATAAGATTGATTGTGAACTTCATTTTCTTGTTGTATCGGAGGAATTGAATCTATGAGGACATTAACTTCATACAAATTCATACATGAAAGATCAAAATCGTTCATCATACAATTTTTTCCATCCAAAATCAATTGCTTTTGAGAAGAGTTATTTTTATCAAGAATTTGTTGGTAGTTGTTCTCCGTAGGAATATCAATAGCAATAGTGTTATTATTACCATAATTAATGAAATAATTATTTTTCTCTGCCATGATCGGTACTATACCATTAGCATCTTCAATAATACTAGTAACTCCACTTTGATAACTTGCTTCTAGTTGTGGCATGAAAGCTTTATCAAGGACTTTGTGGTGGTTTCTCTCAATAGGAATATCAATAGCAAGTGTGTTATTATTATAAGAGTTGATAAGATAATTATTGTTATCGAGCATATTTGACTTTATACCATTAGCAGCTTCAGTAGTTCTAGTGCCTCCATTTTGGTAAATCTCTTCCATTTGTTGTGGCATGTAATCTTTATCAAAAATTTGATGATTGTTCTCCATATTAATAGTTTTAGTAGTACTAGTGACTCCACTTTGAAAATTTGTTTCTACTTGTTGTGGCATGTATTGCTCTGAATTAGTTGGTGATGACTTTTCAAGAACCTTATTAAAATCTTGTGTTGTATAATCTTCAAAATCTTCTCTTCTTCGTTTGTTATTAGTGATTTGCTTCTCTTTTGTATTTTTTTCTTTCTCGTTGTTTTTGATTCGACAAATTGCCAATTCTTGAAACTACAAAACAATTTAGAAATGAATATTAAATGACTATTAAATCAATTTCAAAATTTAAGAAATCAAGAAAAATAATTATAGTAAAAATTACAAGAAAAAATTATTAAATTATATGCTTGTCAATTTATTTTACACATATTATCGAGTTTAATGGGGTGTCAATCATCATTTGTTTGTATTGGTTATATTCTTCTTTTAAGTCCAAATTCACGTATTTTTAAAAATCATATAAAAACAATTAGTTTTAAAAAAGTTGTTTATTGGATAAAAGGAATTAAAAGTTCAATGTATACACTTTGGTTTGTTAGTTATTTAGTGTGGGATGATATAAATCTATTATCTCTTATCTTTTTTACAAAATGTCAATTATATCACTGAAAATGTAACCTAAATCTTTTTTATGGACTTTGAATATCGAGATATCATATATTTATTACCCCATTTAACTAATAACTAGCAAACTAAATGTTAAAAGTAAAAGGCTACTATAAATTAAATATTTACATAAAAATATAATTGGCTCGTGTAAACATTCTTCCAATGCCAACATTTTTATACTATTTTCATTATTCTACAAGTTATATATGATTTAATAATCAAATGACAATATAATAAATTAAATTTATGACTTACATTATCATCGGGAAGTATAAGCTCATGCATAATCCAATCACTCTTGATAGTCTTGGTTTTGAAGAAGGTAAGAACATTCTTGACGCCAATAAGAATACCTTGTTTATTGAAAATTTTCTTTTCTGGTGGTCCTACTCTCCACCCTCCTTTGTTTATATTCTCTCCTTTTATAAGTCGTTTTAATTTATTCTTTTTATAGAGTTTTTCATTTTTTGATGACATTGGTTGTCTGATCACAAAATAATATCTTTCATTATCCTTCAATCTTGAGTCATCACCCCCTGCATTATTAATTAACTAAACACTTTAATATCCTAATTATTTTTTAAGTTCACATAGTACATGATGCGATTTAAAATTGTGACTAGAATGACAAGTTTTACAAACAATTAGCTTTGTATTCAAATGTTTATAATTTGACCAAAGTAGTTTGGGAAAAGTGTGTATTAACTTTCCCAATTTAACAAATTTGATATGTGAAACCAATTATTTGTTACCCAATTCAAAATATGGAACAAGTATTATATTGATGACCTTTAAACTTATTACCTAAAAACAAAAACAGTTCTTCATTGAATTTGAAACTAATAGGTATTAAATTTGTAGACATATTTGATGGTGATATTAATTGAATAAAGAGAATATAATAACAATAAACAAGCCTTTTCAATCTAGTCTTCTTGTTACTATAAATGTTTTACTCTCCATTTTTCTTCTTAAGCATTCAATTGTATGTGTAAAAAGGCTTACAGTTGTAATCCTTTATATATCTATATAAGGGACAATTAGGAAGAATTAGGAAGAATTCTATGTATCCTCTAATTACAATTATAATGATTTGTAATTTTTTTTTTTTAGAAAATATAGTCCTACTTTTTATAAAACTCCTACTCTTCAGTTTGGAACCCCCTCCAAATATATATATATATAGGTACTTAAGAATGATTCTAAGTATACTCCAATTATAATTATAATGATTTGTAAAAATTTTATTTTTTTATTTCAAGTATTTAAAGTTGTATAGATAATGTAGATTTTTATTTTTGTTAAAACTCCTACTCTTTAGTTTGAAACCCCTTAGATATATTCTAATTACAATTATCTTATATTTGCAAAATCTTTATTTATTTTTTCAAGTTTTTCAAGTTAGATATATGTGTTTATTAAAACTCATGTATATCCTTTAGTTTGAAGTGTTATTTTGATGATGCTACAACTAATGAACACGCAACATCATGCCCCTAAATTACGGTTTTTTCTAACTTTGTTTAGTAATTTTTATTTTTCATTTTAAATATGACAACTATTTTGTTTGTACTTTATTTATAATTTTTTTATTTTTTTAATAAATAAATCTTTGTTTCAAATAGGAAGACGATACCAAAGTTTACTTTCGTAATAAAGATAAAAAGTCTTTTTAGCATTTTTGTTTTTATAGCTATGAGCTTGAATAAAATAATATAAAAAATGTAATAATTTAAAACAAAATTTAGTATGTTCTCTAGCGTAGTTAAAAAAAAGTTAATTTTATATATTTTTGAATGAACTGAAAAATATTTTATTTCTTCAACCAAAAATTTAAAAATATTTATTTAAACATAAAAAGGCTAACCTATATTATTATTATTTAAATTTTATCAGATTTAACAATTTAATTTCCTAATTATTTTGTAATATTATGTCCTTTATATTTTTAAATTTAAAATAGTTAATCCAAATTACAATATAACAATTAGAATTAGACTATATTTTTTGTATCATTTAGTCTTTTAACTATTAATGTTTAATATATTAATCTATTATATTTAAATTTAAACTAAAATTATAAAATTTAAAAAGATAGTGAAATCGATATTACAAATAAAATTTAAAGCAGTCAAAATGTTAAACCTGATAAATATTAGGCATCATTGGTATAATTTAACGAACTGTATATATGTGGATATTAGACTACAAAAGTTTAGATTCAAAACTATATTTTTATTTAATTTAAAGTACCGATAACTTAACTTACAAGTTAACAAATTATATATGGTAATTACGTTTGTTATATGCTATAGTATTACAAAAATAGTAAAAAATATATTTAATAAAAATTTACTATAAAAGAGTATTTTTCATTTATATTATAAGAAAAATGTGTTATTTTTGAATAATATTTTTTAACTCAAAAAATACTCGTATTTTTTCATAGATTTGAAAAATTATTTAGAAAATAAAATGATTTTTTATTAATTCCTACGTAAAATTGCCAACTAAGACCCAAACTTCTCTAACTTAATTAAATTTATCAAATTAAAGAAAATTAGAAAACATGTGTAAAAATTAAGCATCAAACATAAGTTTATAAAATATCACAAACGAGACTTTCTTAATATTAAGTCAAATTGATATGAAAACATTTGTATAAACTCCATCAAATTATAAAATAAACTACTAATTTGAATGCATGAACTTCAACTAAATTTAGAAAACATGTTAAAATAAATATAAAGATAAAATAAAGAAACTTACACGGAAGATTATAAGGTTCACATGCATAGACATCTTCGTTAGTAATAGGAATATAAGGAGAAAGTTGATTGCCATTAGCCTTATTACGTAAAAACAAAAGTAGTTCTTCATCTGTAGGATTGAATCTGAAGCCCGTAGGAATCAAATTTGTAGACATGATTAACGGTGATCAATTCAACAGAGAGAATATAAAAACAATAAACAAGCTTTTCTAATCTATTATGCAACCCTTTATATATATATACATATATTTTTTTTCTTTCGGGTATATAGATATATATATATATATATATATATATTGATGTAGATAATGTTTACAATAATTTGCAAAACCTTTATATTTTTCTTTCGGGTATATAGATATATATATGTATACAATATTTTGCAAAACCTTTATATTTTTCTTTCGGGTATATATATAATGGGCTAGTTAAGAAGTATTCTATGTATATTCTAATTATAATTTCAATGATTTGTAGAATCTTTAATTTTTTTCTTTCAAGTATTTAAAGTTACATGGATAATGTAGAGTTTTATTTTTAGTTTGGAACCCCTCCAAATATATTCTAATTACAATTATCATAGATTTGCAAAATCTTTATTTATTTTTTCGTTGGATATATAAAAAATATAGATTTGTTTGTTTATTAAAACTCCAATATATCATTTAGTTTGAAGTGTTATTTTGATGAGATTAACACGCAACATCATGCCCCTAAATTAACTGATATAATATATAACAAGTAACTATTAGGTTATAATGATAAACATTAGCTATATTAAAGAGAGAAGAAAGAAGATAAAGTTGATGGTATAAAAGATATATTAAATCTCCTACAAAGTAGGAAAATTGAGAAAAATTGAGATGAATGCAATAGTTGAAAAAGAAAAATAGATAAATGTTGTAGAAGTAGATAATCATTAAATAATATTAAAATATTTATTAGAAGAAAAAATTAAAAAAAATAATGAAAACTTCTACTTATTTTATAATAATTGAAAATTTCATAAAATTATCCAAAATAAAAATTAACTAAAATAGGAAATTACATATAGCAAAATATACATAATATAATATAATAAGATAAAAATATATATATATAAACTGATGTAAATTATGCATAAAGTCTATTGGTTTTTTATTCTAAATTTGTTTGATGATAATTATGCATTCAAAAAATGAAATGCAAAAAAAAGAAAAAGAAAAACCAATAAATAAGAGGGAATAAAGAAAAAGTTTAAGAAAGTCTTATTTATAAAAGAAATCATAAAAGTAAAGTACGTAATTAAACTTTTGTTTTATATTTATCTTTTAGAATAATAATAATATGTGTAATTAAAGCAAAAAAGTTGGACAGTAGGAAAAAAATATTGGAAAATATATATAGTAACGAGATAATTATTATATTCTTTCTGTAATACTAGTAACACAAAATTAACCGTGACAATTATAATTTTATTGTTCTTCTAGGATCCGATAAAAAAATCTTTTCCTAAAATATAACAAAATATAAAATTAAGAGTAAAGGAATTTCAAAATACAATTTAATATTATGTAATTTTTTATTAAAAATAAATAACTTATAATTTTAAATATTAAAAAAAATATTGATATTAAGAAAGATCTAATGAGCTAATTGGTATATGAATATGATTACGATATAGTTGTAAATATAATCAATGTTTAAATATCCATTATTGTAATCTTTGATAAAAAAAATAAATATTTTTTAAAATATCAATTTCATTCTTTCAAAATTTAACTTAAATTATATAAATAAATTTCAGTTATCTTTTCACAGTAATTAATGGACTTCTCCATAAATTCAAAAGTTTGAAGTACACTTAATAATTTAGTAATTTAAGGTTTTATTAAGAATATTATTTTAACATTAAAATAAATTGTTTTAAAGAGGAAAACATTAGCAATAATTACTTTCATAATAAAACTAAAAAGTTTTTTTTAACCTTTTTAATTTAATGATTAATAAAACAAAATGTAATAAAGCTACAAAATAATATTCCATTAAATACCAATAATAATATTTTAGTCCATATCTCTGACAAAATTATTCAATGAAATATAAATAATAATATTTTAATAATTTTTCTATTAAAATATTAATTTTATTAACTAGTGATTAAAATACAATAAAATACAAAATACTAACACTAATTTAAGTAAAACTTAGTATAATGTTATTTAAAAAAAATTAATAATAATAGTTTTTTAATATAAAATTATTTAAAAAACATATTTTTATTTTATAAAAAACATAAAATGATTTTTTATTAATTTTCAAGTAAAATTTTCCATTAAGATCCAAAATTCTCTAACTTAATTAAATTTATCAAATTAAAGAAAATTAAAAAATGTGTAAAAATTAAGCATTAAACATATTTTCATAAAATATCACAAAAATTCAAACCAACGATGACCAAAAGAAAATTAATAAAAAAATATAGTAACAAATGTCATTTTCTTAATATTAAGTCAAATTGATATGAAAATATTCATATAAACTTCATCAAATTATAACGGTACGTACACTGATAAAGAAGCTACTAATTTGAATGCATGAATGTTAATCAAATTTAGAAAACAGGTTAAAGTTATTAAAATGATAAAATAAAGAAATTTATATGGAAGATTATATGTTAAAGTTATTAAAATGATAAAATAAAGAAATTTATATGGAAAATTACAAGGTTCACATGTATAAATATCTTCATGAATATGAGGAGGATGAGGAGGAAGTTGATGACTTTTAACCTTAATAAAAATTAAAATAGTTTTTCATCTGTAGAGTTGAATCTAAAACAAGTAGAAATCAAATTTATAGACAATTTGATGGTGATATAGATTGAACAGAGAAAAGAATGTAACAATTAACAAGCTTTTCCAATCTAGTCTTCTTGTTAGTATAAATGTTTTACTCTCTATTTATCTCGTAAGTGTGTGGAATAAAAGGCTTACATTTGCAATCTTATATATATATATATATATATAAGGGTTATTTAAAAAAATTTCTAAGTATACTCTAATTATAATTACAATTATTTGTAAAACTTTTATTTATTTTTTCTAGTATTTAAAGTTGTATAAATAATGTAGAGTTCTATTTTTATTAAAACTACTCGTCTTTGAATTCAATTGGAACCCTTCTATATATTTTCTAATTACAATTATTATAGACTTTCAAAATCTTTATTTATTTTTTCAGACTTTTAACGTCGGATATATTTTTTAAAATACATAGATTTATGTGTTTATTAAAACTCTTATATATCCTTTAATTTGAAGTGTTACTTTGATGACCCTCAACGAATGAACACCCAACATTATGTCCCTAAATTTTGGTTTTTTCTAATTTTGTTTTTAAATTTTTATTTTTCATTTTTCATATGACAATTTTTTTGTTTGTATTTTAAATATAATTTATTATTTTAGCATTTTAATAATTGATTATATAAATAAATGTATTAATTTTTGACATATCAAAATAACATGATACAAATATAGTATGATTTATATTATTTAAGTAGATAAGATTTGACAAATAACTATTTATTAAATTAATAATAAATCAACTATAATATTATATTTTAATTTTACTTAATTATTACAATTTTTTTAATAAATAAATATTTGTTTCAAATAGGAAGACATTAGCAAACTTTACTTTCATAATAAATCTAAACAAAAGGCTAAAAAAGTTTTTTTAGCCTTTTGTTTTTATAGCTATGAGATTGAATAAAACAGTATCTATTTTTTTTTATAATAATTTAAAATAAAATTTAGTATGTTTTCTCGTATAATTTAAAAAAAAGTTAATTTTATACATTTTTGAATGAACTGAAAAGTATTTTATTTCTTCAACCAAAAATTTAAAAATATTTATTTAAACATAAAAAGGCTAACCTATATTATTATTTTTAAAATTTTATGGGATTTAATAATTTGATTCCTTAATTATTTTGTAATATTATGTCCATTATGTTTTTAAATTTAATACAGTTAATCTAAATTAAAAAAAAATAGATTAAATTACAATGTAACAATTAGAATTAGATTATATTTTTTGTATTATTTATTATTTTAATTATTAAAATTTAATATATTAATCTATTATCTTTAAATTTAGACTAAAACTGTTAAATTTAAAAAAGATATTGAATGATATTACAAATAAAACGTGAAGTAACCAAAAATAAAGACTACATTATAAGGATATACGTGTACTTTACATCTTAGTTATATATTAAAATTCTATATCAATTAATTTTTCGTTTTACTTATAAGTGAGAGTTCTACTTATTTTATAATAATTGAAAATTTCATAAAATTATCCAAAATATAAATGATCTAAAATAGGAAATTACACATAGAAAATATACATAATATAATATAATAAGATATATATATATATAAAGTGTTGGAGATTATCATAAAGCTCCTTAAATTAAGGAGCAAAACATGGAGCAAAACAAGGAGCAATTCATGGAGCAAAACAATGAGCTTAATTCAAGGAGCAATTTAAAGAACCATTAATTTAATGAGTAATTCAAGGAGTGAATTTTTCTATAAATAGATGTGTAATTGTAATGAATTAATCATCCAAAGTGTTCATTCCAATTGAGAGAAAAGCTTAGAGAGAAAAGCTTTTGTGAGAGAAAATTGAGAGTAATTTTCTTGGGTGTAATTGGGTTGTGAGTTGTGAGTGTTGTAAACTGATGAGTGCTCAAAAAGCACTAAAATAACCATGATTTTATGCACATTAATTGATTAAAAATACATATATTTATATGTTTTATCATATATTTATATAAATTTGTCTTTTTCGGAATCACGGGTATTTTTATTGTTTTTCAGGTATTTTGGCTTAAAAACGCAATTTAAAGACTCAAACAGGAATACTTGAAGCAATACATCACAAATATATTAATAAATAAGTGGGAAAAGGTCAACAAATATGGAAAAATTGGACAAAATGGGTCGAAAATGTCAAAAATGTCAAAAAGACGAAAATCGCGCCGCCGCGACCCACCGCCCAGCACCGCCCCAAGCAGCAGCGCGCGGCACTGTTCATCCGCGGGTACTGTTCATCCGCGGGTACTGTTCATCCGCGCGTATTGTTCATCCGTGCGTACTGTTTATCAGACTCGGCACTGTTCATACCACGGTACTGTTCATCAGACTCGGCACTGTTCATACCCGGTACTGTGCAGCCGCCCCATGTCATGCTGACGTCATCAAATGACGTCAGCAATCAATAATCCGCGTTTTTACATTTTTTTAACATTTTTTTCTCTACTTTTTCTCTCCATCCTCACCTATAAATACCCTCCTTCCCTTCACTTCAAAATACACCTTCAAACCACACTTCTCTCTTCTTTCTTTCTTTCATTTCTTAGTTTTTTTGAGTTTTCCTTAGTTTCTTTCTTAGTTTCTAAGTTTTTCTTAGTTTCCTTCTTAGTTTTTAGTTCAATTCTCTTAGTTTTAGTGTTCTTCTCTTTTTGAGAGGAACTTGTAATGTTTTTGTAATAATTTAGTTTTTGATTCAATATATGGAAGTGCAAATTCCGCTCGGAGGTTTTCTAGCAACGGGAATAGCGTCGAAGTTCTGTAAGGATTTTATTTTCTTTACAGTTATTTTTATGCTTTATTCTTACATGTTATATTCAACTTGTCTGTGGTTAAATTTAACTATGCTAGCTGTTTAGTAAAAATGATGTAATAACGACGTTGTTATGCTTGCGAAATATTAAATAGGTAAAAATCTTTAAAATGAATTGATTTTGTTTTTATTCAAGATTTTATATTAAGAATGTTAGAGAGAAATATATTATTTTTCATTACAAACTTAAACCCGAAAATTAGATTTTAAGGTTTAGTTATCCGGTCTAATTTAGAGTAGTGCTCTTTTATTTGTTGGTACAATCGCCCGGTAGTTAGAGTGAAACTCTATTTCAAAAGTTTTTATAAGAATTATTATGTGAAAATGTATTGACAACATGTTTTCAATAGTGGTTTTAAAACTTGAAAGTTAGTACTCGGATAATTAAATTCTTAAGTTTAATTTGGACACCTTGAATAATGTTTAAATTGTCTAACCCCACCAAAGGTGGCATTTAAATGGTTCATTTTCAATCTCTTAGAAAAAGGAATTAATTTAATTAAGCATATTAGTTATCAACCCCACCCATAGGTGTTAATTGATTTGTTTAGTTAACAAAGAATATCTAACCCCACCAAAGGTGGTATTTATATAAAAAAGAGAGAATCAATAAAATATCAATTTATATCTTTAATAACCTAGTTAATATGAGCAAGCATAATTAATTTAGTTATTATATCCATAAATACTCCGCTAATATAAATGATAAAAATTTGCATGAATATTTATTGAATCCGTATATATGTTTATTTTTAGATAATTATTTATTGAATTTGTATCTATGTTTATTTTTATGTTATTAGATTATATTTAATTAATCTGTATATATGTTTATTTTATGTTATTAGATTAGGAATACAAAAACCAAACTATCGTGACAGGATGTTTAGGATTTAATTTCGTTTTTAAAAGTTTGAATAATAAATTAAAAACCACATACATTCCTTCCTTAGATCGACCTTGGGAGTATACTTATCATTTTCTTCGAAATGATTCGTGCACTTGCGAGAGTTTTATAAATATTAAAACCAAAGTATTTGCGGGAATCGGTGATGCCGGTTTTCGTTCATCAAGTTTTTGGCGCCGTTGCCGGGGAAGGAATAGCGTTTTTAAATTATTTATCAAAATTTTAAAAACATTTTTGTGCTGTAAATAATTGTGATATTTGAATAATAATCAAATTTCAAAATTCATAATAAATAAAAAAAAATAAAAAAATAAAAAAATAAAAAAATAAAAAATAAAAAAAAATAAATTTTTTTAATTGTAAAATAATTTAGAAATTTGAAATTTGAAGTAAAAAATTTTACCGTTCATGAATAGTAAAAAAAAAAAAAAATTTAAAAATTCAAAATTCAAAATTCAAAAAATTTTAAGTTAATAAGAAATAATATAGCGTGAATAGTAAAATAAAATTACCGTTCATAAAAAAAAAATTTCAAAAACTTAAATTTCAAAAAAAATTTAAGTTAATAAGACATTATATAGCGTGAATAGTAAAATAAAATTACCGTTCATGAATAAAAAAAAAAAACATTACTTGAATTTATACCTAATTAACTAAATAACATGAAAAGTAAAAATCTAAGGGAGTTCTGTCTAGGAGACTAGTTCTTGAAAGCCTTTGTGCCACTAGTCTTTCCTGGGAACGTTGCTCTGGCTAGGAGAATGGTATTTAAGGAGCCGTTTGCACCACCATTCTTTCCTGGGAGCACTCTTGGTTAATACTAATTATGTTACAAAAAAAAATATAAAAAAAAAATTAAAAAAAAATGATAAAAAAAAAAATTCTTTTTTTTAGGGTTTAATTAGTTTTGTTTAGTGCTTTGTATTAAATAACATGTAAATTTTCTCTAAATTTTTTATTTTGTTGACAGGAGTTTTAAATTTACGTTTACAATAGTCTATGCGTGGTAGGAGATCCTTAGGAAACCCTCTTACACCATATGTAAATAATTTTCATAAATTTAAACAAGTGTCAACAAAACTGGATTCTACCCATCAACCTGTTTTTGAGCCAAACATAGAACCAAGTCTTAATCCTTTGCTAGAACCAAAAGAAATGGAGGAAAACCAACATATTAGGGAAACCACGATGAAGGAGTTTGCAAGACCGGTAATAGGCACGGCAACTGCCGCTATCCAGTTGGGAGAGGCTGCTCAGAATTATGACCTTAAAAATATTCATTTTTCTATGCTTCCTTCCTTTTATGGGCTACCTAATGAAGATTCTCTTTCCTTTATGAGAGATTTCTATGCTACGGTCCAAACATTCCCCCTCGGTATTCTAAACGAGGATCAACTTAGGATGAGATGTTTTCCCTACACTCTAAAGGATAAGGCCAAAGCTTGGTTGATGTCACTTCCCCCAGGTTCTCTGATGACATGGGGTAACATTTACAATAAATTCATGGGAAAATTCTATTCCCATCAAAAAACATCAGAGTTGAGAGGAAAGATTGCTACTTTCTCTCAGATGGATGGAGAACCATTCCATGAAGCTTGGGATAGGTTCAAGATGTTTCTCACTCAGTGTCCCCATCATAGCTTTCCCCTGCAGTTGCAGAACCAATTCTTTTACGATGTACTTACACAACAATGTCAGTTCATTGTCGACAACGCTGCAGGAGGAGCAATAGGAGAAAAGACTGCCTCAGAGACGTATAACCTCTTTGAGATGTTGGGTGCTAATTCCCAACAGAAAAGCTCCCGAGTGAGAAAAGCTGGAGTTTATGAAATCGACTCCAGTAATGAAGTTCAACAACAACTTGTTCAACTGACTAAGCAAGTTGCCCTTCTCGCTACACAAACCAACACCAATAATGAACAATATGGTTTGTACAGCAACATGGGACATGGTACTGAAGCCTGTCCATATCAAGGAGAAACAACTGGACCTGAACAGGTCAATGTGTTGGGAGCGTATCAACAAAGACCAAGGTTTGACCCCAACTCAAATACCTATAATCCTGGGTGGAGAAGTCATCCAAATTTCTCTTGGAGGCAAAACAACCCTCCTTTCACTCAAAGCTCAAACCAAGCAGGTCAGCAATTCCACCCACCTATTCCAAGAAGCATTCCCAATAAACCAACCTTGGAGGACAACTTGAATTCTTTTATTCAAGTATGTAGGGATAATCAATCTAAAACCAATCAACGGTTGGACTCTGTGGAAGCTTCTATCAAAAAGGTGGAAGTTCAAGTTGAACAGTTAGTTGAACATTTGCAAAAAGGCAAAGACTAATTTGAAACTTAAACGAATTCAATGAAGAGGAGACATTGAGTTTTTCATTCTGCAATCTCCAAGCAACGTCTTACTAGAAGACGATAAATTTTAGTCCTGTATGGGAGGTCACCCATTATTGTATTTTCCTTTGTTTTAGTTTGCGTGTAATAAAAATTCAGATGAAATAAAATTCGTTTGTTTCAAACATTCTGTCCATTCGTTTAAAAAAAAAAAAAAATTTAGGTTCCTTGCACTTTTTGCATTTACGTTTTATCAAGTTATAAATATTTTTTAGAGATATCTACTAAAAGCAAATTGTTGATACACAATAGGAGGAGGATCATTTTCAACTACAAACAACCATGGGAGATGCTGAAGATAGGCGGAAAAAGATGAAAGAATATACAATGCCAATCATTGGCAATGTAACTTCCGGTATCCAATTACAAGAGGCTGCAAGGAATTATGAATTGAAAAAGATTCATTATTCTTTGTTGCCTTCCTTTTACGGTATCCCTAATGAAGACCCTTTAAATTTCATTCGAGAATTCTATGCTATTGTCCAAACCTTTCCACTACATGAAATTAATGAAGATCAACTTAGGATGAGGTGTTTTCCTTACACTCTCAAAGATAAAGCTTGGTCATGGTTCATTACTCTACAGTCAGGTTCGCTTAAAACTTGGGAGGCAGTCTATGAAATTTTTATAGGTAGGTTCTATTCCCATCAAAAGACTGTTGATCTAAGAACAAAGATAGCAACATTTTCTCAAATGTATGAAGAGCCCTTTCATGAAGCTTGGGAACGATTCAAACTCCTTTTCATTCAATGTCAAAATCATAGCTTTCCATTACAGCTACAAAACCAATTCTTTTACGATGGATTGACACTACAGAGTCAATACATGGTTGATAATGCTGCTGGAGGTGCTGTAGGAGAAAAGACCGCAGAGGAAACCTATAATCTCTATGAGCTATTGGGTTCTAATTCCCAACAAAGAGGTGGTAGAAGGAAAGCAAAGGTCAATGAAGTCGGCTCTGATAATGAGATAACCTTGCAACTTGCTGAATTGACTAAACAAGTGAAATTCCTCACTTCCCACCAAATTTCAAATCAAGAGGTATGTGAAGTGTGTTGTTCAATTGGGCATGGTACTCATAATTGTTCAAATACTTGTGATTCTAGTGTCGATGCCATAGAGGAAGTCCAATCTTTTCAAAGGTATCATCCAAACACCTATAATCACCCAGCCTACACCCAATATCCAACACTAAGGTCGGATAACAACCACCCTTACCCACCAAGCCAATCTTTTAAACCAACCTTAGAAGATAGCTTGAATGCTTTTATTCAAGTTAGTCGTGACAACCAATTGATGACTAATCAAAGGTTGAACACCATGGAGGCTTCGGTTAAAAGAATTGAATCTAAAGTTGGGCAACTGGCTGAACAAATGCAAAAGAAAGAACCAGGAAAGTTGCCCAGTCAACCAGAACAAGCAAAGGATGTTAGAACCCTTCGAAGTGGTAAGGTAGTCAATACCAGTTTACCTGAAATCTCTAACAATCTACCTTGTAGTTCAGGTAACAAAGAAGGCGATACTCTAATCTCGCAAAAAGGAGAAACAAGTGTTAAACTTAACAAGCCTTCTGAAAAACTCATTGGGGGGTCATCTGACACCCCCAAAATTCAAAAGACAACAGAACCACACCAGATACAAGTACCTTTTCCCCACCGGTTAAAAGAGTCCAAAAAAGATAAGCAATTCAATGATCTTTTTAATATGCTCTCTAAAGTGAATATCAATTTACCATTGTTAGAAGTGATCATGAATGTGCCCTCATATGCCAAGTTTTTCAAAGAGTTGAACACTAAGAAAAGGAGGTATGAACTGAATGAACGAGTAGTAGTATCAGAAATTTCTAGCGCTGTACTTCAGCACAAACTACCCCCTAAGTTGAAAGACCCTGGAAGTTTTATTATAAACATAACTATGGGGGATAGGAAGGTTGCTAAAGCAATGCTTGATTTAGGTGCTAGTATAAATTTGATGCCCTACTCTATATTCTTACAACTCAATCTAGGGGATTTAAAACCCACAACTATGTCCCTTCAACTTGCAGATAGATCTCTTAAATATCCAGAGGGAATAGTTGAGGATGTTTTGGTACAGGTAGACAAACTGATAATACCTGTTGACTTTGTGGTTCTGGATATGCAAGAAAATCCAGCATTGGACAGAGAGCACACAATATTGCTTGGTAGGCCATTTATGGCAACTACTAAAACTATTATTGATGTCCAAGATGGAAATTTGACAATGACAGTCTTAGGGGAGACCGTTCATTTTAAAGTTTTTGATTCTTCACCTTTTCCTTCTATTTCTGCCATCGATGAAATATTCGAAGTTGATCCTTTGGATAATCTTGTCCAAAGCACCTTTTTACAAATCAGAATAGAAGACAAGCTTGAAACCGTTCTTACACTTGAAAAGGTTGAAGAAGATTTAGATGAGGAAATTAATGGGTACCTTAAACAACTAGACAATGATGAAGTGATGACAAAATCTAGTACACTTTTAAATCTACCCAGTTCTTCATCTAGTAAAGAGGCCAATCCACCTGAACTTGAACTCAAAGTCTTACCTGAGCACTTAAAATATGTGTTTTTGGGAGAGGGAGAAACTTATCCAGTGATAATTTCTTCAACCTTGACCAAACCACAAGAAAAGGAACTCATCAAAGTGCTTAAACAGTTTAAGAAATCTATAGGTTGGAGTATAGGGGATATAAGAGGCATTAGTCCAACAATGTGTATGCACAAGATCAACTTGGAGGACGGTGCTAAACCTGTACGAGAGGCCCAAAGAAGACTAAACCCAAACATGCAAGAGGTAGTTAAGAAGGAAATTCTTAAATTATTAGAAGAAGGGATTATCTATCCTATTGCGGATAGTAAGTGGGTTAGTCCAGTGCATGTGGTACCAAAGAAATCTGGGATAACAGTTGTTAAGAATGACAAAAGTGAATTAGTGCCCACTAGAATAATCACTGGCTGGAGAATGTGTATAGATTTTAGGAAACTAAATTTGTATACGAAAAAGGATCACTTTCCTCTTCCATTCATTGATCAAATGTTGGAAAGATTAGCTGGGCACGAATTTTACTGTTTTTTGGATGGACTATCTGGATATTATCAAGTACCCATAGCACCAGAAGATCAGGAAAAGACCACATTTACATGTCCTTTTGGGACATTTGCTTTTCGTAGAATGCCATTTGGGTTATGCAATGCCCCTGCCACGTTCCAGAGATGCATGATATCCATTTTCTCGGACATGGTGGAAAAATTCATTGAGATTTTCATGGACGATTTCTCTGTCTTTGGGAACTCATTTGATGATTGCTTACATAAATTGACTTTGGTTTTAGAAAGATGCATTGAATGCAATCTAACCCTTAGTTGGGAGAAAAGTCATTTTATGGTTCAACAAGGGATAGTTTTAGGACATATAATTTCAAACAAGGGTATTGAAGTTGATAGGGCAAAAGTTGAATTGATATCCAAACTACCTCCCCCTACATCTGTGAAGGGGATAAGAAGCTTCTTGGGACATGCAGGATTTTACAGACGATTTATTAAAGATTTCTCTAAAATAAGTCGTCCCTTATGTAACTTGCTATCCAAAGATGCTGATTTTGATTTCAACAATGACTGCCTTACTTCCTTTAATACCTTGAAAGATAAACTCACATCTACCCCTGTTATAATGGCACCAAACTGGTCTTTACCCTTTGAAATAATGTGTGACGCTTCTGATTATGCAATAGGAGCAGTCCTGGGACAAAGAGTGGATAAGCGTTTACATGTCATCTACTATGCTAGCAAAACACTCAATGATGCCCAGATGAATTACACCACCACTGAAAAGGAATTCTTGGCTATAGTATTCTCTTTAGACAAATTTCGGTCTTATTTAGTAGGATCTAAAGTGATTGTGCATTCTGATCATGCTGCTTTAAGATACCTATTAAGTAAACCAAATGCCAAGCCAAGATTAATCAGGTGGGTATTACTCTTACAAGAATTTGACCTAGAAATCAAGGATAAGAAAGGCAGTGAAAACTTAGTAGCTGACCATTTGTCTAGGTTGATTTCTGACTTCAATTCTCTTAAAGATGAGAGTAATGAAGATATAGTTGAAACCTTTCCTGATGAACAGTTATTTTTCATAGGTCCGAACCCATGGTATGCTGATATTGTAAACTATCTTGCCACTGGTGTTTTGCGACCTAACACTTCATATCAGGACAAGAAAAGGTTTTTTAAAACTATTAAGGACTATTTCTGGGATGACCCTTATTTATACAAGATTGGTCAAGATCAAGTCATCCGGAGATGTGTACCTGAAGAAGAACATAAGAGCATTCTGACTTTTTGTCATGAACTTCATTGTGGGGGTCATTTTGGAGGAGAAAAGACAGCCCGTAAGATATTACAGTCTGGATTCTTTTGGCCCACTCTTTTTAAAGATGCTCATATGTTTTGTGCACAATGTGATAGATGTCAAAAAACAGGAAACATAAGCAAGAGATGAAATGCCTTTGACATCTAATTTAGTTGTTGAACTCTTTGACATATGGGGGATTGACTTTATGGGTCCTTTTCCCCCATCTAATGGTTTTCAATACATTTTGGTTGCTGTGGATTATGTGTCCAAGTGGGTAGAAGCTATCCCCACCAAAACCAATGATGCTAATGTTGTTGTGAAATTCTTGAAAGATTTCATATTCAGTAGGTTCGGAACGCCTAGAGCTATAATAAGTGATGGAGGTAGCCATTTTTGTAACAAACTCTTTGATGGAGTACTAAACAAGTACAACATCACACATAAGGTAGCTACTCCATATCATCCTCAAACTTCCGGTTTAGTGGAAGTAAGTAATAGGCAAATTAAGGGAATACTGGAACGCACTGTGCGTCCCTCAAGGAAGGATTGGGCATTTAAGTTAAATGATGCCTTATGGGCATACCGCACCGCTTACAAAACACCTATTGGGATGAGCCCTTACCGGTTAATCTTTGGGAAAGCGTGCCACCTTCCAGTTGAACTTGAACACAAGGCTTATTGGGCAATTAAAGAGCTAAACATGGATTTAGATAAAGCAGGTGAAAAACGAGTACTCCAGCTTCATGAGTTGGAAGAAATTAGGAATGAAGCCTATGAGAATGCCAAATTATACAAGGAGCGTACTAAGCGCTATCATGACAAGAGGCTAGTTCCTAAGACTCTTCACCCTGGAATGAAAGTTCTTTTATTTAACTCTCGTTTGAGATTGTTTCCAGGAAAGCTAAGATCAAGATGGGATGGACCATTCAAAATAGTTCAGGTATCTGAACATGGAGTGGTAGAACTATTGGACTCCAAGACACAAAAAACGTTCAAAGTTAATGGCCATCGTGTCAAGCCTTATGTGGAAGAACCAAACAACATTGCTGAAATGGATTGCATTTGGCCGAGTAACCCTTAGCACCAAAAAGATACGTCTTGCTAAGACGTTAAACTAAGCGCTGGATGGGAGGCAACCCATCATGTTAGGTAATTTTTTGTTATTTGTTTTATTTACTTAATTTTATTGTTTATTTTAGTTTACTTGTATGTGAATAATTTTTAAAATTGTTAAAACTAAAATATTTGTTGAGATGTTAGAAGTTCACAGCGATCTGTCTGTATACACTTTAATGATGAATATGATGGATGCACCTGCATTTCTTCATTACTACTTACACATTCTCAAGAAATAGGTAATCTTTCTCCTATTTTCTCTTTATCTTTAATTTGCAGTTGTTACATTGAGGACAATGTAAGTTCTAGGTTGGGGGTGGTGAAAAGTTACCATGCTTAATAAAAAAAATAAAAAAAATATATATATATATATATAAAAAAAATTATCACAAAAATGTATCATTTCTTTAAATCAAATTTAAGTAAATAGTTAAGTCTTTGGTACTGTTAGATTAATTTTTGAAAACATATCATGAAATATTTTGTAATTATTTTTGATAATTAGTTAGTTTTTGTCATAACTAGTATTTCTTGATAAAATGTGGAAATTATATTAAACCCAAAATCGGTGTTTATGAATTTTTTTAGTGGAGACTACCCTTGTGAGATATAATTTGAGCCTAATTTCTTTTATTCAGAGTGAAATATATATTTTTTCTACTCCAAACACATTTCTTATTTATTCAAAAAGTTTAGATGATCTCTATAGGTATTAGCATTGAATGTATGAATTTTTTCTCATCTTAATAGAGTATCATATATTTTTGATTATTATTTTTGTTTAGATTAAAACGATTTGAGTAGAAATTGATAGTATATGCTTATATCTCATTCATGCATGACTGCTACAAAAACAAGAAGACATATCTGGGGTTACCTAAACCAAGATCAAACAGAAAAGCCACAAAATTAACCACTCACCAAAATAAAATAAAAAAAATGTACAATATGTACATGGGTTGACTCTCTAAAAAATACATATATATATAAAAAAATGTATAGAGAGATAAAAAAAATAGTATCATCTACATACTATGACCCACATTGCCTACAAAGTTGTGAGTAAAGGCTAATTACAAAAGAAAGATATAGGAAGTAATTCCCTAAAAAGTCATTGCAATTTCTTCATTTGTAAAAGCATATATCTTGAAATTCTTTCTTAATGAGTTGGATTTATGCATGAAAATAATTTTTGTATATGATATCTTTATAATTTATACATTCGATTCCTTTCATTAGATCAATGTTAAAATAACACTTTGAGCCTTTATTCTTTATACATATGCGAACATATTAGTTCATTTCTATACATCAACTCTTTCGCATATAAATTAGTATGAGTGTTTGAACCCATAGGATTCAGTGCTTTGAGAGTATTGACTTGTGAGGAATAGAGTCGAAGCGAATTCTGATTCATGACACTGAAATTGGGTAAAATTAAATTGATACATTTTTTAAATGAAATATGAAAATGATTTTCGACTAATTATTGTAATAAAATCATGATTGTTTAAAGAGATTAAAATAACTTATGCTTGAGATTTTAATTATGATCTTAAAGGAGATTAAAAAGTATGAGATATTTTTGTGATATGTTGTGTTCTTTTATTCTTAAATTAATTTTTGATTGTGTTGTAATTTTAATTTTTGATTTGATTGTTTTTATTTTTACATTTAGTTCAATGTTTGTGGGTATCATTACTGAAAACCCTCACGAGACTCAAACTCGTCCACTAGGGCAACCTAGGGGTTTAACGGCTTGTTGCATAGGCTAAATGCAACCGTTTCAATCCACGAAAGTGATTTAGGATAGTTTAATTTTTAGTTTTTATCGCTTCTCTTGCTAAGGGACTAGCAAGAAGCTGGTTGGGGGTTGTGATGAGTGCTCAAAAAGCACTAAAATAACCATGATTTTATGCACATTAATTGATTAAAAATACATATATTTATATGTTTTATCATATATTTATATAAATTTGTCTTTTTCGGAATCACGGGTATTTTTATTGTTTTTCAGGTATTTTGGCTTAAAAACGCAATTTAAAGACTCAAACAGGAATACTTGAAGCAATACATCACAAATATATTAATAAATAAGTGGGAAAAGGTCAACAAATATGGAAAAATTGGACAAAATGGGTCGAAAAGGTCAAAAATGTCAAAAAGACGAAAATCGCGCCGCCGCGCCGCCCGGCCGCCGCGACCCACCGCCCAGCACCGCCCCAAGCAGCAGCGCGCGGCACTGTTCATCCGCGGGTACTGTTCATCCGCGGGTATTGTTCATCCGTGCGTACTGTTTATCAGACTCGGCACTGTTCATACCCGGTACTGTGCAGCCGCCCCATGTCATGCTGACGTCATCAAATGACGTCAGCAATCAATAATCCGCGTTTTTACATTTTTTTAACATTTTTTTCTCTACTTTTTCTCTCCATCCTCACCTATAAATACCCCCCTTCCCTTCACTTCAAAATACACCTTCAAACCACACTTCTCTCTTCTTTCTTTCTCTCATTTCTTAGTTTTTTTGAGTTTTCCTTAGTTTCTTTCTTAGTTTCCTTCTTAGTTTTTAGTTCAATTCTCTTAGTTTTAGTGTTCTTCTCTTTTTGAGAGGAACTTGTAATGTTTTTGTAATAATTTAGTTTTTGATTCAATATATGGAAGTGCAAATTCCGCTCGGAGGTTTTCTAGCAACGGGAATAGCGTCGAAGTTCTGTAAGGATTTTATTTTCTTTACAGTTATTTTTATGCTTTATTCTTACATGTTATATTCAACTTGTCTGTGGTTAAATTTAACTATGCTAGCTGTTTAGTAAAAATGATGTAATAACGACGTTGTTATGCTTGCGAAATATTAAATAGGTAAAAATCTTTAAAATGAATTGATTTTGTTTTTATTCAAGATTTTATATTAAGAATGTTAGAGAGAAATATATTATTTTTCATTACAAACTTAAACCCGAAAATTAGATTTTAAGGTTTAGTTATCCGGTTTAATTTAGAGTAGTGCTCTTTTATTTGTTGGTACAATCGCCCGGTAGTTAGAGTGAAACTCTATTTCAAAAGTTTTTATAAGAATTATTATGTGAAAATGTATTGACAACATGTTTTCAATAGTGGTTTTAAAACTTGAAAGTTAGTACTCGGATAATTAAATTCTTAAGTTTAATTTGGACACCTTGAATAATGTTTAAATTGTCTAACCCCACCAAAGGTGGCATTTAAATGGTTCATTTTCAATCTCTTAGAAAAAGGAATTAATTTAATTAAGCATATTAGTTATCAACCCCACCCATAGGTGTTAATTGATTTGTTTAGTTAACAAAGAATATCTAACCCCACCAAAGGTGGTATTTATATAAAAAAGAGAGAATCAATAAAATATCAATTTATATCTTTAATAACCTAGTTAATATGAGCAAGCATAATTAATTTAGTTATTATATCCATAAATACTCCGCTAATATAAATGATAAAAATTTGCATGAATATTTATTGAATCCGTATATATGTTTATTTTTAGATAATTATTTATTGAATTTGTATCTATGTTTATTTTTATGTTATTAGATTATATTTAATTAATCTGTATATATGTTTATTTTATGTTATTAGATTAGGAACACAAAAACCAAACTATCGTGACAGGATGTTTAGGATTTAATTTCGTTTTTAAAAGTTTGAATAATAAATTAAAAACCACATACATTCCTTCCTTAGATCGACCTTGGGAGTATACTTATCATTTTCTTCGAAATGATTCGTGCACTTGCGAGAGTTTTATAAATATTAAAACCAAAGTATTTGCGGGAATCGGTGATGCCGGTTTTCGTTCATCATAAACACCTTGTGTAATTTCTCCCCTTTCAGTAAAAAAGATCTGCAGCAGGTCCGGAGACGTAAGCAAGATTGGCCGAACTCCGTTATCAAATTTGTGTGTTATTTTTCTATTCTTGCTTTCTCATAAATCTGGCTTATCAGAAATTTGCGTAATTTCCCAACAACTGGTATCAGAGCTATTGGTGGTGATTTCTGTCAATTTTCTGCAAGGTTACTATTTACGTGAATAGTGAACATTTTGTCGACGATATTTGTTCGTTGACGTAGGTGTTCTAATACACGGTGGTTTACAAAAATAGTCAGAAACGATCCAGAGGAAGTCAGATTTTAGTGGGAGCAATGGCCGCAGATGAAGGAAGGGTGAAACTCGAGAAATTCGATGGCACAGATTTTGGGTTTTGGAAAATGCAGATAGAGGATTATCTGTATCAAAGAAATCTATATCAACCTCTCTCAGGGAAGAAACCAGAAGCTATGAAGGAAGAAGATTGGAATCTTCTAGACAGACAAGCCCTCGGAGTTATTCGATTGACGCTATCCCGTAAAGTTGCCTTCAACATAGCAAAGGAAAAGACCACGGTGGGTCTTATGGCAGCTCTCTCCAATATGTATGAGAAGCCATCAGCCTCAAACAAAGTGCACTTGATGAGGCGTTTGTTCAATTTGCGGATGAATGAAGGCGCATCGGTAGCTCAACATCTCAATGAACTCAACACAGTCACAACCCAGTTGAGTTCAGTGGAAATTGAATTCGATGAAGAAGTACGAGCATTGATACTTTTGTCTTCTTTACCAGAAAGTTGGAATGCTACTGTCACGGCTGTGAGTAGCTCGTCAGGAAGCAATAAGTTAAAATTTGACGATGTTCGTGATCTGGTTCTCAGTGAAGAGATCCGACGTAGAGAGATAGGTGAATCGTCAACTTCTTCAGTTTTGCATACAGAGTCAAGAGGAAGAAATTCAACCAAAGGGAATGGACGTGGCAGAACAGACTACCGAGGTAGATCAAAGGACAGGAGGTCCAAATCCAGGAATCCTAATAATTCCCATAGCTCGAAGACCATCGAGTGTTGGAATTGTGGAAGAACCGGGCACTACAAAAATCAGTGCAAAAGTGCACCGAAGGACAAACAAGTGAAGGCAGAGGCAAATGTTACTTCCACCTCAGGAGGAGACGATGCATTGATATGCTCTTTGGAGAGCAAGGAAGAATCTTGGGTGTTAGACTCTGGAGCATCGTTCCATGCTACTTCACAAAAAGAATTCTTCGAGAAATATGTCCCCGGAAACCTTGGAAAGGTATATCTTGGTGATGATCAACCATGTGCTATTATTGGCAAAGGTGTAGTGAAGATTAAGTTGAACGGATCTGTTTGGGAGCTGAAGGATGTCAGGCATATTCCCGATCTCAGAAGGAACTTAATCTCAGTCGGGCAGTTGGCCAGTGAAGGCTACACTACGATCTTTCATGGTGATGATTGGAAGATTTCAAAGGGTGCAATGACAGTTGCTCGAGGCAAGAAAAGTGGCACTCTTTACATGACAACAGAGGCACTTTGTTCAATTACAGTTGCAGCAGACAATGAAACACCAAACCTGTGGCACCAGAGACTAGGCCATATGAGTGAAAAAGGGATGAAGATTATGCATTCAAAGGGAAAACTTCCAGGTCTACAGTCTACGGAGATAGACATGTGCGAAGATTGTATACTTGGAAAGCAAAAGAGAGTCGGCTTTCAGACAAGTTGCAGAATCCCAAAGAA